>VZRL01005049.1:377627-863841 GCA_013397895.1 Origma solitaria
ATAGCTACTTTCAGATACACACTGGACATAGAAAAAATTGGAATTTTGAAAATTTTAATTAAAAAATTATCTTCACCATGTCAGGTTCCTTTATTTTCCTTTTTTTAAAAAGCGTAAATAAGCGGAAGCAATTATTATCCTGAGTAGCACGTCCTTGGAGATTTTGGAACTAGCAGGTATCAGGATTGCACTTCATTTTAATGCAGGAAAAAATGTTTTTTTCTTTTTCAGCTTCCTTGTGTTCTCCTTTTCAAATAAACCACATATTGACTAGAGTAAATTTAAATTAAGAACAAGCTTTTAATGGTGTATTAATTCCCCAAATGCTTATTCTTAATTTCAGACATTTAACAGCAACTTCCCACAGACCAGTAGCTTCATTATTTAAAAATCTGTCAGCAATCACTTGTTCTGTGAAAGCAATTTTAATTTAACTGATGTTAACTGCAACTGATTAGAGTAAACGTAGGAAGTATTATAAACCATCATAATCTAAATGAAGATTTTACTTCTATATATGTACCTATGTAATTGAAATTGAGTACACTAATCTCTAAAGATAAAACAAAGTTAAGTCATGCACAGCAATATTTTCTCTTTTCTAAGAGGTGCAAAATGACTAGAGGAAATCTGCTGGAGGAACCTTGTATTAAACTATGATGGCTCAGAAGTGAACATTGGAACACGTCTGGACTAAAGTAAATTTATTTGACCTACTTTTTTTTTTTTTTTTTTAAGAGCTTCTCTACATGGATAAACCTACAGACACTTACTTCACATTGCAATGCCTCGCTGAAGTTCATGTTATTCCAGGGCTGCTCTTTAAATTCACACCTTGCCTATTCTGTGCTGGCTTTCCTGTGAGCACCACAGGTAGTCTGTCCCTGAGACAGAAACTGGCCTTGCTTCCCAGGGCTGGCATGGCATTCCCAGGGCAAATGAAGCGGGAGGAGTGGGTCCATGCCCCACAGGCTGAACGAGCCCAGAGGATGCTCCAGCCCTCATGATGCTCTGCCTAACAGAAGCTTTCCACAGGCACATTTAACTTCCCAGCGGGAGCCTCCAGGATGTTAGAATTATCAGGGACAGCTTTGATCTATTTGTTTAAGAAAACAATGTGTACACACCAATGGCTGTGTCTGAAAACTGGTGTTAAAGAGGTCAGTTCAGCCCTGTCCTTCATCCAGCTGTGAGGGACAGCTGTTGGGCTCTGTGCAGCCAACATATCTTCTGCATTTAAAAGACTTCGATGAGAGTTTGGAGGTGGGAGACCCACTAACAAACACTATTGCTCTTCTAGGCTCCTTGCTGACTGAAGCCCTTCTTCCTTCACCCTTTGATCAAACTGATCAAAATATTCACCAGTATGGGATGGTCTCCTGCCCTGGGCGGAGAACAGGGCTGTGAGCAATGTTTCCTACCGCTTCAGCTGCGGTATCTGGTCAGGACACTCAACCATTTCTATTCATATGTGGAAAAGTAGTTATTCCAAGCGTGGATTTTGGGGTAAGAGGTAATAAATGTAAGGAATAATTGCAAAGAAAATATTTTGCTACTTTAAAATGAAACATCTCAGAGTCTAAGAGTCTAAATGACTTCATTGATCTCCTTTAACTTTTATAAAGCATTCAGATTTTCAAATTTAATCTCTGTTTACAATGGCAGTGCTTGAACTCCTGAAAACTTTGCCCTTGGGTGAGACTGTGATATTGTGTATATCCCTTCAAAAGTGGCTGCATTTAAGGAGCATGTGTGAGGTGAGAGCTGTGACAGAGGACCTGACGAAGGATGTGACAGCCAAAACATGAATCCAGTCCAATCTGTGATTAACCATGATTTACTGTAACACTACACTCCACGGGATGAGAACAGGAAAGGTAGGGATGGATTTCTGCAGCAGAGCTCTCCCCAGTGCCCTCGGGTTGGCCCGAAGTGCACGCCCTGCCCTGGACGAGGCACACTGGGTGGCAGCGGAGCAGAGCGCGGCACAGAGAGCGCTTTGTGCCCTTGCTCCCAACAGCCGAGCGAGATCGCAGCGCCAGGCGTGGGCTGGCTGCAGGGCTCTGAGCAAACATCTGAGGGGAAAGCACAAGTGCCTGCCTGGGAGAAATCACCTCACACTTCTCCGGGGAGGTGTGTGGGGATGGGGATGGAGTACAAGGATGGCAAGGGAGGCACAAGCCACTGCCTGGGGCCCCCAGCATGTGCCCCAGCATGGCTGGAGGTGGTGTCGATGAGAAGGCAAACAGCTCGCTTACACATCTCCCCAGTAAATTCATCTTCATATGTTACCATAGGCATAGCATTAATTAAAGATGGATTGCAGAGAATTTGGAGTCAGAATCACTTTTCTTAATTTAGTTCTCTTCCTGTGCATGCACTGCAGAGATGCAGGTGTAAGCACAGTAGTCAGCGGTGCAGTAACTTCTGGTTTTATGAGCAGGCAATTCGACCTTTGTATCAGAGTCAGGCGTTATACTGAAACCATTTAAGGCTTCAAGAAGAGAAAGTAATGTTTGAGCATGGGTATCACTGCCTGAATCCTTATGGTGACCTGAAACAGGGAGCACTTTTGGGCAAGGGGACCCTTCTATTTAAGGTGCTTAAAGGAGGATGAGTACTAAGTGTGCTGTTCAGTTGCTCATCCCAGCAAATGAAATAATGTGTAACCTTAGGACTAATCAGCTTGCTTTGGTAATTCTGAGCTAGCCCAGTGAGTATAAGCTTTCACTCCTCAAAAAGATTCTCTCCCTTATTCATAACTATCACTGAACTATCTTGCAGATTTAGCACTGAATCAAAGAAAAAGTAGTAATTTCATGTTATGTTTGAGCATGGGAGTTTTACTATAAGCTCCATGCTAAGACAGCAAACTAAGGGCCAGGCCTTCAACACCTTAAATTGGACCACTGCTTACAGAAATTTGTGTCTGGGGTTTTTTTGGCCTTTTTTTTCCCCTCTGATAACAATGATCTTTTAGTTACCTTCCAAATACCATATTCTTCAAATTCTTTTGACCCATAGTGTAAAATACATATTTCCCTGTGACACATAGAAAACTGCAGTTACTTTTGGCTTACCTGTCCTGGTTGTTCACAGGCTGTCTGGTATCTTGCTTGTTGGCATAATTCTTTTACTCGCTCATACTTTGGTAGTTGATTAGACTGCTGAGTGTTTTTGCTGGATTCCTCCTTCTTGCGTAGAAATTTGCTTATTAAAAAAAAAAGTTGAATGTTTTACATACATTGTTCTAAGCTCTAAGGATGAATGCAACTTGAACAAGGAAGCTAGCTGAAAGTTTAATATCTTTGCAGGGAAAAAAATCCTCACATTTCTGTTACTGACTTTCAATGTAGGTCACATACTAAAAAAAAAAGGCTCAGGTGATTGGCTGAAAATTGCCCAAAGAGAAATAAGTGTTGCTAAAATATGTCTAATTGGTACAGTTCAGTACCATTCATATATAAATGTAGGTTCTTTCACAAAGCAAAACTCTTTGAAGCAGTATTTGCTTGGCTGAAAAACCCAGCTGAAGACACAACAAGACTTTGAAACTCAGCACAAGCTTGGCTGTATCTTACATATTACAATGTGTCTGTATGCACTGTTTTGTACTACATCAGACAAGGTTTTCATAGTCTGCAAAGTCATAAATTGCCAAAAGGAAATTGCTGTAAAATTTTTACCCGGAGAAAATTTTCACAGCAGCAACTGGCACGGTGAGAGGGTATAAGGAGTTATCAGTGAAGAGAGGAGCAGTTATAGCCATGAATCTCATTTACGCATAAGAGTTAGCTGGAACAAAAATGAAGAATGTTTCTAATATGTGATGGAAAATACAAAATCAGATGATGAGTGGATTCTGCACAGTTGGATTTGAAACAGGGATTTGGTAAGAAAATGATTCGGATAATGACAAAACTGGGCACATACACAATGCTGGGGAAAGAGGCTAGAAGAATCGCCAGAAAAGCATGCTTTCAAATTTCTTCAGAGAAAAGGATTTGGGAGCACAGAAGCTTGCAAAGGCAGTGGTGGGAAACTAGGAAAAAAGTCATGCCTGTCAGTTTGCTTGCAAAATTTACTGCTTCTCTGACCATAAAAAAGAAGAGGAGGGAGCAGGAAAGAAAGCATATACAAGGGAGTATTCCCAGCAGGAAGGCTCTCCCAAAACTCTCTCACCCCTAATAATTACCCTCTTTCCACTAGAAATGTGTCACGCCAAATTTTGGTCTTCTTGTTTGTTCGAAACCTGAAAGCAAAATAATAATATTTACCGCTGGGACTGAAGTATTTCACTGCAAGTGTTAACAAATTATTTTTGAAAAAACAACTCTCCACTTATGTATACGTGCAATTTTATAGATCTGCCACTTAAGAGACTCTTCAAATGGGAAAGCTGTGGTCGTTGCCATGACACAGCTCATTTTCGCAGAATCTGTTTTTCCACTCAGTTGTTGATTTACTAAGGTGTACGCTTCTGAAATGGCTAAAAAAAAGAAAATCTTGGGACCCACCTGTTTCCTGGTCTCTCCAAGTCCAGAAGCTTTAGAACAGATTTGCCATCCATATCTGGAGGTGTGTCAAGGCCTGCTATATCCAGGATTGTTGGAGCAAGATCAATATTCAGAACTATCTGAGGCACTCTGCAAATCAACAGAAAAGGTCATAGTTGTCACGTGTTCAAAGTGTAAGTCTTCACATTCTCTTGGAAATAGAATGATAATTAATGCTTATCAGGGCTTTGAAGATGTAAAGCTCTACAGAAGTGCTAAGTTTAGAAAACCGCCTTTGATATCTACAACTCAGAATGATAGGCCAGCACTGCAGACTGACATCACAAAGAAAAAATTAAGCACAGTAAAACTAGGAGGCGCAACAGCCACACTGCTCTTATCTCATTTACAATGATGCCACCCATTCTGCTAAACGACAGAGTGAGCGGTAAAGATGAGCACACTGTTTTTAAAAGCAAAACCCAAGTCTAACCCTACAGGACTAAGCATTACACAGTTTTCTCATCTGCATTATAACTTATTCATAATATGCAAAGTGAAAGAACTGCCTCTTTATGAGACTCATTGCTCTGCAATAATAGGGCATCCTTTATGAAATGAAACTAGACAGAGCGATAATTACATGCTCTCAGAAACATCTTACATTAGGCTCAACAGTTGTGCTAGAGACATAAGGGAACGTACACTGATCCCGGCTCCACACTTGGGCCACGAATAAAGAAAGGAACTCGAATATCAAAGTCATATGGCATTGACTTCCCCTTGACCAGTCCGAACTGCCCAATATGGTATCCATGGTCAGCAGTGTAAATAATGTAGGTATTCTCCAGTTCTCCCATCTCTGCAAGCATTTGGTGTAACTGCAACCCAGCACAGAAAGAACTCTGAGTTAAGTGTAGCAAAACATGTTTTATGCATAATCATGTACAACCATCATTTATAACCCTTAAATATACAGGACTAAATACGGCATCAATGAGGTTGTTGACACAGATCCCGGGGATTGGCATTTTAACATCTTGCCTTTACTGTGCTGCTAAAAAATCAATGTATAAGTTCAATTTCATACTCGAGAGGGGGTACAGTTAAACAACTCCACAAAATTAGAATAGAAAAAAAATGGTAATGATGGGGTAGTTGCATTAGTATGTCCAAAATTCATTGTGTACCCAAACACAGCTTGTGAAAAAAGTCTGCTACAACTTTAGGGGAAGAGGTACTCAGATTTGATTTACTGTGCTAGTCTACAACTTTCTCATTCTTTAGAGTTGTGGGCTTGGGAAAAAGCTGTAAATTTTTATTAAGGTTTAAAGAAATCTCTCTGGGGGAAGATCTTTGGTCGTGGTGCTTGATTTTGGAACAAAAAGTCATACAAAGTACACCTAATAGTTCATGTATCATGTTACCTATAATTAGCTGTACATGGCATTGCCTAACTTCTGCAAACACTCGTAGACTGACACCTGAGTTGCTGTGATTTGCCAGTTCCCAGATTTCAACTGAAGGACAAACTGTGAAGGGAGTGTGTGCAATGAATAGTTGTCATGTGTGCACCTGCCTCTATCCATGTGTACACACAGGTGATGCATCTTCTGTTAATACCAGACTTTATATTAGGCCCAGTGAGCTTTCCCTTTAAAAAAGCCCACTAGGTTTTTGACCCAGCGATTGAAAGAAGAAAGCCAGGAGCTCAGCATCATGCTGCAGAGAACCAGAATTCAATTCTACCAGGAAAAAGTGGAGTAATTCCTCATAGCACAATGACTCTCCCCAGAAAGTGCTTGGTGAAGGCAAAGAAAGAATTAATTAATTTAATTTTGTTGCCGACTAATAAGATTGTATTCACAGCAGTTTCTTGAACTCACTCTTTCCATTGAGTCGTCAACTGACATCAGGGTCTGAAGTCTTTTGCGCTGCAAGACATTTGTAAACTCCATGTGGATTGGCAGCATGGGCCCCGTGTACTGCATAATCCAGTGCTTATCCATGTTTGGTGCATAGTTATAGCTGGGAGTTCTGGAGGAAAAGAATGGATCTGAAAAGTTGTGCAGCATGACAGGCATCAGAGGGAGGTGGGAACTCCTCCAACACAGAAACAGCCAGAGACCAGTAAATCACAAATTCCATGCAGTATCTGACAAATATCAACAAACATCACTTCAGTGGTTTCCAAGCTTCATTGGTTCACTATCACCTCCTCAAAATATTTTAACCACTTGCTTTCCAAGCTTTCTTTCAGCCCCAAAGACCACTACAAGTTCCGTGTTAATATTAGGGATTTGCTGAAATCTATTTCTCAAACAAACCTGTAATCATTAAAAAAGGCTTATCTGCACGATGCACCCCATATATATAAGCAGAAGAAATAAGTCAGAGACCGAAAATGACTGTTTCCCCTTAATATTAAGGTATATTGCCCTGACTCTTCTAGTAGAGAAATTACCTTCAAATAAAAGTCAAAGAAAGGTATTTTCCAGTGAGATAAAGAAAATTAGTAGTCAGTATAAAGAACACCACCAGTGTTGCAGTTAGTTCTACACTAAATACTGTTGAGGTGTTATTTTCGGTGTGAATGCAAAACACAATGCATTACAAGCATAATGTGAACCATTCAATATATATTGAGCTAACACTGCTATCAATACCAGTACTAAGAAGTATGGCACAGAGTCCTATCTAAAGCAAAGAATGATGCTTTAGGAGTTTGTACAAGCATCAAAAGAAATATTTAAGAGTGGTGTTCTATCCATAGCCAGAGTATTTTTGAAAGATATTGTAAAAGAAACAAGAATATTTTCACAGATATATCGCCTTGGAAGAAAAGGTGCTGCAAAAAATGTGCCAAGTAAATTTTCCCTACAGAGAAACATGTTACAAAAGCTCTCCATCAATCTTGTTTTTATACTTAGCATGCATGACAACTACTAGGTGAAGAGAAATCAAACAGAATTCATGTCCCATAATGGTTTCACCTACATATGAGCAGTTTCCTTCTCTAGAAAGAAGGAATCTGGGCTTTGTCATTTTGTTCAGGTTCTTTGGATTTTATTTTTTCCCTGTTTCGAGTACACTGCAGTGCATGAGACATGAATTGCAGCATTACATTTGAAAAATAAACATAAATAGAAAGTGGAAAAATATTGCTGTGCGATTAGACTAATTTGATTCTTATTATTCTCTTTTCAGTACAATGAAAATGCATTTCAATATTAATTTAGTGTTTAGGTAGTGAAAATTATAGTATGTGATTTAACCAAAGGTACATTTTCCCCACTGAAATATTTATGTGTAGTTGTCTTTTCTTAAAATGAACAATATCAGATATTGTATAGCTTAAAGTCATACCTTTGACCAGTCCTTCATTTAGCTTTCATTTTGCTTTATATGGTTGTATGTGATCACAGAATGGGGGAAGCAGTTGATTTTTGCATCATATATTGTATGTATAACCTTTAACTACATATTCTGAGGATAAAAATCAGCTGAAAGGGTAACATAGTAAACTGATAGTCAACTTCAATAAATTTGTGGAGTCCACATTTTAACTGGAGACCATTATTTGAGAAGTTAGGTAAAATTTGAGAAGTATGCCTCTAGTACACACAGCAAGTTTTGACTAACCTACTTAATCATTAGTCTCAAGGGAAAAGAGAAGTGAGGCAACACTATCTTGGGACTTTGATAGAGATTAAGAAGTATGAAAAGGTTAGCTCCCTACTGAGCAAAGGCAAGCATAAACTAGAATACTTTTTCCGCTGAAAAATCTTTTATTTCATGTTGAAAAGTCAAAGTTTTTGTAATTTACCATGGTTGAAGTCTAATTTTTAAAATGAATACTGTCATAAAATTAGTAAGATTTATCCCAGGAGCACAGCCCTCTGTGTTGCTGGCTAGCCAGCAGTCCTAGCAGAGGGACACCCAGACCCTGAAGATGCAAGTCTTAGGTAGGAATTTGGTCACCTACAACTTATCAGTTATCAGACAGAAAAGAAGGACACTTCCAGTGCAATCTTTCCTCTGTTTCCTTGGAAGTTTTTCAAATGAGATGCTTTCCCATGAAAGACCTCAGTTTTGATTAATCAGCATTTCCTAGTAAAACCCTGTTTTTTGTCATTGGGGTCCTGGGTGCCCCCGGCACGGAGGGATGAGGTGGCTGTGAGCTGCGCTCAGTCGGCAGCGCGGTGACAGCCACTGCTGTGCCAGCAAGGAGAGCCAGCTGCTCAAGCAGGCTCAGGTCTTATGTTCCCAGGCTATTGTGAGAAGCCTCCTCCACATAATGGATAGTTTCTAAAAGCAGCACTCAAGGGTTTAGCAGGGCGGTTAAAACCTTTCACAGACACCTTCCAAATGCATTTTGAATTTTCTGGGTGAAAAATGCAGCAGCCAGAGAGTGAGCAGGATTTTCCTCCCAGACAATTCAAGGAACAGAAACCCTCTGTGAAATATCCAGTGTCACTGGCTGATGGATAAATGTGAAACAGGGGTCCATGGTGTCGGAGGAAGAGTACTAAGGAATTCTAAAACCCCACAGCTTGTGCATACTCCCTGTGTACCCCTGTTTGTTGGGTCTTTCAGAAAGCCACCAAAATGGCATTAGTTGCTAGGCACAAGATCTGACACTGCCCTCAGATTTATCTGACTTTTTATCTACCCTTTTTTTTTTGTGTAAACCAACCAACCAACCAATCAACCAACCAACCAACCACTGCAGAGGTAAATCCTAGGGAGAATATTGCTGATTTCTGAAAACTTTTCCATGTAGACAAACTTCTCCCCTGTTAGTGATAACAGTTTATTACAACATTTTTTCTTGATGAAGCTGGAGATATCAATTATATGTTCACCTGTTATAAGGTCTTGAAAGTCATTACGGCATAGTCTGTCATTGTTTCTATTCTTCCATTTTTGGGAACAACTTTGCTCTGTATTGACAAGAACTGATCAGTAACACTGACATCTACATTTCCCTGATTCCTCTTTGCACTGGGAGTATAAAGTTGAATGTGCCATGTCCTCCATGGCCTCCTCTCAGTCATGGAGTCCATCTCATGTTGAGCACATTGGTTGATCCATGGTCAGCAGGCAGTGCCAAGTAGCCCATTATTTTCAGGTTGTTTTCAGTAGCCCATTGTTTTCAGGCCTCTAAGTCTGGCAAGTTGTGACTGTGGCACTTGCCATTCTTGAGGAATACACTAACTCGGGCAAATCTAGATTCCTCTGTTGCTCCCTTTTATTTGTCCAACACATACTATGCAGAACTTAATACAAAGAGACCTCTTAGCACTCTATAACAGATCTCTTCTGGCACTGGAAGATGTCAGATTCAGAAAATTTTGAATTAACACCCTCAGTTAAACCAAAAAAAATCCTTAATATAGAAATTATTAACAATAACAAATTCTGAACATAGCCAGGAACTTTCCTATAAATGCATACTTGCAATGAGAACATTACACCTTGAGATTTTGTAAACAATCATCTATGCAAATAAACTTACAGAGAAACTTACAGTGATAATCAAGTGTTCTGCAGACTATGGAAGGAATAAATATTTATAAGCACTAGTGCATTTTTAAAGAAAGATTCTCCACAAAATCTATGATTTATTTGTCTGTAAACATCAGTTCAATTAGATACTTATGTTGAGAGAAAAGGAATACTATTAGCAGTCACTGTTGTAATCAAAAGGCCTCAATAGCTCTTTCTGACAGCATGTTTACTATGTTTATATATTTAAATTTGAACTTCAAAATTAGGAATGCATCTTATTTGGCATTTAAGTTGCCACAATAACTTTAAGTTAGACAAGAAACAATAAAAAGCCCAACAACTCAAAAAATGGATGCTTGTACTTGAGGATCTATTAAAATGGGGTCCACAAAAAGCAAATAATTCAGAAATTAATTTCGCTAACTTCTACTAGTAACTGAACTGAATTGAGATATTCAATGAAATAAATGGAATATAGCCCCTTTGCAAATCATTATTACAAAAAAAAATTTTACAGTTTAAGAAAGGATTGCAAGAGTACAGCATGTCTTAAGAGCTTCCAGAATTTAGTACAACTTAAATTAACATTTGCTTTCTAAAAAATTGATCTAAATATATACATGTCTCTAACAGATGGGATAATGTGGAAAGAAACAAGTATGTTTCCAAACATTTGTTCAATTGCTCATAGTAAAAATCTGTGTTTGCTCCTATTTGCAATCTCCTAATTCCCTCCTGTTTCTACTCAACAAAAGAAACTATGTTCACAAAAATACTGCCTAAAAATGTTGGGTTTGAATAATTCCATAGAGTTCTCAGGGGTTTTTATCACAAAAGTGTTTGGCTAATCTTCTGTTTGGATTGGGAGTCCTCCAGTTAGTGAAAAAAATACGGTACTTAGATGCCCCAAGAACATTTTTGTTTCATGAAAATAAAAGTCAACAACATTTTAAAATAATACCTCCGGTAAAACTGATTGAGAAAAATGAATAGTTTCTGTACTGAATTAGCACCTCTATTATTCTTTGAAATATTATTAGGAAACATGGCATAACTGGTCATGTTTCTTCAAAAGTAAATAAACAAAGGAAGCAAATTCTTTGTTTCCAAGGAAAGTAGACTTCCAGGTTTAGACACTGTTCTTGGAAAGCAGGAAGCCTAGGTTCTGGGCAAAATTAAGAGCAAAAAAAAAAAACACAACCAATGGCCATGGCCAGTATTAACGTCAAGTTGAGTTTCATCATTCTGGGTCTGCTTTTGCTGCCTTTTAAAAGGGGAATCTTTTAAACCCGATGATATTTATAGATCTGGCTATGTGGGGTATGAAAATTTCACTCCTGAAGTGTAACACAACTGCTGTATTTCAGAATGAAGAAGACAATTTTACAGTACAACAGTTGTTGTCTGTTAAATATAGCACCTTTTTAACTCAGGAAACATTATTTCTTGCTGCTGCAGAAGTTAATAGTGCAACTAGAATATTACTTACATTCCTATTTCACACTATTTCTTCTTGTCTCATTTAAAATCACACTCTCAGTGACACATGTGATGATTTTGATCATTTATCTTTAAGTCAGGAGTCCCAGCAGGCTCAGGCCAGTGATGACACTGACTTGTCAAGATTTATTAGTGATGCAAATGTATGATCCCACATAATGGCCACATGTCCACATTACAAGAAGTACCATTGTTACTGACAGATGTTTGAGACTTGGCCTCAGCGACTCCAGACACAGCCACCTCACACCCCAAACTCCCACTGAAGACTGCTCTGGGGATCCAGAGCTGCAAGAACATTTCTTTTGATGCTTCACTACTGCAGACACACCTCTGCCTACACACCTGGTGTATCAGCACCTTTCACACTATCTTTAGATGGAAATATAAAGTTCTGCCTTTCACATCACCTACTTTTCTTAGCTTGTGAAAGTTTCTGATCTCTTCCAAGACATCAGTTCTATCTGCCCCTCCTAATGTTTCTAGTTTGGCAGTAGGAATTTTTCCAGGTAGTTATAAAATCTGGCTGTCAGTCCTCCTGCCAGCCCAAGGATTTTAACTCAGCACAGCCAGCAGTGTTTCAGATTTCCATTTTTTACATTCTTCAGTAAATCTGCCTCCTGCAGATTTTTGCTTCTAATGTTTGTTTACTTCACAGCTTATAAACAGCTTAGGTCTGATTCACAGTTCCCTTCAGACTGGTTCACAGTGGAAGGTAAAGGGAAGTTAAAGTGCCAGAGGCCCCAAGCATAATGGAGAATTCAGGCTTTCACTAGAGCATCCTTTGAGTCAGATGCTCAGCTTTCCTGCTCAGCTGTCTGATAGAACAAGATTGCCTTGTAACATAACTTCATATTTAACAACAACATTTCCAAAGGTCTAGCAACCCTGCTCCTTAATAGATGATATTCATTACCAAAAAATGAAAAAAAATCTATGTATTGCTTTCATCTAGTACGTCTTCTCCAGTCCCATTTTCTTTCACAGAAATAATGTCTGGGCATAGTTACAGTACATGCATTAGTATGATTTATTTTCAGAAAATATATCATTCATTAGGGTGATAGCAGACAGCATAAACCTTCAGAAATATTTTTAGATGTCAGAGATAGGACATACTTTAGGGAGAGGAGAAGTGGGAGAGTGGGAAGGAGAATGGATGCTTAAAAACAATGGAGAGTCTGCTGCTTCCAGTATTATATAGTTTGCATTCCATTTTGAACTGGAGTTAATAAGAATTAACAGGAATCACTCAATAATAATAAGTAAACAGTGTACACATCATTACTGTTCTTGTCTTTGTAAGACTTTTCATGCCACTCCAGAGCCGGTTTGTGCTGAGGAGGACGGGACTGTAACATAATGGTGGTATGTAATTCTTCATTTTCTTTTTGTCTTTGATGTATTTTTCATAAATCTTCTGGACTTTGCTGATGCATTCATTTGATTTTATTCTTGCCATGTTGATAAGAGAGGAAATGAGACTAATAGACGCCCACACTTGAGGGCAGATCTCTCCCTGAACAGGACTATTTCCTGCCATAGCCACTCCCTTCTTAATATGTGCCAGTGGAAAACTTCTTCTAAACTAACTTTTTGGTTATTTTTTTGTGTTGGTTTTGTTTTGGTTCTTTTGTTAGTTAGTTTGTTTTAATTTATAGAGACAGCATGTCAATCTTTAGCAGGCACTTTACCAGCAAAAAGACATAATGTAATTTAAGGGTCTGCTTCAGCTACTGTTCTTTTATGCAAAACTTCTCACATGTGGTTGACAGGCTGTCTTGATCCTTGGTTTGTAGGTATAACCTTCCATCTCAGTTTGTTAAGCCAGCAAACAGCTTTTGACCTGGTTTCCCTTCTTTGTTGGAGGTAGGCGTTACAGTAACATGATACAGCAACTACATTTTTAAAAACAAAATCCAAGGTCAGATGGCTGTCACCCAAGGTCAGAACAAAAGAGATTCAAATGGTGCTTGACCACCAAGGAAGAAAACCTAAGGGTTAAATGTTCAAATTACACAAACCTTGGCAGGAGGGATTTTATTGTTCTTGTGCTGTTTTCATAGGAAGCATGGAATATTTCTGTGAGAAATTAACTTCTCATATCTTTCAGAGCATGTTGCTCATGTTTGTGGTAGAGGAATCAGTTGTTTGGAATCTTCAGCCACCCCAACCCAAATTAGCAGTTTATCTTCAATTTGTCTCATTTCTCAGTCTGCAGACTGAACTTTAACACATGCAGTCAGTCAGTACAATAAGAAACACAAAACAAGCCGGCAAGGATCTCTTGAGGTCATTGGAGAAAAAACTCTTTGCAAGAAGGTTGCCAAGAAATCAACAACACCAGAAGGAAAGAAGACTCACAGCTGAGTGCTCTCAAGTAGCCTAGCAGAGCAAGGTATTTAGACCCCAGGAGTCTACACAAAGAAAAGTTATTTTTGGCTAGGATTTTGCTTAATCTTTGCAGGTTGCGTGTAACCTGTATAAAGTGGAGAAGCAGTTAAAAATTCAGAGACTAACTAAAGCCATTTGTTCTACCAGCACAAACTATAAAACAAGCAGGCTGAAAACACCAAGCAGTAGAAAGTGTCAAGAGCATGATAAACCAAAGCAAGTTCCTACAAGCACTTGTCAGAAGCCAGGGAGCAAGGATCCTAAAATGAGTTGCTTTGGCCTGGGGAGAGGTAGGGTGAGATACAATGATTCAGTGCTTTTCTTGCAGACACTGTCCCCACAGCTAAGCGGAAGCAGCTCGAATCCTGCCCTCCTGCATGATGGATAGTCCCCAGCAGACAGCATGGCTTGCCTGAGGCCAGGCAGGCTGTGCCACTAAATGGGAAGCAATCTGTTGAACGGGGTGAGAACAAATAGATATAACTCTCTTGCCATGAAAAGCAGCAATTGAAAGGAGTCATGGGAGAAATCCATTCAATTTGATAGAGTGGCTATTCATTATTCTTCACAGAATGGGAAGTAGGGGACACAGGTGGCAATAACCAAGCTCCAGGTTTAGAAGGAAAGAAAAAGTAGCCCTTTGTCCCCAGTGGACAGAGTGGCACCGTGGAACTTGCTGCCACAACATGGTGGGGCTGCCACCAGAGCTCAGAAAGAGATCAGACCAACGCAATGAGAATGGGGTGCACTGACCTGGACGCTTCACCTAAACTGGTGATTTTCAGAAGCTGGAAAAACAGGGGAAAAAGTTTGTGGTTTTACCTTCCCCCTCACCCCACAAGCATTCTGTGTTTCTGCTGGAGCACATAATTCAGGATATTGACTGAGAATGTTCTTTCATACAATCCAGTCTAACAGGCTTCATGTATTTGTGTCTACCTTTTTTACCAACTAAAATCTCAACTGCATTAGTTTCCTATACAGGTAGAAATTACTCTGAATATCTAAATAACTACGAAACACTGCTGACTGGTTTGCATTTTACTTGCAAAGTCTAGTCTCAGGAATGTGGGATCATGTAGAATATAAGATTATAAGGTCAAGGAAACTGGCATATTGAGAAACTAGCAGCCAGTAAGAGGATAAAAAGATGCAAAACAACAAATATGTAACCATGTGCCATGAACAGCAAAATCTCTTTCTGGCCCCAACTAACGATCAATTTATGCATGCAGTTTACGTAGTAACTAATACTCCTTGAAATTTTAAAGTGTTTGATATAAGTAGAAAAACCATCCTTGTGTGTGAACTACTGCAGAGTGTCCAAAATACAATTTTTTAGACCAAGGAGCTTTCCCATTGTCTAATGAAATTGATTTATCCTCATTTTGAGAGGACAAATAAATGCACAATACAGCTGACATATTTTATTAAGGTATTTTTCGTGATTGGTGGTTTTTGGTCTAGGTTTTTTTTTTGTTTTGTTTTGTTGTTGGTTTTTTTTTTATTTTTTAAATAAGATGAGCAAAGACATTGTTCCAGAACAAATGAAAAGACTGGTCTACAAACACATGGTAGACACAAGTGCAATGGAAATCTCCCATAGCCTCTCACTATAAGGAAAAGAACCCAGAATATTCAAGGTATGAAGCAAGATGTGGAATCCACAGATATGGACTATCCACAAATTTTTACCAGAAGTTGCTCTTGGTTCTAGAAACAAAATGAAGAGTTGGATTTTTTCTTTTTGTTATAATTTAATCACCAGAAAAGATTAAGCATGTTATTTAAAAATGCAGTCTGATAGGCTATTTTGGGAATGGGCCAGTATACAGTCTATAAACAAATCTGGCGCACTCAAAAGCTTCAAAAGGGTGTTTTTACTCTCAGTGCATTCAGTTAGTTAGAGCCCAGGAAGCGCATATCTTAGAGGGAAACGAAGGAAGTAATATCTTTCCAACAGATCCTGACCTGTGTCTACATATTTTCAGGGTATTGTAAGAAGCTGCCCTTACAAAGCCAAATACTGACCTTTTAATCTCCCACAACTTCCCAGGAGGAAAAGAGCTTCTCCCTGCTTTAATAATGGTCAGAGCTGTCACTCCCCCGCAAAAGGAGCAAGCACAGCAAAAGAAACAAGCAAACATTCTCTGCTTACATGAGTGTCTTATATTTGAATTCCCTGTTCCTGTGACGTCTCCATAAACAAATCCCTCACAGAAGCAGACACAAGGAGCGGCTCTGGCAGTGTGTGATTTTGACTTACATATGCTGTGAAGCGTTGGGGTAGAGCTCTGAGAACTGCGGTGCAGAGTCCTCGGGACCATGGGGTGCAGCGTGGCTGATGACCATCATTATGGGCCTATGGGGATATATCCTCTTAGACATTCTGAAGTAATTAATGCTCTCATTAGTGATTAGGTCTGTGAAGTAGTCCTGGAACATACGATTAACACAAAGCAAAAGTTACAAAGTGCATGATTAATTAGATCACATACTATCATGTTATTATGTTATTTTCAAGTCCTCATTAAAGCTCAGATCAGGAAGTAAAAACATACCATCAAAGAGACGTATGATCCGAGGGAGCATAGGGGAGACTGAGCAGTAATTACTTTCTTAAGCAGGCAATGCTACATAAGATGAGATAGTATTTTGCAAATCAGATACAACAGAAAGTATTATCTAAATTTGATTACCAGATTTTGTAATATAATGCTAAGTAACATTTAAAATGACAGACTGTACTGACAAATATATGTTTCTTAAATTTCATTGATAAAACACTTCACAAGGTAATGTCTCCCAAATATAATTGAATCTTAAGCTGGTTTGTGTTTACATAAACTTTTGTTGCACAGCCTTTGTTCAGACTATACTTTTGCATATGTACAAAGTGGAAGAAAGCTACAACGGGCAACAGATTGCAAGAAATCTTAATCAAAGAAATTGCAAATGAGAATGCAGGGAGCAGTAGAATTCCTGCGGGCTCTGTTCATTTAATTGTGCAACTTTAAGCAGTGCAGCTGCTGAGATTAAGGTTGTGACTGGCTAATAAACTGGCTTAACCCACAGCCAAGGTGGCAAATGGAAGCCTACAAGGAAAAGGGAGGAAATGGAACTAAGAAAAAAAGATGAAAACTTAAATTAAACCACCTGCCACCTTGGAGTATTCACTGTTGGCCTGGAGGTCTAGCTCGAGCTTCATTGAGAAAGTGCTGAGACAATGTTTGTAATTTCAAGCACTTCCAGGCATGACTAATCTCATGTTGTGGATTCAAGGCCCCGAACAGCTGCAAAAGCAGAGCCTGAGGGACAAGGTCTGTGTCGCATGTCAGTGCTGGGACAAGCCAGCCAGCTGTGACCTCCTCACTCACCCTCCCTGTCCCCCTGCCCCTTCCCCTCTCCTGTGGCACACTCAGAGCGCACACGGTAGCCCAGGCTGCTACAAACCCTGCAAGGACAGGGATGAGACAGTGAGTGATACTTTAGTTTCCAAAATGGATAATGAGTGCCAGGCACTAGGGCTGTGATAATTTCTGGGTTTGTGGCCTGTTTAAGTGAAATGCCTGTATGACTGCTCTCCCAAAGCATCTACTCCCCTCCTGTTTCCCTATTTATTCTAGCTACATACACAGGGTGTGTAAAGAATGTATAACTAACCAATATGCTTTCTTTCCTTTTTTTTACTCTATATAAATATATAATCAGTATAATGCAATTTCTATGGATGGGAAAATCAGAAACAGACATCACTAGCTTCCAATAAAAACTCATTACATGGGTCAGAAACCACAGCTGCAACATCTGTATCATCTTCCTTGAGCTACAATCTGAGGAAATTCCAGATTGCTTTCTGCAGGCTGGACAGTCTGCAATGTGCACTCCTAAGCCTTTCTGAGAAACTTCATGGCAGTGGGCAGGTCACCTTGGCATACTTTCCACACTTTGTCAAGAGCACAAACAAGCTCTGAACTTTTCCAATGGCCGTGTTCTTGCCCTTATCTATCCTCATAGTCATATCCGGAGTCTAACACCACAGGCGTCCAGCCTTTCTTTGGTGTGCACTCCATAATGGAAAACAACATTAACCGAGGTTCTGCTGAGGGGAATAACTGACAACACACAGCAAACTTTAAAGTTCAGTAGCGCAAGGGGCACAGTTCTTTTAGGGAATGGTTTTTATTTACTGTTTGCTTCTGCCACCAAAACATCACTTCCTATCAGGGAGAAGGAGGGAGGGCAGGAGCAAGGGAGGAATCACCAGGCTCCACTGAAGGGAGATTGAATGATTAATATTCTCACGTGGAAATTGATCTGCAATGCCCTGGAGAGAAAATGACATCTCAATTTCATGGTTGTAGTTGGTTAATTAATTAATTATCTTGTTAATTAATTATCTGCAAGTTATTTTTATATGGATTAATCATGTGGCACTCATGTGTCTGGAAAATACCTTTGCATAATCAAATCCGTGCTTCTCTTTGTTACCATTGCGAGAAATGGTGTAATTATAGAAGCGAGAGTTCTTCACTAATCCAACCCACTCTCTCCACCCAGGAGGGATGTAGCTGCCATTGTATTCATTGAGGTATTTCCCAAAAAAAGCTGTGAAATAAAAAAAAAAAAAGAACACACACACGCATGAGGCTTTGCAATCCGTCTTTTAGTCTGAGTCAAAAGAATGTATGAATGAAGAGAAAATGTGTTAGAATGAGTCAGAGTTGCTTTACCAAAAATCTTCCTTTTATAGCTTAG
This sequence comes from Origma solitaria, assembly GCA_013397895.1. NCBI lineage: Eukaryota > Metazoa > Chordata > Aves > Passeriformes > Acanthizidae > Origma > Origma solitaria. Next base: position 396,287 of record VZRL01005049.1, read on the forward strand.
AGGGTTTTGAAATTAAAGTAAGTTATTTCCAGAGTTTTATGAGAGTTGAAAGCCTTCGTGACTCTATGTTTTATTCTTAATCTTTTGGAATCTAGTGCTCATGTGAAATATTTCCAGGGGTTTTTTTTAGAAAGAGTATTTTTCACTTGGTTTCCACTAGAATATGAAATAAAAACTCAGTATCCAGAGGAAACATCTGAGAAATACCTTGTGGTTTTAAAGCAAGTCCTGTGATGTTTTGGAGCTTGGCTTCTGGCTTTGAAAAGTTCAGGCTTGCTATCCTGGCTATACTTGCTGGCTTGATAAAAGGTCTGAGAAGTACAGATCTCCATCCCATTAGGACACATTTGGGTAGAGCAAGAAGGAATCCCCACCCTGCTTTGCTGCCGTATCTTCTCCGAGGCAAAACTAACAAAGAGACAAAGGCCTGGAGGTCAAGCTCCTCTACCTGGCCTGCCAAACACCATGAATGTTTTTCCATGAGCTCAAAGTGACAAGTCAGAACCCACTCAGACTGAAAATTTCAGCCTTTGCCGTAGGGCCTAAGAAGGTTGGTAGGTGCTCCTGCCAATTCCTCTGGAAGGAAGTAGGAGGAAAAGCTGTCTCACAATGCAGCGGGCTCCCGGCTATCTGGGAGCTGTGGTTTGCCTATGGCAAAGATACACAGACAACAAAAGCTGGCCAATTGGCCTTGGGAGGGAGAATTAATGTTGGCATAGCACCCTGGCAAATGCAGCCACGCTGCTTCTAGGGAGAGAGGGGAATGGGAGGTCTTTAGCTGCTTGTGTATGACCTGGAGAGAATAGCCAGTTTGCATGGCTCTGGCCTGCTTTTCCACTGTCTGGGAAGTGCAGAGACAAAACACCTGATCAGGTCTGCAATGTGGGTTTTTCAGGATTTACTATCTCCAGTTCAGTCCCAGCAAGTTACTGGGGTGTCTCAGTAGCTTCAATGTTTCCCTCTTTAATTTCCTTGAGGTTTACAAGACCCTGGAGGGTCACCTGTGCCAGCAGTTCTGCCGCCTGTGTCCCCAGCTGCCTGCACCAAGGTACTCCTGGTGCTCACAAAATCAGATACCGCTGAGGAGGAGGGAATGACCCCTTCCTTTCTGGGGATGGAGCTCTTCTGGGCGGTAGCTGCCCCCCTGCCTGCAGCCCTGACACAGCCCAGCCCCTGCCCTTGCTGCCAGCCCCAGCTCAGCAGCCAGCCCTGCCTGCAAAGAGCTGCTGCCCAGAGATGCTGTCCCTCAGCTGGGCCGTGGGACATACCTGGAATCCCTGTACTTGTTTCCTACTAGGAAATGAAGTCACATTGGAAAACCTCACATCCAACCGAGACACATTCAATCTAACCAAAAAAAGCACATTTGTGGAAGGGCTGAAATAATTCGGATCTGATTGATGTGGGCATGGTGAACTTCTTGGGAAAACTGGTGGAAAAACCAAAATGTTCCTAATTAAGACTTGTCTGAGGCAACATAAATATGATGCAATTCAATCAGGGAACTGCCAAATGTCACTAACCAGAGATTGCAGTAATATATGTTACTTTCCTATACCATGTGGAATGTGACATATAAACAAGTCCTACAGACACTAGACCAGGCTTCCAGCTCTTCTTCCCACAGCCACCAAGAAAGCAACCAAACCTGTCTCCTTTTTTATCCTAAGGCCAACCAAAAATCAGGAACTGTGAGGTGAAGAGGGTGACAGTGGGCAGGGAATATGTGCCCAGCACTGTTGTCTCCTGGAATGGAAATCATACCTCCCATCAAAGGCAGCCAAACTGGTTTAAACTCTCAGTCAGATGTCATGGGAAAGTACATGGGTAAAGGCTGAAATACTGTGAGAAGTGAAGCCAAGGAAAGAGGAGAAGGGGAAGAGAAATCAGAGAGAGACAACAGTGAAGAAAAGTATGGGAAAGTGATGTAACCGAGAGAGAGGAAGCATAGTTGAGCCAAGCAAAACCAAGGACAGTCTGTGGTTACAGGGGAAATCTGAGGTCAGCCCTTCTGAGGGCCATCCCAGCTCTACCAGCAGCTAGATTTTGGGGAATCTTGCTGCATGATTTCGGGGAACCTCTTCGTGCCGTGCTCATCAGTAAAGGGCTCTACTGCCAACTTGCCTCTCACAAACATCAGAGGCTTTCAAGCTGTGAAATGGAAGTTACGACAATTTATTATACAGGATGGTTTGATTGCCCCGTCTATTATTAAGATTGACTCACTCAGAGACCTGGATTCTGCTATTTACAGTCTTGCCAAACTTCAATCATTAGTGCTGCTAGTTTCCATGCTATCTGACTCAGGCTGTATTTTGCTGTATGGAACCTTTTAGCCAAACAGTTCAGTAATTTCCAAGAAAAAGAGGAGGGAATACAAAATGGGTTTACCCATTTAAGAATAATTGTCAAGCTTTTCTCTGAGAAGTTCTAGTGTTTGCAGGTTTTGATGTAGGGCCTTTGTAAATAACAGAGGTAGCTATGAAAATCTGTCTCAAAATGACCAAGCTCAGAAAAACTGTAGCTCACAGATGATTACTCCAGCTTCTTACTTTAACGTCACCCTGGAGTGCTCCTTTATGGACTTGAGAATGTTCCCAGAATTTAATTTTTGACATTAAAACAAAAGGCCATTAGCTTCTTTCTCTCTTTTTCTCCTTTCTCTTTTGATATTCATTACATGAGAGAAAGCCACCAGCATAAAATGCAGAGATTAAATGACCTGGGGCATAAGGATGAGAATAGATAAACTGAATTTAGAAAAGAAAGGATGGCTTGGAGCTGGTGGTGGCCAATTCATCTTGGAATTTCCTTGCTTTAGATTACTTAACTTTCTAACTTTAATAATGTTTTGTTAGACCCTTTTTGTCCCCCTGAAACCCCATATTTCAGTGCATGTTATGAGAATTCGGATTGACAACCTGAACCATTCACCTTTGTGTTGGCAATGATTTAGTATTTTATCACAAAAATAATCTCAGTGCTGTCAAGTTTTAAGCAGCTCCCTGAGTGACAGTTTGCAGAAATAGATGTTTCCCCCTGTTGCTGTATAAAGAAGTTCCCATATCAAATGTGTAGCAAAGCCCTGAATACTAGTAGAAGAAGCAGTGGCTGTGATAATGGATCATACTTGCCAAAATGCTTTAACCAAAAATGGTTTGTTGATCAAAACCTCAGGAGGATATGAGTAATTAGACAGACGAAGGGAAAAGCCAGGCTTTTACTGAAATAAAAGAGTTCAGTCCTTGCACTGTGTGGTTTTTTGAGTACTACTGAGTATAGGATAGGGCAAGTGAGTCAGAACTGGGGCCCAGCACCAGCAGTTTGTGTCTGGCTCTTCAGGCTCTGAGTGAAGACAAGTGCCAGAGCAAAAGGAAAGCACAGGACTATTATTGTGGGGCCAAGTAACAATCAGCAAGTAATCACCATGGGTGTCCTAGTTGTTTTTTGTTTAACCAGAGGATTGTTAACAACTAAAGCACCATGGAATATGTCACAGAACTGCCCAGGAACCGACACTGTGATGTGCAGATGTCTTTGCTGTGTCTTCACATGCTTGGCTTGTAGAGTCAACTCCCATCTTTAACTTAGCTGTAGCCCAATGCTTGCTGAATTGCCCAGGTCTGAGAACTGACTGGGAAGCCTCAGCTTTAGAAGCTGCTGGTAGTCAGCAGTTGGAGGGTTTAGGAAGCCATTTCTGCTTGTAATTAGTAAAATGGAGATTATGACTCAATGGATAAAAGCCTCATTAAAAAGTAATGCCATTTCAAGGGACATCTTTTCATTATTACATGTAATGGCCCCCATAGGGATAACAGGAAAGATAAATGCTTACTTTTGAATTTTAATAAGACAATTTTTATCTGCATTCTGTCAGTTTTGCTAACTGTTCCCAGGACACGTTGTTATTTTTTAATCACATGTGATGTAGCTTAGTATACCAGAATAATTGTATTCTGTATTAGTATGTTCAATTAAGTTTATGCAAACAACAACACATGGCATGGTGAGCAGTTATTCAGACATCTCTGTGTCTCTGGAGGGGCTGCAGAATATACATGTCTGATACCTGACATGAACAGATGCCTTAATATAGGGTTCTGTTTTCTCTTTTGCAATCAGCAAATGATTTCTGAGCTGGACTGAGAGATCCAGGGGGTTGCAATGGGTGCAAGACAAGGATAATTTGATCCAGGGGATCTCTGGATTTTGAAACCAGGATACTTACAGCTGAATGTGATTCAAATTCTCATTATTCCCAGGACATTTTTTCCCAGCATTTTTTTACAAGCAATTATGACTAATGTTTACAGAGTTACACAATGGAGTTAGTCCTCTAACTCCCATCAGCATTAGTGGATTAGTGTACAGGTGGACTGGGCTACATCTACCAGTGAGACATCTCCGCACTTCCACAGATCAAAGGCCATACATTATGTTCTGCACCCTTGTTATTTGTTGAGGCTTATGGGAACGTTTCCGAGGTAAAACAAAAGCAAACCTTTAAAAAGGCCTGCTGCAGAAAGGTTTAGTCACCGTGACCCAGACAAGAGCTTTAAGTAGACAGCCCACTTCCTTTAACAAAGTCAGGAAACCATTTACAGGAGTTGCAAAACACTGTTTATATGACATTTCAGGACTGAAACGCAATGATTCTATGCTTCTGTGGACAGAGCCCAACATAACTTCAGCTTCCAAATTATTCCAGTAAATTCTTCCTTGCTTTCTTCCCATTATGCAAGCCATAGATTCAAACCCGAGAAGTTTGATTTTCCCCTTCTGCTGAAAAATTGCAGAGAATTAGTGTATCACATCACTGAAGTGCAGAAAGCCAGCTCAGTATGCCTAGGAAATGAAATAAGCATTGTTCCAAAAAACATGGTGAGGAAACTGAGGCACCATGAGGTTAACCTTCAGCTAGACCTAAGTCACACAGGAAGCCTGTGGCATTGCCAAGAATATAATTCAGATTTCACAGTTCCCAGTCTTGTAACTTAAACACAGTAGAAAACCTCAGGTTTTCTACTTTTTCTCCAGCCTTGTGGGTCTTTCCCAGTTGCTGCCAGGTTTACCATTGCAACCAAGAAGATCATTCAAGATTTTGTAACTCAGCAGTTGCAAAAGGCATTAGCCTATAACTTGATATAGCAATTGTTAGCCTGGGTGATATCTTTAACAAAGGCTGTATTATGGGCCAAGCTGGTAGCACTTTTCAATACTGATGTTTTCTGACACTTCTTATTATAGGACCCTGTTTTCAGCTGCTTATAACTCTCTTATACTTGGACTTAAATTTTCCACACTGGATGGCTGCCTCAGGCTGAATTTTTTGAAACTTTTTAGCCCAAACAGTAGCCATCTTTGAGAACCGCAGTAATGGAAAAGGAATTATGCTTAACATCTGAAAAAAATTATGTGAGATTTCATTTGATAGCACTTACATGCTCCGCACTGAGAGCAGGAACTCTGTCAAAGACTTGATGGACTCCCTGTCAAGGAGGCATCTATAAGAATTTGAAAAAAACCCCTGCAATTTGCATGTGCTGGAGATCTGGACACCTCAGGACATTTATTCCCTGTCCACCTGTGAGTGGTGTCAGTAGGTGGGAGAAAGTTGATTGAAATGCAGAGGGCAGGAGGTGACCCGGTAAGGACAAGCAGTCTGGGGAACAGCAGGAAATCCAGCAAAGGAGCTGAGGGGGAGAAGCAGTGGGGGCTTGGGGGCCTAGGACTGGCAATGTCAACCAAGAAATGGGACAATAAGTGCTGAAAGGAGAAAGAAGCTGATTGACGAGGGGGGTGGGAGAAGCAGATTTGCTGATCAGGCTGGAAAAGGAGATCACTAATGGTAAGCAGTGGGAGCAGGACATGTCTGTTAAGAACTGACTGGACCTGAGAGAGGAGGGAGGGAGAGAGAGAGAGGGAATGACTTGAGGACAGACAAGCATGGGGACAAGGCTCAGAGCAGAGGCCAAGGTGATGTTTTGCACGGCCAGAAAACCGGGATGAGAGAACTGAGGAGTGAACACTGCACTGCCTAATGGGGTAGGATGAAGTGAGTCAGAAGTGCTTTTGGTCAGAGTGGAGGATCCAGCAATGTCTGAAAGGACTGCTGAGTCTCACTGGTACCTGTCTTTCATCAGACATCTGAAAACCTACAGCTACGTGCCCAGTCCCATGTGATAAAATCCCAGTATGTGATAAAACCCCACTTTGCTTAGTTTCTCAGCAAGTGAGCAGTGGAGTGCTGCAGATGGGATGTGAGACCCCCACCCCTGCTGATGTGGATGCCAGCACTGTGTCTTTTGATAGAACTAGTCTATCTTTTTAAACCAAGGAAATTTCACCCTCCATAGAGTGGTATGTTATTATGTAGTTAAAGACTATAATTTGGCCTTGTGAACAAGAGATGAAATGGTTGCATAGACAATGTTCTACCCAGATTTTCCTAAATGAAGCACTTGAATACATAAACTTGCTAAAAGTCTTTTAGTGTATTGTTTTCTGTGTGATATTTAATAGCATAGAATTCTGCTTTAAGCATAAGTAGGCAGATATGCTGTGGTTTTTGATGAGGTCCTGGACAGATACCAAAAAGAGTTTCACTTCATATAGAACTAGAAAATCCTGCATGTTATCCTTTTGGCCTTTTTCCTCTTCTACATTTCACTTTTTGTGGACTATGTTCATACATTCAGCATATTTCACTTTTTTTAATACATTTTTTCATTGACAGAAAGTGCAAATTTTTCTGAAAAGTGAGACATATTTTTAATGATTTAAAATATTTACAGATTAAATTATGTTTGATGCTTCCCAGAATCTTTCATACCAATTAAGAAAGACTCTGAAAACTCAGAGGTGTCTCTCTCTTAATTTTCACTTTAGAAATAATCTGAAACCCAGGACTCATTCTCTGCTCACTCATTCCCAGCCCTGTATCATATTGTGCCACCCTCTCTGCTTTGAAAGGGTGCATGAGGCAGGATACAAATTGGGTCACTGAAACGATGCAGATTAAAAATAGCATGTGCTGGCAGTGATTTGTGCTGCAAGGCTGTGAACAGGAAACACACTGGCTTTGCCTCCAGAGGAAACTTATTGTCTGCCCACACCTTCAGGAGGCATAGCTTTTGCTCGCTTTATGAAAGATTAACTTGTCCCTGAGTGTCAGAAGAGAACAGTGCACAGTTAAAATACTCCTTAGCTTTCAGCTTGCTGTCGTCTCAGTGCTTTATGAGTTCTTTGTTCATTACACTCAGAAATGTACCTGTAAGTGACAGATGTCGACTGACACTCTGACGTGTGATGGTGAACACATTAGCTAGTTGTCAGCCAAGTGACCATTTCTGCTCATCACGGCACAGAAGTCTGTGACTAATGTCAAAACATGCCACATAGGGGCATCTTGGTGTCACTTCTTGAGTTTTGAGTTTTACAAATGAAGCCATTCAGGAATTAACATTTCAGCTGCTTAACTTTGCTATGTTACCATTTTTGTCCCACAAAGACAGAATGACATCAGAACACTTACATGCATGGGTCCTGAATGTTATTCTAATCAGTTGATACATCTGAGCAAGAAATAAAATACGGGAAAATACATCTTCCCAAAGACAATTCTAAAAAGACCAAGCAAGTGATTGCCTAATTTGGTGATCCCTGTTCTTTCAGGTGGGATTCCATGAAGGGAGAGCCTGGTCCTGCGTTTGGCATGGTGCTGTGAGGCTGTCAGCAGCTGCTGAGCCAAGGCAGAGTCCCACTCTCTCCTACACAGTTACACTGGCTGTGAACGGCTAAGAGGAGCGAGGATTAGAGAGTAGTAATTCTACAAAGTAACATTAAGCAGAGAGGATTTAGAATGTGTAGGTGTGTTAAGTCAGGGTAAGAATTTTGAACTTATACTTCTTTTCGTATTTGCAAAGGGATGAAACTTCAGCTGGTAAAAATGTAAAATCCTGCAGTATGACCCACTGTTTGAAAATAAAATGTTTGTTATATTTATATCTTGTGGATATTGGCTGTTCTCATGTGATGAGTTTGTGTTCTAAAATACCAAGATTATGCTTGGCTGCTCAGTTATTAAGACATAGCACAATCCCCCTTTCCTACTGAAGGAAGCCAATGTTGCACTTCTGGGGTTTTTGTTTTGGTTTGTGTAGGTGAATGGCAAAGAGAAGCAGCAACAGCAAAGGGCACATCTAAGCGGCAAGAGTGTGCTGTAGGACTGGCACAGAGCAGTAGAAGGTAAAGAAATTATGAGACTGAAAGAACAGCAAATGACCAGCCAATACTTTGGAAAGCACAAAGCAAAATCTCTAACTCCTGCAGTTAATAAATTTATGAATTAAATTTCTAAATCTGAATAGCTGAAGCGATATCTACTGGCATTAAAAACTATGAGAGGAAAGAAAACTTATCAAGCTTTTTTCACAATTTCCACAAAATTGGAAAGTGAGAGACCCTTTGTCTTCTCTAGTCCAAGTGCCTGGATTCTGTGTAATTAAAACAAATGTCATCTCTGAAACTCTCCCGAGCTGCTTTGTTTTCTCTTTCTACCTATTTACTGTGTGTCTTCCCTGCTATATCCTACAAATTTGAATTTAATATTATCAGTTTTGTGGACAATCAAGAAGCTGTGCAGTTGGTTCATTGCTGCATTAACATACAGCTTTTGAATAAGGGAAACTGTAAACATTGAAACATCCTTAATCGTTTTAGGATTTTTAAAAATTACAGTTAGAAGCAAAAATTATTTTGATTTGGAAGTGTTATTTATGAATATTGTCTGCCCTGCTACTACCCAGATTGTTTCTGAATGTTGCCTGCCCTGCTAGTGTTCAGCACAGTGCCTGCCTATGATTTAGCACTGACATACAATCTTCAAAAAGGGATGTTTCCATGAAATGCAACGTTGGCCTTAGGTCACATCAGAGTAGAAGGATAAAACAGAAAAAGGAAAGAAAAAACCATTCTGTCCTTTGCCAGGTTTCCCCAGTGGGCTCTAATTATAACCGTGGTTTATTAGAGCACGTTTCAGACCTCTCTTTAAAGGGCCTGCTGTGCTTGTGCGGAGTCCTCGTGGCTTCAGCAGAACTCCCCTCATAACAGTCTGCCCACATGTGATCAATTGCAATACAGAGGGTTTAGTTAAGGCTGCTCCAGGTATAGACAATGGATGCTTTACAGATATTGTAAACTATCTGGAGTGAGCAGAAGTGAGGACATTATACAAACACTTTCTCCCCCTTTATTTCCACTTATATAATAATTTTATCCTATGCAAAAGGTGAGAGTTAAATTCTCATCATTTCAGAGCACCAGGCTGGAGATATAGCACATTGTCTTATCCAGACTGGAGCTCTCTGGTCAAGTGCCTCATCAGGACTGTCACCAAACTGTGACTGGCCTGAGTCATTCACTTCTCTTTCTGTGTCTCAGTTTCCCATTGAGGAGGTTACTGATCTACTGTCAAAACTTGTAGAAATGCCCAGGGTAAGTATCCATAACATCTGCAATCTCTCTCTCTGCAGTTCTCTCATTTTCTCTCCCAATTATTTTTGACTCCCAGGTATTTTTGAGTCATAATAATTTTACTAAACTTTCTAGCTGTGAAGTATAGATTATTACACGGCTAGCAGACTTTTGGTGACTTTTTAATAAGGCAACACTATCCTTGAAAAATGTATTATAAGATCTGCTGTTAATTAAGCTACCACCTCAAAAAGTAGTTATGGCTGAATTAGAAGGTAGGCTCATCTTACAAGGAGTAAAAAGATAAATCTTTGAAGCCATAGTATTGTAGGGTTGAACAATGTACCTCAGTCAGAATTGGAGATTCATGCAGGTATTTTCATTTGTTTCCATTTTCTTTTACTCTTTTCTGCCTTTTGTTAAAAGTCACCGATCCTGACAGTTTTAGGACTGATGTTCTCTCTGCCTGCCTTTGAAAAAAGCCCTTTTTCCCTGTTCCTTTCCTTTTGACCCTTTTTTCCTTTCCATGTAATAGGGTCAAGTCTGCATTTAGTAGACATCTCCACATGCCTTCATAACACAAGGCAGCACAGAAGATATGCTCAAGCAGTGTTTATCCCCAGAAGGACAAAGAGGGCTACTGACAGAGCTGTCCAGTTTATGTGTGAAGCATTTAGTTGTGCAAAGTGTAGATGACAAACCAGTAAGATACTAAGCTTTTAAGAGCACTAAATCCAGGTCCCACATGAAGCAGCCATACATCAAGCAGAAAGGATTTCTGAGGTGTAAGTCATGAGATAAAGCTTATATTTTAGGTCAAATTCAGCACCTTTTCTAACAGTGATGGTCAATTCTCCCTTCCTTTTCTCCTCCAAAGCCTTGATGCTGACCCAGGCTTAGCAGTGCTGTACTCAGATGGCAACTTCACTGAGACCAGCTTAATAGAGACTGAAGTACTATTCTGCTCATGTGTCAGAGCCTTTTTGTCCACCAGGTCCAAAATAGTTAAAGATTTGTCTGGTTTTGTTCTTCACACAGGAAGCAGAAGCTCTCCAGAACTACAGATGCAGAGAGACAGAAGTAAAAAGAGCAAACTGTCTGCGTGATGAAGAAAAGATAGCAAACAGGCAGATAAACTTGAGGCACGTAGCAGCTTTAAGAGATTTAGGACTAGCAGACAGCATGGAGACATTTGCCAGCTCTACGTTTTGAAAGCAATCCCTTCTTGTGCCTAAGCTGCCTATAGAAACAAGTTTCTTTGCTGCCAGGTACATTGTAAGGAAGGCAGTTGGCAGGAGATCTGTGCCCCGTTGGTCTGTAAAGGGGAGTCTTTGTAGCTGAATGACACTTCTGGACAAATTGCACTCTGATGACCTCGCACAACTCCCATACCTTGCGAAGGGGAAGTCAGGCTGGAGCCTAATGTGTCTACAGAGTCAATCTTAGGGGATAGGTGATGCAGAAATGAATCAAGTTTTACATCAAGCCGAAGCACAGACGAGAGGAATAAGAAGAGTTCTTTGTAGACAGGAAAGGGATCTCCTGACTACGGAAAACCACCAGGAATTTACAAGAAAACTATCAAATCTTATTGGTGCACAGTAGAACAATCCTTCTTAAAGGCATATTTCTATTCATTTTCAAAAAATGCAAATGAAATATCGTCCCATGGCAAAGTTTAAATTATACCATTCACCTTGTTTTGCTCCCACGACAGTCCCTCCACTCCTGTGAGGTCTTTGGCACCAGTTCTCAGCCTGGCCCTGACATCTTCTTCCATAACTGCTAGCAGCTGTCCACAAGCAGGCCGTAATGCTGACCATAATAACGTCTGGAACTGCCAGTTCAGACCCACAATGCCACTAAAATGCACCTCTTTCACAGTAGGTGTAACTGCCCAACAGCTTATTTCCCACGTGGGACACCCAAATGTGAAAATATGCTGCTTCCGTAGCAGTGAGTTTCTTTACCTGGCCGTTTCTGCAGATGTGGAGCAGCAGGCAGTGCTAGCCTCTCTCTCCACAGCATTCAGCCTCTGCCCTGCACAGCCACTTTGGGACAACTGCTGCTCCTGTTTAACCCCAGACACCAACTAAGTACCACTCCCCACCCCCTGCCACAGTGGGATGGGGAGGAGAACAGGAAGGAAGGTAAGATCCATGGATTGAGATAAGAACAGCTTAACAATTAAATGAAATGTAATAACAACAACAACAATAATAATCGTAGTAGTAGTAATAGTGATAAAAAAGGGAGACAACAAACAGAGAGAAATAAACCCCACAAAAAACTCCCAAACCCCCAAGTAATGCACAAGAGAATTGCTCACCAATATCCAATATCCAACCAGTTTCCAAGCAGCACCCCCTGGCCAACTTTTCCCCCAGTTTTTGTACTGAGCATGATGCCAATGGTAAGGAATATCCCACTGGCTGGTTTGGAGCAGCTGTTCCAGCTGTGTCCACTGCCAAATTCTTGTGACCCTCCAGCCTTCTTGCTGTCCGGGCATGAAAAACTGAAAAATCTTGACTTTGTATAAGAACTACTTAGCAACAACTAAAAACTTTGGTGTGTTATCAAGATTATCCTCATGCTAAATCCAAAACACAACACTACAGCAGCAACTTGAAGAAAATGAACCCCATCATAGCCCAGAACAGTTTCATTTTAGGCAGTGATTTAAGACCAATTGCTGAATATAACATCTCCACTTTAAACAAAGACCTGCTGTTGTTTTGTCTCTTACCTGTTCTGTACCCAGTGTTATTGAGATACACAGCGAAGGTACGAGGCTCGTGAGTAGCCTGCCATGAGGGAGAAGAGCAGTTTTCATTGTTGGTGTAAATGTTGTGGTTGTGCACATACTTCCCAGTCAGCATCGAGGAGCGCGATGGGCAGCACATCGGGGTTGTTACAAAGGCATTGATAAAAGAGGCGCCTCCATTCTCCATAATCCTCCTGGTTTTGTTCATCACTTGCAAGGACCCTGCAATAAGAGGTACTGATCACCACTGTGCTGCTAAAGATAGTTTGAATACATTGGCTGTTATTATGCTATCAAAAGTAAAGTACCAGTGATTAGCCTGCCTCTGAGCATCAGTTGTGCTTCACTCTGTAGCTTTGGTAACTTTAGGAGAAAAGATCAGATTTTTATTATACCAACAAAAATATTTTTCAGGATTCCAGAAAGACTGAATTCTTTTTTTCTCAGCCTTCAAAACAAAGTTAAAATATGGACCAGTCTAGAACTAGTGTCAAAGCTCTATCAAATTTATAGGTCAGTGGTTCTTCAAATGCAGCTATAGAAAAGCACTACGCTACACAGACTAAATAATTAGTCAATATGCTTTTAAAATACATAAAATGCTGAGATTACCAATGAATATGTTAATTCTCTTTCCATTTCATCAGAAGACTGATGAGAGAGAGAGGAAGAGAGTAAAGGAAGGAGTGAGAGATGGATGGAGGGAGGAAGGAGAGTATTCAGTAGCAATTTTTCTAAAGGAAAATTTCTGTGGACACAGGATCAGAATATCTGGTTCTGATACTAAAGCACTGTGCTCAAAATCAGTTTTTGGGGATAAATAAGCATGCAAAAATATTGGCAAAATGCAGCAACTTTCTCAAGAAATTGCATTGATAATGTTTAAAGAACAATGACATTTTTTGTGTCCTTCAAAACATCTTCATGAATTGCAAGGTGAGAGAGGCAGGGCTTTCACATTTCTGATTGCAGAAAGGCTGAGCAGCCCTGGATAAGGTCTGTCAGTATTTGCTGACAGCTGTCAAAGTTTGTTCTTTATGCTGTCCAACAGAGAAGAGACGGAAGGGTGAGGGTGAACCGTGGACATGTCAGTATGTGCCCAGCTAACAAGTTTGTGAATTGTAGTACTTGCACAATTTTGGTGGTCAAAAGAGGTTTCTGGAATTCTATTTTCTTTTTTTCCCTTTGGTTTTTCGCACAGTTGACTGTCCTTACTTTACATTTAAATCCGTTGATTCCACTGATACAAGGAGAATTTTTCTCAATGGTTTCGTTATGTTGCTTGAGAATCACATTTTAAAAAGTCCTAAAGCAATTGCAAGCCTGCCTGTAAAACCATAAAACTCCCAAGGTGACTCAGCTTTAGGTGTTAGCAGCAAAATCTTATAAATTATCTTACTAGTTAAAGTTGAGCATGTTCTGTTCTGGTTTGGGCTAAGGAGTCAGTGCTGAATATGAAGTCTTTTGCATTTAAAAAAAAAAAGTTAATAAAAGGGAAGAGGCAGCAGAGTCTTCAGCATTTCATTTAAAATACCAGGGTCTGTGTCCCTAAGGATATGTTTAGTACTGTGTATGAAAGTCCACCATCACTTTAGACTCTTTGTCTTCCATAGCCCTTATTTTCTAAACGCAGAACATCTGCATTTGTGCTTTCCTGAACCCCCTGTGCTTAGGGATATAGAAGAGTAGAGGAGTAACTGAGAGGTCCCTGAACACGAAAGGTCTCCATTTGCATGAGTACGAGCATTTCACTGAATTGTGAAGCAAAAGAAAAATAAGAGGTCATCCCCATTCTACAAGCCTTTATCTCGGACCCCAGGCTGACTTTTTAGTTTCTGTTTTCACCAGAGCTCTGCCATTTTTGAAAAGTCACAGTTAGTTTATTCCTGAGAACTCAGCTGTAAAGTGCTTTGAGGTGCTCAGATAGCAAGTGGGCTATTCAGGTACCCTAATGCACAGTAATTGCAGCAGAGCTGATCTGCACTTTCCTGCCTCCATGTATTATAAATGAGTAGCTGTTAGAGTGCTTCCTCATTCCTCCAGCTGGTCAGCCCTCTGCTCGTGCAAACCTGCTGTTTATGACTAACTTTTCCCTCCAGGTATGCACTTACTGACACTGATAATAGATTAAGCCCCTCTGGAAATTCTGGAACAGGCACTTCAAAGCAGGTGAGACTTCCTCATTTGGAAAACAAAACACAAGTAGGAGATAGAACTTGCTGATATAAGTTATAATCCTTTGCTGTCTGTAGCTCTCCTCACAGCTTGTGTTCTTTACCATCTGGCCCACAGTCTTCGGGGCACATGTATTCAGGCGCTGCCTGTCAGTAGGACACTCACACTCTACGTGACCGATTGGGAGCACCTGAGGGGAGCCAGATAACAGGGAATGGCCACTTTGGACACGGAAATTAGTAAGTTTTGTCAGGGAAGAAATTCAGTGTCACTTCTCAGTCTATTCTTACACCTCAAGAAATATGTTTGGGAACCAAGGTTTCGTATCAAGTCTTAAAGTTGCTATGGCATCACGGGTGGGCATCTCTGCCAAGGGGGAGCTAGGAGCCACCCTGTATTTATATGAGTTGTATGCAAGGCCCCAGGAAGGTAATGGACTTTTTCAGATCTCGGCACATATCCCCATTTTTCTAACCTATGTTTTTTAGTGCTTTAGTTCTAGTGAAGATGGAAAGCACACCAGGCAAATTATGCCTGATATGATATATCTAAATGATGCTGTGATCTCTTCACCCGGTTCTCTATTCAGTGGATGGTTTATATAGATTTCACTGGGTAGTGCATTAGGCTGTAAAAAAGGGTCAGAAATACTGGAACTACCAACATATTCATCAGTTTTTACTCCTTTCTCACATTATGCAAGGTTTTTTTTACAGTGAGGACTGTAAGAGTGATTGGGGGGTTTTGAGATATTGATGTGTGCAAATAATAGAGAATCAGGAGGACAGGGGAAGAGACCAAAAAAACGAGCAAAATGTTGGACTGAAGAGAATAAAGACCTGACCCCAGTGGGAGCTGGGGCCACTGCCCTGAAGGACCACGGCTCTGAAGAGCCACAGCATGCTGTCTCCAGGAGGGGAGAAGTTCTCGGTTCTGGGATCCGGTGCTTTGCCTCGAGCAAGATGCCCACTGGCCTCACTGTTGGGCAGTTAGCTCTCTACCCTCAGGATCTTGGTAGGGGAAAGAAAGTGCACAGCAGCAAAAGTTAAGAAGTAATTTCCCAATTTTTGAGCCCAAGGATTTGCTGAGATTCATCAAGAGCTGTGGGTCAGGCTGCTTCACACAGCTTAAGCAGCAATCCACCAGCTGATCTATAACATTCTTCCTCCTTGATAGATAGGAAGTGACTGGAGTTGTGGGGCAGTCTGCGGATTTCATCCAAGAAAGTCAATGAGACAGCAACTCTGCTGAATTTCTTTGCGCTCAGAAAGCAAAACTCAAAGGGATGGTGCAGATCAATAGGAAGATGCGCATACTCCTATGGCTTGAGCACTAACTAAGTGCAAACTCCCTAGCTCTTGCAAATTTTACTTTGGATATCTCCTCTGTGTATCATTTGCACTCAGGCAGATGAATATTTTGGTTCAATGCTTATACATGCTCTGGAGACAAGTCCTTCCTGATTGAAGTCTATAATGTACCTGATATGCTTTTATGTTAAAGCATTCATTTACAATAGCTTTTAGAAATGTTCCTGCTGGGAATACAACAGCAAATAATCCATATTGAGAGACTTTCAATCTTGCAATTTTTGGATACCAATGCCTAAGTTTTATTCTGTTTGTGGCAGAAAGTGTTATTTTCTATTGACCTTTGAGAAATTTAAGATTTTTCTCAGGAATCAATGAAGAGCAAGAGGAAAATTCACACATGGAAAACAGTTTGGCTTTATTTTTCAAATAAGCAGAATGATTTATTAGCAGAAGTGTGAATAATGCAGTACAGTAAATCTTGGGGCTGAATCCTGTTTCCTGTGAAATGATCTATGAAAAGGGGAAACCTGTGTGCTCATTCAAGGCAGTGGGAATGCATACACACCCAGGCTATTGCCTGCTAATAGGAGCCAGAGTGCCCTGTGAAATTCAGAGCAGCTTTCAAAGAGAAGAGCTCCACAGTATGAACAAAGTGACTTGCCACATCCTTCCTCCTCTTTTTCCACTCTCAAACCTTCTCGCAAGACTGAAGACAGCAAGTTGGCAACACTGCTCAGAGATGTGTGTCTGCTGACCTACCTTCCCCAGTGCCCTGGAGAGAGTAGGCTCTTTCAGACCACGAAAAGGAAGACTTGACTTGACCCTTTTAATGAAATTTTTCAGAATGACTCTATCAAGAAGAAATGCACTCCTATTGTAATAGCTGTATTTTAGACCAAAAATAGAGCTGGGAACAGCTATTCATTATGCAGCATGGCTAAACAGAGCAGAGGTTTGAAAGAGTGAAAAATAAAAAAGATAAGAATTGCTCAGATCTAAAAGCCTGTGTTTGGAACTCTGCTGCATAAAAGCACCAGCCCTCAGTCACGAAATATAGTTTATTAATTATCTTTCAGAGCCCTGAAGGACTATGGAATTATTATTGTATCATGATGAATACAAAAATGCTAGCAACCAAAGAATTGCTTTTAGATACAGACAATCTTCTGTCTGAAAGTATGTGATTTTAGAACAAATGAAGTTTTCTGGAAGGAAGCATTTTTATTTTTCAATGTCATATGGTATTTTGTCTAGAAATTCACTATACTACTATTAAAAATATGTCTCATTAAAAAAAAAAAAGAGCTAAGAATGCAAGATTTCACTTCAACTTAATTTGCCATTTTTTCACCTTTTTGATCTCACAACCCAAAATATTTGCTTGAGGGTAACCTAAAATGATCCTCTTTCTCTCCTAGATTTTTCGTTTTGGGCAGTGAACCAAAAAATCAGTTATATGCATAACTACCATTAATATCTTTCTAACTTACTTAATGGAAAACATTCAAAGGCCTCCTGGAACATCATCCAAGTGTTTTAACTTTTTCCACCCCATATGTGAAAATCACTTCTGACTGGTATGTGCTCAGATATTTAGTATACTTGTGAAAGCAAAATTACCATGTTTTTAATACGTATAACATAGTTTTTAAAGCAGAGGGATTTTAAACACTTCAGTAATTAATACAAATATTAAGATTATGTCCTGTAACTAGACCAGTTTGTCTGTGTGCATAAACATGTCAGATGACATACATGCCTGTGACAAATATGTGGAGATAGAGACACCTATACAGCACTGAGGGAAAGGCTGGCCTCATAAAGTTCGAATTTTTAAATGCTACAAAAAAGAAAAGGCTTTTCATGCATGTTTTTTACCTATATGTCCTTGCATGCATTATTAAATCCTTCTGTTGTGCTGATTAAAGCCTCCCATGGTGGGTTTTGATAAGCACGTATTTCCTAAAGTCTATAATTAAATGTGATGAATGCTATTAAATAATATTTGTTAACTCAGTTTCCAAACTTGTCCCACATTCTGATACTGTTCCAGGACCAGCACCTTCTCCGAATTTAAAGTTCTTTCTGCTTGGCATAAACTACTGAAAGACACACAACAAAATGTAGTCGCAAACAACAATTATTTCTCACCTAGCTCCACATCTTGATCATCTGTGAGTACAAGGATGATATTTGGTCTGATATTTTTTCGCTCCTGCTGCACACGTCCTCTGAACCTCGGGGACTTGATGGTGGAACAGTGACTTGTTAGCAATTCAGTACTGAGCACTGCCAAGATTAGTGCAAACCAAGAAGGCTTCATAGTAGTTCCAGTATTTCAATGAAAAGACTGATCCAGAAGTACCTGAACTCTAGTTTTCAAGACCTGTAGGGAGGAAAAGAGATTCTATTCAAGCAATAAATAAACTTCCAGTCATACATTGAAAGGATGACACTTAGGGAAGTCAAGCCTTACACATACAATTTAACATGATTATAAGCCATATTGTTGAATGAGAGCTTTATTCTGTCATTTTCTAAGAATAAACTCAGTCATTCTGCAACTATGCTCTCTGAAATAAATTTTGCCTGAAGTCATGCCTGCATTTTGTATAGACGTGACTTCTGGTATACTCCTCACAGTGCTCCTTCTCCTACACCCCACACTTCTTTTTATGCAGCTTGGTTCCTTACATTCAGTACCTGGGCGCAGTAAAGAATTGCCGGGATGCAGACGTGTTCAGAACATCTGTAGGAGGAGCCCTGTGAGAAGGAGAAAGCAGAAACCTTGTCAGTCAGAGACCTCAGTACTGTGGCTGTGCTTCAAAGTCTCCAGAACTGTTTGTTACAGCTTCTTTCTCTGTCCTGAAAGAAAAGAGTAGAAAAAAATTGCATTCCCAATGGCTCCCCTACTTAATTTAATACCATACCTGTGAAGGGGTTGGATGGCACCTTGGCTGCTAGAGATAAAGTGCATGTATCTCACATCATCAGACACAGGTGCTTTTCCAATATTTATAGACAGATTTATAGTGAGATTCTGAGAACAAGCATTAATTCCAGCGTATTGCACCTGGCAAGCAATAAAGCTGTTTTATGTTAACTCACCTGCGTGAGAGACTAAACCCTTAAAAAGCAGAGGGGAGAGCATGGCTGTCATTTACAATCTGTATGGGATCTCTCTGTGAAAAGTCATCTTCCCACTGACAAGAAGGCTCATATTAAATGACAGTCCATATGATCTTACCCAGCATTGTGAAAGAGCACAACCGTCCCTCAATCAATCAACGCCAGACCTGAGCGCCTCATCCATAATGCACAGTAGCTCTGCCACAGCCTCATCCTTGGCACTGCGCTTCCAGACTCGTCTCAATACGTTATCAGAACCCTCGCTCCGTGCCTGTCACTCAAACAGCCTTGCTTTTGTAAGACCTGCTGCAAGCACAGAGGCTTGGCTTTGCTGCAGCAGATTTAAACCTGTGACTGAAAATGACTGATTGGTCTGGAGAGGAAGGGGTAGCCACTTACATTTTAACATTTTTGGCATTACTGACTGAAGCTCTGCAAAACCCGTCTGTAATGCAAGGGAAGGGAGGGAATATCTGGGGGCAAAAAGGAAGGGGGTGGGAAAGAAATCACAGAGTCATGACTGTTCCCTTCAGGGTATTGACCTGCCACATACATTTCTTCTGGTTTTATTCTGGGTCTATGGATAAAAGCACGGTGATATTGGTCAATTAAAAAAACCTCACAGAACCACCCAAGCCCAAGAACAATCAAGAAGTCTGCCCAAGGGGAAGACTGCATGGGAACTGGGGTGCGTCTTATATAATTAGACTGGAGCATAAATCATGAGATCTGTGCACCCACACCTGAGACTTCAGACATGCAACATGAGCTACGAACAGATTAATAAACAGAAATAATGAGAGCAACACAGAAGACAAAAGGCCCCCCCAATTACTCACCTAAAAATGCATTAATAGGGAGATGTTCTAAATTTCAGGGGAAGAAGCCACGCAGAGGAAGGGGATGTGACTTGGTGCTGGACTGCTAGAAAAAGGATCGTGTTCTTGTTTCCACATACACCTTTTATTTTAAGCTTCGCAAGCTAAACAGTTTGATGCTCCTCACTCTGGCAGGCTGTAATTACACCAGAAGAGTGTGAACATCTTTAAAAGGAAAATCCAAGCGTCTGTGGCAGAGATATCTTGTCTTTCATTATCTCTGCACCAACCAACACTCCAGCCTTCCGCTAACATTACAGCACTGCAAAGTCAATACAGGGGATCGTCACTGAACAGCAAATGCTATTTCAGTGATTACACACATTCAGATAAGTAACGGGAAATCTGTAATTAGTCTGGACAGACTTTCAAAAATAGTTCCATTTCTAGGTATATGTTCTTAAGTCACATAAAAGGTGACAGGAGCCCTGAAGACCAGGGTTACCAAAGAAGTCAGCTTTCTTCTGACAGACACCAGATACATGCTCCTGGTGCAAAAGCAGAAATACAATGTCTCTAAATGTCTGATCTTTAAATAGCGAAACTTTGACTCACCCCACAAAGCAGGAAAGGCTATGTGAAGTGAGACTCAATGTTTAGTTTCTTACCTCAGTTATATGGCAAACTTTTTCAGGCAATGTTGACCCAGAAAGTGCAGTCATCCTGACTGCGCTGAGCAAACACTGGCACCAACGTGTTTGAATAATCCCCCACCATACAAAACTGCAAGTTCCTGACAATTATACCTCACTGCTAATAAAATTTACACTAATCCAAAGGGACATTAGCAAGTATTCTTCACTTCAACCTGTCTGGTTTATATTAGTTAGTTTCAAAAAAAACCCCTTTTCTCTAGCATGCTTGAGGCACTGTAGGTAGGTCTTTTCTAGAAGTAAGAGTATGAAAGTTTCTCTTCCAACTCTAATTTTTTTCTCCTTGGTGGATAAAGGAAAATATCAGGACAGATCTACAAACATAAAATTAATTCCCCACGTTTCATTGAATGGCTTTTACAAGAGCAGAGTAATGCAATGTTTTGTTGTTCATGTTTCAGCTTTGCACATGGCAAATCTTTATTAAAAGGTGATCTTTGACAACTTGTCCTTTTACAGTCAGTTTCCCAGTCCTAGAAGGAAATGAAGTAAAGACAACTGTCAAAATACAGGCTTGATATGGAAGACAAGGCTGTAATGTTTGTGTTGGATGCTAGCTGGTAGTGTGTAAGTACCCCTGCAGATATTGCAATTTGTCTTGAGAAACAGACAAAAATAGGAGAAATTTTAAAAAGACCTTTTCAAAGTTATATGGGGAAGCAAACTGAAATGTTTTGGAGAGTGTTCAGAAATCAAGATGGCACTACAAAATGCTTTTTTTTCCTAGCCAAATAAACAAGCCCTGATCTAACTTTTATATGGGAATTTTAGAATGTATTTTTTCTTATAGAAGATACCTATGATAACCAAATTGTAGTCATAAATAAATGAAACTAGGGAATCCAAACAAATTATTTTTTCTTCCATAGGAGCAGAAATGAGTAGTTTGCAATCACCTTTCAAAGGATAAAATCTGAAAACTTGTACCTTTAGTTGTTTCTATGAAGTTAGTATTATAACATGCAGTTCAGGGACTTACTGGCATGGAGAATTATTTACCCATGAAACTTGAATGACACTGGCAGAGCACTGAAGAGAAAGGCTACAGTGCCACTTTGTGTGATGTGGCATGAAAAACTACGAGGACTTTATTTCTAGGTCTCTTAGGAGCAAATATTTCAGTGAATTAGAAGAAAAGCAAAAGGCAGAACAGTGTCTCTTGAAACTCTGCAGATTTGTTACTCATTTTGATCCAGAACTGTTTGAGATTTTTCATGGCATTGACTGAAAGTGCTTAGTTTGGAACAAAACAAAAGACGGACAGTATTCAAAAAAGAGCATTTGCCACTTTGTTCTCATGTCCACATTTTCACTCAGTTCACTTAGAATGCAATCTTGTGTTTGGCCAATAAAAATCTGTCCAGACCATTGCATTTTGTTTATGAAACAGGGCACTGAGTATCCACATGAATACTCCATTATAAGTGTTAAAGACATATATATGAACGTATTCGTATTTAATATTCTACAAATGTGGCTTCCACATATCCTTGTACAGGGAATCTGGCTTACATGAACAGATTTCCTGTTTGTAAATCTGACATCAAATGTGGGGATAATGAGTAAGGATACTGGACATATGCCCATTCCCAGTATCATGTGTTATGCAATGCCCCACATTGGTAATTCATGACCAAGGGGTAACAAAGGGCAAACAGCTTTTTCTTCTCTACACCACAGCATTAGTGTTTTCTTTTGAACATGAACATTGAGGTATTATATTATCCGAAGTCATAGGTTAAGGCCCACTGTATAAGTGGCCTTTCCTTAGAAACAAAAACGGATACGCAATAAAGGAAACAGTGGTGGTAATAATAATAATAATAATAATAATAATAATAATAATAATAATAATAATAATAATAATGTGGACTTTAATTGTGGACCTTAAGAATCACAGAATCATTAGGGTTGGAAGGGAGCTCTGGAGATCATCTAGTCCAAACTTCCTGCCATGGCAGCACAGCCTTCAAGTGTATTTAGTCACTACCCCAGTTTTATATCATCAGCAAACATGAGAATGAGAATTCTGGTTTCTGTTCCCCAGATATTGGCAATAAATGTGCCCAGTGAATTGAGAATGTAAGGTATTGCAGGGTTCCTAAATCAATAAACTTCTAATGCAGCTCCTATTTGTTTTGTGTTCCTCTTTACTATCCAGTATTTTTTTCTCTGCAGATTTTTTTCTCTGTAGTTAGATTTTCCTGCCTCCAAAACTTGACATAGGCATATGTAATTAAGATAAAGTCCACAAACAAGTGTTTTGTAACTTAGGATATTTTTTAGATTCTCTGACAAGTGCTAGGAACTTGCACAAAAATATATCAAATGGATGGAAAAGAAGCAGAAGGCTTTGTCATGGCAAGTGTTAAGTTGCCTCGTTTCCTTTATGCAGAAGATAATCTTGGATAATTTCTTCTTACAGACTTCTCTGATACAAAAATGGATAAAGCCTCTCAAAGAAACAAATCCTCAGATGTTAATAATCACCAAAGAATGAGCTTTCCTTCCTCACCTCAAGTAGAGATCATCTTCCTATGTATCTTACCTCTGACCTGCTGATTTCACAGTTTTGACTTTAATGAGCATTTTTTTACAGGAATATGATCCCAGTGCTCTCTGTTTCCTTGAAATCGGACTTGCCATAACCAAATGAGAAAGGCAAAGGACAACTAGAAGAACTTTCTTAGTTCAGAGTTGGGATTATGCTGTTGTCAGTGTTTTGTAATTTCCAACATTGACCTTGGAGATTGGTCGCATTGAGGGCACCTGCTCAGCATAATTTCAAAAATCTGCCAGTCTGCCTGTAATCGCTGTCAGTGGCATCATGTAAACTGGAGATGGTTTCATCCACCCACGACCCTACAATGTCAGAATCAGGGTTTACACCTATCATTATAAGTTCTATGATTTACATTGAAATGTGTCCACCCGGCAATGCTGCTGTACTTGAGAACATTTGTCATACATGGAAACTCCAAGGTGAAAAGAGATGAAAAGGGTTTTCCAAGCCACACAGATACAGCTTCTCTGAATCTTTGATATTTGCATCAAAGGCTGGATGGACCTCTCCAAGCCTCACATGATCTCTGCTGTGAATCAGAACAAGAGTGTGGTTTGAGACCCAACAAAATTAGCAACTTCATAAGATTAGTAATTGCATGAAGATTATGCAGACAGATTGAAACTACATAATAAAAGGTCAGGGAGGCAAGATGTTCATCTGCACCACAGCAACCTAGTAGTTCAGAGGTCTTAAATCTCTCGCTTAAATCATACTGCCTTGACGACTAGAGGGTTGTAACACCCTACAACAACAATAACAACTCTCACTTTCACTAATACACTGAAGCACTTCAGTGGAAAAAGCTGTTGACAGATGACTGTTTTAAGTTTAGCAATGTTAGAGCCCTTCTCACATCTTACACTTCTATCTCGTATTTAAAGGCAAACACTGCAATCTCAGACTACCAGGCACGACCGCGTAAATCTGCAGGTCAGTTTCCTGTGGGAATATTGAGCTTGCAGCCATGGGAAACATATTTACAGTACAGCAGAAGTCAGGAAAAAGCAAGATTTACCATTTCTTCTTAAAGGTTAATCCCCTAATCTAGGTTGTAAAGTACAGGATTTACAGCGAACACAAAGAATGCTGTTCCTATCTGGGTCTAATCTAATCATTATCTATTGGATTTCCAACACACTTAACTAATCAATCAGATATCTTCTCCCCTTTCAAATGTAATCTGTGTATTCTAATGATGTATCCTCACTGCCTCAGGCTAGATTAATTTAAAGTAACTATAATTTAAAGTAATTGCAGGTAGGGAAAACCATAACCTCATATTACACTTTTACATTGTAATTTTGCAGTTACCGACAGGAAAGGAAAAAGCTTGCAGTGACTTGAAAGTATAGTGCAGGCTTGCTAACCCACTTTTATAACTTTGTACAGGTTAAGGGGTATTCTTAGTAGGTAGAAGTTTCCAACACTTCATCTGTTAGGGTGAAACAACAAACTCCAATAACATTTTAAAAATACACAACTGTAGGAGAAATGGTCTGCCTTTGAGACAGGAAAAATATGTATTTAATTGTAATGCTGCTAATATAGCTGGACAAAACATTAAGGAAAATTAAAATGGATGTTTTTATATTAACTTCAAATCTGTGAAAGCTTTAAAAGAAAATTCCCCCATATTTTTCAGTAAGAAGAATGTCTGCTGCTAAGTTAAAATCTTCTAATAATATACAGTTACCTAAATTTATTTCTCACCATATGATTTACTTTGTTTTAGAATTTCATATTTCAACACAGCCAAGAAGTGCACTTGTCATACAAAAGAGTCTCGTATAATTGAGCCAGATGACGTGCCCCACAAGTAAAACCAGCCATTCATGAAAGCTGGTCACCAGAGGCCATTTCAAACAATGCACATTTCAAAGTAATCTAAAGTAATCCCTTTTTTCTACTGATTTGGTTTCCAGGCAGTCTTAAGCACATGTGTGCAGCAAACAGGAGGCTTATTAAAACCTGATGTTATATTGGAGGTTATAATGCCATTGCCTTGTGATTGAATTCCATGTCTGTTAGTCTTCAAAGAGAGGGGAAAAAAATAAATTAAATTTATATGCTTATTAAACATGAGTGTCATGATATGTGCAGTTTATTAGCACTTGCTAAATAATTAAGACTGAGAGAGATAATTAGATGTGTGCTAGGCTCCAAGCAGACTTCTGATATCAGATTTTTTTATCTTTAAAGGAAGTGGCTTTCCAGCTAGAAGGTAATATAATTACCAAAAGACCCAAAGTATTTTTTCAAATATAAAGACTAAACTCTGAGTATGAGGGAATCTCAGGTAATTATAAAATTTCATTTTAAGCCCACATATCTTTGCTATACTCCTGCTCACTTCAGCAGTGTGGGGCATTATGAAAATATACAAGACAATAACACACTGACAATTCAGTGGTTCAGTAAGTAGTCTTGCATTGGGAGATCATATTGCAGAGGTGAACAACTGCAACACAGCTTGCACATTTCTTAAAATTCCTATTTAAGTTCACTGGCTTTAGAAAACCTGCAAGACTATATAGCTTTCCACACCTCCTCTGGAGAGAAAACTCTTAATTTAAAAAGTTTCCTTTCTAGATATGTTTACTTCCTCTCAAATATCTGTTATCACAGGGAGAGGCCACGGCAGGTTTTGCCGTCACGGGGGTGGGTGGTTTTGAGAAGAAGCTGAGCCTTATGCTCTGGCCTCTCTGCTTGCTGACTGCCCAGGGGAAGCAACAGGAGCTCATGGGGACCAGAGGAGGTTACATAAGGACTGAAGGGGGAGGAATTGCCAGTGTGAGTCTACACAAGTGGATTTATGCAAACAGATAGCATCACCTGTATTTCTAGGAGAGGAACTCAAATGTACTTTTAGCTGTATTGTCAAAGGATGGCCTGCTCAGAAACACTAGAGGATTTTAGACAAGTGCCATCCCCTGGATAACTGGGAGAGTCAGGCAGTTCTTCTAAGTGTTTTTGGAAAACTTACTCTATTATATACTACAGTGCAGAAAGTAAATTTATTTGTAGCATCAGCACTTTGTGTGCTTACATGCCATGAGTATGGTCCTGTGCACCTAGGTCCACTGCAGACTGCATGAGGTGTCTGTTGATTTTTTTTTTTTCACTTTCAGGTCTGGACTCCAAGCCTAATAAATTTTTTTATATAATCCCATTATATTCCAATGAGTTTTACTTTCAGTAAGTTCAAACTGAATTTAATAGGACTACTAAGATATGCACCAATGCATCAGGTCCTGAAGTCTGTTTTTAAAGCAAGATCTCCGTTACTATGCTTTTTTTTTTTTGTCAAGCAGTTTTTCCAGTCCTAGCAGTATAAATTCTGCCTTCACTGATACACATGTAAAAGCTCCTTGACAGGCCAAGAAATGTGTTTTCAAATAAATTCTTCCCTGACAAACCTGTACTATAGAGAAACCAGCCTACTATTAATAGTAAACAGACAGTCAGACCAAACAAAACAATCTGTTACAGAAAACAGATGCTTCATATCCTTCTCCATAAAGACTAGTCAGCAAGGAAGATGCACTGACTTGAGGCACTGCTGAGAACGACACCACCCTGCCATCAACGTCACTTTTAATCTCCTTTGTAATCAGGAAGCCCCTGGTGTTTCCCAAGCTCCATTATCTGGTGGGGCACAGCTACCAAGAAGATGAGGGACTTGTGCCTGCTACCACAGTAATCCTCCCATCCCATCCCCTCACCTCCCCTCACCTCGCTGTGCCCAGTCCCCACTCAAGAACACTCCTGTGTGCGCTCAGAGGGGATTTGCAGAGTGACCTGTGACTGACCCACCACGGGGAAATGCAGAAAATCATCTCCACATTGCCCTGTCCTGTCAGGTGAAAACAGTTTGGTGCAGGAATGGCAGCAAATATGAGCAAGGAGTACCACTGATGGATTTTACTGGCAAATCATTTGTCTAAGACTTACTTAGTGTCTGATATGTATGTTCTGCTGTGCAAATAAAATAAATCTCCTGGATTCAACAGGCCTGCTGAGCTCCTTAAAACAACTTCCTGCAGGCTCTTCAATATATTCTTGGGGCAGCAATGTTTTAAGATGTTTGGTATCTTTATTTCAGAAAACATCTAAGTGTCAATGGTACGTGAATAAAGGCCAAAATGTACAAAGCATCTGAATACTGGCTTTCATCTGAAAACTCCTATCAAAAAAGCCTGAAATTAGAGTCACATTTGTCTGCTCAAGGACACATACCATAAACAGTTTATTTGAGGAATACTAACTCTTCCAGACTGAATTCTGAAAGTCAGCTCTCAAGGGGCTGTTTGAAAATAATCTTCAGTCTGAGATCTAAAAGATTCAAGAATGACTTGCTGAAATTATTCTGTGAATAACTTTATCTCAGAAAACATTTTGAAAGGATAGCACATATAAATGCACCTTCATTTTCCAAGTGAAAATGCCTGCAGAAACCCTTTCTTCATCTTTCAAGTACACATGCAGGTATTTCAATTTCACAGTACTGGCTTCTATAGATGAGAGAGCAGTTATAAAGTGTGGAAGATGAAGCTGAATACATTGAAGAAAAAAAATTTATTTCCAATGCACTTCTTATTAAGCAAAGTTTCTATTTAGCAATGAAGAGAAGTGATTTTATATCATCTTTATCTTTTATAAATATAGATATCTATATATCTTTATATAGAATTAATTGTAAGCCTGCTCATGAGCCAAGATTCTACTCAGGTGCTTGACAGAGCACATACTGAATTATTTTTTCTAGGAGTGGTGGAGCAGGCAGTCAACCTTATGCCACAACACTGGACTGTGCATTATGTACAAAGAAGGGAAGACAGGAATGGAAACTGGAAATCATCAGGTAGAAGCTTCTGAATAATACAGCATGGATCAGGAATAGCAAGGACTAGGATGCATAGAAAATCGTTCCCAGAAAATTGAGAGCAGATAAAACGGCAAGGACAGGACTGTAGTATTTTTCTTCATTTTGTGTAGGAAAGAATTTGGGAGGCATTGCATTTTGTAGTGATTATTGTGGAGAAACGATCAATGTTTGCTTTACTGGATGGCTGGGGGTTTTTTTCCCCTAAATGTAGATGAGATGTTCTTATATGAAAGGTGTCTCATAAACTGTGTCAATGACCCAATTCAGGAATGCTCAGACCAATACATAGAGAATCCACTTCTCTGTCCTTAGCAGGCTCAGCTGTGAGGTCAGACCAGGCTGCTCAGGGCTTTACCAAGTCAGGTTTGAAAACCCCAAGGGTGGACACTGCCCAAATATTCTGGGGCCCTCTTCCACTGCTTGACTGTTCTGAGGGTGAAATTCGTTTCTTTTTAACGCAGTCTGAACATCTTACATTTCAAGTTATGTCCATTGCCTCTTGCCTTGTCCTCCTGCCATGCATGACTGTCAAGAATGAGGCTCTGTCTTATCAATGACATCTCTCTAGGCACTGCGGAGCTTCTGTTGGACCTCCTAAAACTTCTCTCTGCTCCAGGCTGAGCAATTCTTCTCCCATAACTTCTTTTCACAGGACAAGGACTCCAACCCCCAAGCATCTTGATGGCCATCTGCAGAACACACTCCAGTTCATTGATGTCTTTCCCACACTGGCAACCTAGAGCTGGATATACTATTTTAGATAATCCTAGAATTTAGTATATAGTAGCATCGTGGGGCAACATCCGTGTCTGTCATTGATCACAAGTCTGAGAACCTTTCTATTGACTTCCTGTTCCAATCATTTCATCACTGTACACAGTTTATAAGAAATCCCTGATATTTTTTCCCCTATTTGAAATTCTTAAATGCCAAAGGCTAGATTTTGTTTCTCAGTTAAAGGAACTAGCCAAAATTTCAGGTTTTATCCCTGTCCTTTGAAACAGGGAGAAGTCTTCCAATTATTTCAGTGGTCATTTCTTCAACAGAAATGAAAGCTGATTTAAGAATATTTTGGGGTTTTTTCTCTTGTTAATAAAAAAGTTAAAGCAGTTGGGACTTGGAAAAAAAGTACAATTTTGTGTAAGAGAAAAGAGATTTGAAATACCGAGGCCCTATGTAAACCCAAAGAGCACAGTTGGAATGAAACAAATGATCTCACTGGTTTCTGATGAGCTGGGTGGTGTAAATGTTTCACACTAACCACACAGCACGCTCATAATATAGGAGCTAATTCATCTGCCATGAATACATTCCTGTGTATGTTGTCCTTTAAAATAAACAAGCAAAAATGAGTAATTTATTGAGTTAAACGAATAGTTTTCCAGAGGGACCCTTGTGTCCCATATGACTGATTTTAAAGTCTAAATGAAAGCAGCTTAAATGCTACATCCACTGTCTCACTATGTGAAACAGTTACTGCTTTAAAATATGGAATTTCAATTTTTAACACTGTCAACAAGTTCCAATTGTTCCTTAAAATATCATTTGGACTGCTTATTCATTTCTTAGAAGACTGCAAAACTCTAAACACAGGGCTGCAGACAGTGAATCATGATAATTTTCCAAAGTCTCTATTGCATTGCATTTGCAAAATGTGTTCATTTCTAAATTTAATTTAGGAAATTTTGATGGAAAATTTATAACTACAATAAAGCAGTTTTATAGGAAAAGTCTCCTAGAAAAGAAGGCAAATCATAACCAGCTCTGCAAGCATTAAATTTTACAGATCCTTTTTGTATTTCAGTATCTTAAAATTTATAAAAAAATGTATTATTCTTGAGATATCATGATGATCTGTTAACCACACAGTGATTAATGTGTTTCCCAGAGTTTTTCTACATTAGAAATGAAGTTATTAACTTGCATTTGTTCTTACAGAATCTTCCCAAAAGTGTGGGTTACTCATGGAGGCAAGCTCTGATCATAAACTCTTAATTCTAGATAATCTGAGACTGAGCGTCACAGGTTTCTTAGATTAATGCAGACTGCAAATAAATTCCCTCCATAATTAAAGGTGATTTCCATGACTTACTGTGAAGAGAAAACAACACCTCTTGGAGAGAAGTTTCAGAAAAAGTCTACAAGGACGCCATGGCATAATACCCACTGTTTTCTGCACAAACATTTTCCTTTGTGGCAGAAGAGTTCAGCACTGGACATTGACACAGAAAAATTTCCGGACTAAAAACACTCTGTAAATTCGTGTTTAGTGTCCTGATGCATATCTGGAGACTGTAATTTGCACATAAAGAAAAGCATTAGCACTGTTTGGGAAAATCACTTACTGTGGTGGTGGTGTTATGCACTGCTCCTAGAGCTCCCAGAAACTTATCTTTCCCCTAGTCTAGTAAAATATAGCCAGATTATAGACATGTTTAAATTTGGTCAAATATATACCAAACGTTTCAGGGTATGAAGAAGGAGAAAGAATCTGAAATGAAAAATGCATTGTGCTAAAGTATCGTATGGCACCAGCTTATGTTTCCATTATCTCCTACATTTTAAAAGCTCCGTTGACCTCTGTCAGGGGCATTTATGTTAACATTGCAATGATTTGTTAAACTCTTGCACATTTCCTCACATGATTTTCTTTACCAAAACTAGGCCTTTATTGCAATATTGAGTTACATATTCCGCTTTTCACAGAGTAGAGCTGGGAAAAAGATACGACAAAACATCTTAACGTTGGCATCTGTTTCCTACACCTGTTAATGTAATTTTTATGTATCTGCAAATTAAACCCTCCTGTTTCCAGTAACACCTATGAGCACGTTTTCAGGACACTGTTGGCAGCCGGGCAGGATCTGGCAGCCAGTCCCCTCCCAGCCCAGAGCCAGCAGCAGGGCACAGGGAGGGCACAGGGCAAACCCAGCTCCGTGGGGATGAGGACAGGCACAGGCCAGGCTGGGAAATGCCTGACAGTGCTGGGGAAGCCTAGGGGGCTGAAATGGAGTCCTGTACTGCGGGCAGATGTGGGGAGCCCCAGAGGGCTGAAATGGGGTGGTGGGCCATGGGCAGGGAGGGGAAGGCGTGGGAGAGCGGGAAGGGGCAGGCAGAGACTGCGGTGCCTCCTGGCCGTGACGCACACAGGCAGCAACAGGATCAGCTGTAAGTGACTGAACAAGGATCTATCCAGCTGAATGACAATCAAATCATTGCCTATAGCTGCAGGAATGTTTCCCGAAAAGCACATTTTACCAGGAAATTGTGACAGATAAAACCATAGACTTAGCTGGTATGTGTGAAAGGGTGTAAACAACAACCAAAACCTGTGATACAGTAGAATATCACAAATCACCTTTACCAGCATGATAAAGAAAGGCCTATTAGTTATAAATCATCCTATCTTCTATGGTTTAACATTCAATTCAGCATCTATGCAAAATATAAATTCATTGTTATCAGTCAAATGATAGAGGTTTTAGCTTACAGGTGAGGACACAGTGGGAAGGCAATTTTAGGAAGAAAATAACCGTAACCAAATAGCAAAGAGCTATTGCTAATACATTTTCTTTTTAGCGTGAAATTGCTTAAAACCAAGGCAGCTGATTGACTAGTGTGAATCAGATGGATCTCCTAGACTGCATGATGAATGCCACAAGTTAGAATCTAATACCTGCCTAAGGCTTGTAAAACTACTCCTCATGCCATCTGTTATGGAAATATCCTGTTGAATAGGACTTTTGGACAAATTTTTAATCTGTCATTCTCTGTTTGTAAATGATATATGGAACATAACACTTCCAGTATTTTTTCATGTTTTCTTACATAACGTCTTTCATATAAGTTCCTTAATTCACCATGAAAAGATTAGTTAATTGATTATCAGTGGTATCAATGAAATAGCACTGAAACTAAAATGAAGAAGGATCAACTTGACTACTTTGACTCCAGACTGAGCTCCCTGCTTACTCCCAAATGTGAGACACGGATGGAAAACTTTAACTTTTTAATCTGAAAATAAATTTCAATACAATTTCATGCTATGGAAAGGAAAAAAAAACCACCCAACACAAAAAACACTGGAAGTCTTTTGTTTCCATTGCAGTGTGAAATGAAAAAATCCAAATCCTTGAAAGCTAAACTGTCATCCTCTGGCCATCTCTACTCCTAATGAAAGATGTAGTGTAGATCATACATCCTTATAATATTAAATTACAGGAGTCGTAAGTACAAGGCCTGCCTTAAAACCCAATGATATTACGATTGAGGATGTTATACCAGACAGACTTTCCAAAAGCAACACCATTCATTAATTTATTATGGATGATGACACGTCAAGCTAGACTGGACCATGAACTTGGATCCTTGATGATCGTTCAGGTAAGACTCCTTGAAGATGTATTCCTCAACTCCCATTCATCAACCTCGCATTTGTGCTAATACTGTCTTACACTTAATTCACCTCTTTACTTGTAAAATGATCACACACTATTCAGAAATTATTAAGAGAAATGATAAGCTGACAATGCCATATTTGAGTCCATGTTCAAAGTA
This sequence comes from Origma solitaria, assembly GCA_013397895.1. Classification (NCBI taxonomy): domain Eukaryota; kingdom Metazoa; phylum Chordata; class Aves; order Passeriformes; family Acanthizidae; genus Origma; species Origma solitaria. The sequence goes on from VZRL01005049.1 coordinate 428,681, forward strand.
AAAGCATAATTTCACTTACTGCTCTACACTGTAGTAATATGAGGCAGACTGCGTGCCCTGGTTTCTTCTGGGATAGAGATAGTTTTCTTCCTAGTAGCTGGTATAGTGTTATGTTTTGGGATTAGTACCAGAGCAATGTTAAGAGCACACTGCATGTTTTTAGTTGCTGCTAGGTAATGTTTATACTAAGTCAGGGGCTTTTCAGCTTCTTGTGCTGAAGACAATGAGAAGGCTGGAGTGGCACAAGGAGTTGGGAGGGGACAAAGTTGGGAGGGGACACAGCCTGGACAGCTGACCCCAACTGATCAAAGGGATATTCCATAACATATGGCATCATGATCAGTATATAAACTGGGGGGAAAAGCTGGCTGGGAGCTGCTGCTTGGGAACTGGCTGGATATTGGTCATCAAGTGGTGCGCAATTGCATTGTCCATCACTTGTTTTATACTTTCTAATTCTATTAGAATTAGAGTGTTAGTAGTATTATTATCCTCCTTTAGTGAGGCATTAACTCTCTTCATCTCAAACTACAGGTCTTCTCCTTTTACTGCTCCTGTTCTCTCCCCCATTCTAATGGGTGGGAGCAAGCGAGCAGCTCCATGGGGCTTAGTAACCAGCTGGGGTCAAATCATGATGTTGTATTTCTTCAGTAATGTAAGGTGCGCGTTACCTTAGGAGGTAAGTAAAGGAACTTGAAAATATTTACTGATATTTACCTATCTACCTACAAAATTTTCAGACAAGCTTATTTTACAATCTTCACCTGTGTTATGGTGCCATATATAAATATGCAGCCATCAGACATTCTACATTTATATTCTCAACACTCTCTTTGAAGACAAATGGAATTTAAATTGTGTGATCTACAGGGCACTCAGACTTCAGTAATGACAATAGCAGTGAGGACTAAAATATGCTTGCTTCTGTGTTGTGGGCTGTCTTGGTAGCTACATCATGCTAGCTGAGCGTGCTACCTGTTGCAGCAAATGCAGCATGCCTTGTAAGTTAGCTCAGTTATGCCATATGGATTTGCTGATCCCATAGTCGTGTTATTGGTAGTGCTTAGTCACTTTGCTCACAGGTCCCTAGACTATGTGCTGCCATAGAGAAAAGTCCTCACAACATGCTGGTGCCTTAAGGAGCAACACTTGCTGGCATTAGAACAGCAGTCACCTCTGTTGGGTTTTTGGTTCATTACTGTCACAGACACAGATAAGATGTCCTCTTCCATTCCACCACTGTGTTTGACTTTATCTAACAATATCAACTGACATCTGAACCTAATTTTTCTCAAGCACCTTTCCCCTGCCCTGGAGCAGGAAAGGAGCTTAAAATGACTGTCAGCATAGAGGCAAGGTTCCTTACCAGAGAGAAAGCCGTATCTCAGATGGGAAAAACCAGGAATGGCTATTCTAGTGAAAATGTTTGTTAAGTATAATTTTTCCAAGTCTTTTTTGTACATGTAACAAAGCAAAATTTCAATAAAAGGAAACTTCAGTGGTGAAGTAATCAAAGCTTTCTCTGCTTCCACAGCCAGCTATTACTGAAGTTGTCATCTGTGCCGACAGTGAAGTGTCTCCCTCTCAATCTGGGAATTATTTTGTCTTGGACTAACCAGTGGTTATGATTCTTCTTCATTTTCTTGTTCCTTTTTTTAAACCAGCCTTCTAGGAAATTACATTGACAGCTGAAGATGGGATACATGCATTAGTAAACATGCAGCCTTCTTTATTTACAAGTGTTTCCTGAATTCTGCAATTTTCCTCTGATGCTAGGTAGTTATGTATTCAGTCAATAACTCCTGCCTTTTCCATTCCTCCAAGAAAATCACATAACGTAAGCACATCAAAGCAGTTGATGATAAGGAATTAGCAAGGGATCACCCTGTGGAGGGTCTCTCAGTCTATGAATACTACTAATAAGGTAATAAGTATGAGAGTTTCCTCAATATGTAATTGCTCACTCTTCATCTCAGCAGGTTTTTCTTTACCTAATCATCAGCAAAACAACCCATGTAAATCACAGAATAGTCTAGCTGTTTGATCAGTCCCGTTCTTTGTGTTAGCCCTTTGATATTTAACCTCCCATTTTCAGCCAGCTTTACAAGGATGTTTTCCAGAGAAACAGTATGTCTCATTTGATGGTATATTAATCATTGGGAGAGAAGGTGCATGTTGCTAGGCTGGCAGTAAGCGTATGCATATGAAAGCAGGGCCGGTCGTGGGCCACAATGAGTTTCTTCTGCAACAGACCAAGAGCCCTTCATCTTTATTGACCCAGGGAGCAGGGCAGATATGATGGCTGCTATAACAAAGACATTTCTTCAATACAGAAATGCCTTTGCAGTCACATCAGCTAATCAGTCTGAAAATCTCAAGTCTATTTGTCTTTAAAACACTTCAAGATAACAGCACAATATGAGTGACGTGCTAGAGGAAAAGCTAATACTCAATCTTTTCCAAGCCATGACAGACATGCAAATTAACATCTGACTGGAGATCGTAAGCCTTTTGGCAAACTCTAAGTAACTTTTCACCTACTAACCAAAGCAAGAGCTAGCTCCAGAAGAAAGTAACTTCACAATATAAATAAAATACTTTGTACCTATTTTAAAAAACGCAACAACCAAACCAAAACCTCTGAAAAACCCCAAACAACGAGAAAAAGTCGGTTGCGGTATATTGTCCCTTTTTTCTCTGCAAACATTTTTCTTTTCACCCATCTTGTGAGAGAGGAAGCAAACTGCATGCTAACTATAGCCCATTTACCCATTGTTTTCTAATATCAAGTACATGACAGTGAATTCTGTGCAAGCAGATGCAGAAAAGTAGTAACTTAGGATACACTTGGATTCAGGCAAACATAAAAACTTTCATGTGAACCACAACAAAAGAAGGATAATACTTTCACTGTTTTCCTATCCTGGGCCACTTTCTCCAGCCTTACCTGCAGAATAAAACTTCTGAGGTCACTGTAATGGAAAATTAATACTCAGACACTTATGTATGTGTTATGTTGGAGGGGAAAACTTAATATTTAAAAAAATTAAAATTTAATTTTATATGACAATATCAAAAGAAGAAAAATGCAACATAATTAATAATATTTTGAAAAACAGAATAAGCTCTTACCCACAGAGAGACATGACACTGTAAAACTACTCAGAGATTAAGGTTTGTAAGTTGTGTGGCAAATATTATAGGGATCTTAGTTTCTATCCTGCTTCATGGGATGAAAAGGAGCGTTTAACTGCTTGGCTCCTGCTGTTTTTGAATGAAAATCCAATGCTTCATTAATATTTATCCCTTTTTCTTCTAACCCTACTATACATGCTCTCTTTTGGGAGTTTCACGAAAACCAGCAATTATCACATCAAAGGTCATCAGTCCACCAGGGAAACTTCAATCCTTAACTGGTGGAGAATTGCTGCAGCTTTTGCAAACATCTCAGATCAGGGGAGCAAGTGTTTTCCCTCCTCCCTTCCCTCCTGTGACTCTTGTTGGTTTTATTTAATCAGCTTAGCAGACCTCCTTAGTTTTCCTGTGATGCCATGCACTATCCTAGACATCAAAAAGATTTTCATACTGCCGTTATATTTATACAGAGGGAATAAAAGAATAACAATGATTTAACCGTGCTGCACAAGAGGGTCCAGTCTGAAACAGTCTGAATGACTCTGCTTAGATTTCCCAAAATATATTTTTGTTAAGCTCTGTTCTGAAATTATTTGCAACACTTTCGCTTACTTAAATAGCCACAGTAGCCTTAAAGAAAGAAGGTGGTCCGTGCAGATGAAAATGATAGAGATGTTCAAGTTACTGCAAAAATCAGAAATCAGAAGAACCACTGAGAACTGAAGACTCTACTCCTGCCAACAGCAAGTGTTAAATAAAAAGGTGTCAGTCAAATGCCCAAGATAAATCAAGAAACTGTTTTCAAAATAACATTTCTTAAAAAAAAAATAAAAATCTGTGTTCATGTTACTTATCTTTTGGCTTCCTAGCCTCTATGATTGTGCATTTTGAAAGTGTTTTTGGCAATACTGGGTACTAAAATATGGCATTTTTTCCTTCCAAATGAGATAAGTTTTCCTAGAAACACATGATGCCAAAAAAAGAGATATCTGATAACGAAGAGTGAGCTGGCAGTGCTAAAAATGCGCTTTCTTCAGGACTGAGGAAGACAGATCTGATGACACACAATGGGAAGGGCACCATATTCATCTGTGTTTTCAACCTCACTGGCGAATAGATGACTAAACATCATTAATTCTGAGTATTACTTTTTTTGACTCTCATACGTTTTCACAATGAATTGATAAAGGTATGTAGGGATCTTGATGTTAATCAAAACATGACTTCAGTGTCATGTAGCCTGCTAGCTTGGGCAGCTTACCTCCACTAAAACAAAGTATCATTCAGTGCTTAAAAATAATAAAAATTTTAAAAACCCACCAAAAATCCATCAACAAAACTGTCAGGCAATACTACTCCACTCTGTTTGAAGTATCATTTCTTTCTGACTTCTGTTTCTGCCTCTGATTCTTTGTGCAAATCCTGTAGTCAAGTCAATTAAGTAAGTCTTTTCTACTTTATATGTGAAGCTGTGCAGGGAATTTGCTTTAAAGATATTGTCAAGCAAATCTGAATAATTTTATCCAACTTACTTCTTTAATGTAATTAGTTAATTGAATTAAGTTAATAATTTAATCCATGCTCCTTAGTGCCTCCTTTAATGCAGAGAATCAGAGGGAACACTCCTATGTACTAAGGCAAACCAGCTGTATGTTTCTGAAGCATGGTTTTCATTTTGATAGAATTAAAATGTTTTAATTCCATGTTTCTCTTCTTTACAATAAACTAATCTCACGTCTACGAGAGTGGGAAGCCACATAAGAAGCCACAGAACCATATGAGTCTGAATTTCCAGCCCTTTTCAGCTCTGCAGCCACCCATATCAAGATAAGAGCTGGTATGCACCTCCTGCATGAGAGAGTTCCCCCATCATGTTTGGTTTTGGTGAGGATCCTGTCCTTGCACTCATTTTGATAGGGCAGAAGGGGAATAGTGAGAAATAGGCAGAAGAGTTGTTTCTTCTCCCAGACAAACGAAAGCTGCTTTCTTACTGTGCTGGCAAGGTTGGGAATAATGGTGTTGCTACTACAGCTTTACATCTTACAATTGCCTGAAGTTCCTTGTACACCTTGCTAATGCAGGGCCTCCTCTACAGTTAATTTGCTTAAGGTGAACATAGTAATGTGTTTTTACTGTACTTTCATTTTATTGCACCTACTCCTTGGGTATTCAAGTGTTCAGTGCGGTTGGCCTAGAAAAGTAAACTCAAGAATTAGCTAGGAGCATTTTTTGTATATAAAATGGACTTCATTAAAAAGTGACTTGAAATGTAAAACAGTTGGTTTGTTGAAAGAGCTAAAGTGATTAAACATTTGAATTTGACTTCAGAACATGACTATTTTCACAGCAAAATATACTGTATTGAGGAATTTTGCCTATGGCTATGGTATGAATGAACTAAATCATCCCCTGAAAAAGAGACATTTCTTCAATTGTACACTGAACATGTAAAATAAAGGAATTGGCATAGTATAGCAAGCTTTCATTTGAGCAGTGAAATTTTATTGTTTTGTTTTATGATTAGTACATTAGGCCACACTGGTATTATCAGCTTCTTAATTCCTAGTTACTGCTCTGTTTTTAGCTCTGCTACCTTTGATAAAATTCAGACAGATTTGACAAACACAGAAGAAAGAAGCTGCAGAAGAAACTGAAAGAGTTTCAGTCCAGTGGATGTAAAGTTCACTCATGTAAGCTGAAAGGAGCTTTCTAGGTAGGGAACCATTGGTGAGAGACAAGGGACACACCACAGGTCCGTCATGTGCAAGCTAAGTATGCTGAGCTGCTCTTAAGTTAGATCCTTGAAGTTGAAAGTGACAGCTGAAACCGCAAAGGCCTCTTAAAAAAAATTCCTGTTATTAAAACAGCAACACCATTCCTCTTGGATAAAAATCCACTGTGGATTAAAAAACCCTTGTCACATCAACACTCAGCTGCAGTACTGTATCATGTGTGGTTATGAGTTTTTAGAAACACACCGAGGTTCTGAAGCTGCTGCAGAACATTTGACTCCAGAAGAGTTACAGGACAGAAAGGATGTGCTAACAAAAGCTGCTCGAGATGGTGTGGTAAGCACTGAATTTCATCTACAAAGAAATGGTTCTGAGCATTGTACTCAACAGATTATCTGTTTTTCTGAATTACAATTCTGCAACAGGGACAACTTGAAGATCGATTAGTTTGCTTGTTACATACACTTAAAATTTCTGAAGCTTTAGGGAAAGATGTGTCTTTATGAAAGATGCTTTCTTTTTCCAACAGGCTGAAGAAATTCAATTGAAGTGTAGAGTATCTGGATCACATCACTTTAAGGGCAAATGTTGTACAAAGTACATTGGGTTTTGCATTTTAATCAAGTTATAGTGTGTCTATACACTACCACAATCACAGTGAAATAAAAGTTTCATGTGAAATACAATATTTTTACTTGTTTGCCCCAGGTACTCCATATTGCAAGACTTCTGCTTGTCTAGACACAAGACCATGACTAACTGATGATTAATTATCTTAACTTATATTCTCATCAAATTCATTACTTTCCTAAGTAATTTCTTAGACGACTTAGCTCATGTAGGCAAACTTGGGCGATTATTGACATAGCTCAAATAATTAAACACTTGTAGCAGAAAGGCTCAAAGAAATACAATCAAACTGAAGTCTTACCAAATGTGAAGTTTTCTCTGGGGTCACGGGGAACAGATTTTTCTGGCTCCACAGAGCTTTCAGAATCTGTTCCACATGGTGTGTCTTTGGTCATTGTTTTGATAAGAAAAAAATTGGGGGACTTGCCCAGGCAATTAGCAAAGCACGGTTGGAACTACCTGTATTTATGGCAGTTCTCAATGCATTTAACAGAAAACACTGACAGTAATTCCCTTCTCAGTTTAAGCAGTGTCTTAATTCTGCCACTGCTTACATTAAATGCTAGGAAGTTTGGATCAAAATCTTGACTACAGCTACGATCTAGAAATACTTGCCGCATGTGATTGTTACCATCTGGGTCAACAGCTTTGTATTTTGTCAAATATCAATCACAATGGATCAGACTGTACTCCAGTGATAAACAGGACCATCCCAATATAACTCTTATTCAGCTTTCAAATTGTGAGGCTCAATTAATTAATATTTTTAGAAAGATCTTGATGACAAGTTGCTATGGAAATCAAAAATATTCGCAGCCCATAGAAACTTTTTCTTCAGCACAATTAAGATATTTTTCTTGTTACATTTTCTCTAGTTATGTCTCAGTCTTGTCCATGAATTTTAGCTTTCCATTGTCTAACAGAATGTTTGAGGTTTCTGGTGTCATTTATACACAAGCTCACAATATAGTTTTAGAATCTCCAGTACTTGAAACATGACCTTTGAAAGGAAAAGTGAAAACATAGAAATTAATATAGAATCATAAAGAAGCTGATTGAATGATCCAAAAGTTTATAGTTCAGAATTCTCTGCTCTTGAGAAAACAAAATCAAGGGCCTGTTAGAATAACTTTGTTGGAAGGGTCTCCATCAGATATGGAAACATCGTGCTTTAACTAAGCAACTTTCACAGCCACCATAAACCACTAAGACTTTAATAAGTCTGAGGCTAGGCTTTCAAGTTTACTCTAGAACATATGTGTCTCACTGCCATATGAAAAAACTGCATATGAATGAATGTTAAAAGTTTGGAGAAACTGAAAAACTAGTGCTGAAGTGCTTTTTCATTCCATATGAATGCTATGGAATTCATATGGATTTCAAGAGCCTTCAAGGTCATAGTGTCAGCCTAGGATTGATGCACTGAAGTCTCCTGATGTGAAGTACATTTTAAAGATGAATAGACATCTTTTAAATGGATTACTTGTTGACAACTTAAAAACATCTATCCTACTAAAACTAAACTCCCCTCAACCTATAGCTATCTAGAATTGACTTTTCTGATTGAATACAAGTCCCTGCAACTCCTCCTGTCACTTCAAAAAGACATGTTAGTTTAAATTTGAAAAAAAAAAATTAAAAACCCATTTTTAAAGAAAGGACCAAACTATCTGAAATCTTGTGGCACTGAACCTCCTCTAATAAATTGTAACCTCCTCTTCTAGAAAAATGGGCCAGGGCTAAGAAGCAATTGCTTCACTTCATCCCTTTTCACCTATCAGCCTCAGGATTGCCACCAAAGCCAGCTCCACTTCGGGTTTGGCAGAGCAGCATTGAGTCAAAATTACTAAACCCCAGCTGGATCCAGGTTGACACCACCAGCCTCTGTGTTTCCCAGGAACCTGGCTTACTATGGAGCCAGATAAGATTTATATGGGCTTATTATCTCCAGCTCTGTGTAACACAAAAGCAGCTGTACTCATTATAGAGTTGAGATGCCCCTGGAAGGACTTTAGAAACATTCATGCAGCTCTCAGCTTCAGCTGGTATCTGTGGCATGAATAATCTGCAACACATGGATAATTAAGTGCTGACTGTATCCTGCTTCTGAATGGGTGCACAGCCAACATACCTAGTGAGGCAGTGCTGAGACAGAAAAATTTAAGAGCTCTGAGCTGAAAAGAAATTCAAACCCTTCTTTATTTCTAGGCTGTCAGCAACTTGTTTTGCACAGAAAAACAAGACTGAATCTTGTTATTTAAAGGAAGGTCAGAGAGTCAGATTCACCTTCATGCATGGGATCAAGCATGAAAACCTGTGAATCACTTCAGATCTGTTTTGACCCCTTCTCATTGTTTCATAGGTCTTGGGCTGAGCCTCTCTCATGGTATGAACCTGAGAGCCTCCATCATACTTAATACTAAACAACTTCTGATGGTGACGTGTTCTTATTTTGTGGTACTAATCATTATTTGGAATTGTTCAAATTCTATGAGACTAGCTCTCTAACTTCTGGTTTTAATACTTTCATTTGAAATGAGTAAGTATAATTGACTTATGTAATGCTTGCTGGGACTTCGCATTACTGAATGTTTACTGATCACCCTGAATATCATAAACATGAAAAAATAATCTAGAGTTACTTGCCTCAAAAATACAGGCATATATGTCCCTCCTGGGATAAGTAAATAAGTTAAACATACACTGGACCTTAATTACACCTAAGTGCCACATAACAGAATAGGAATTTATTCATGTTAAAAATCACAACAGTTTTAGTTCAATCACTGTCTACACCACACATACATCTGCATCTACTTAAATGATTTCACCGCGTGGGATTCACCTCTGCACTGCAGACATCAAGATTTAATTCTCAAAATGTTGGTAGGTGTTTAAGCTCTCATGACAGTCAGACGGCCATCTAGCCTGTACAGTTAGGGGAACCTGAAAACTATTTGACTGTCCAGGTGCAGCTCTCCAAGCTCCACTGGCTGGATTGACTCAAATGCTATTGCCTATAATGGGAGCCCAGATATTCACACCCTAGCACCCATGCCTAGGTGTCTTGATCTTACCCAGCAGATGAGGTAATTGGTGTCATTTTTTGAGCTACTGCCTTACCCTTCTTACTGAAAAGACTTTGAAAACGACAAATTTGAATGTTTTAGGATATAATCAACCCACTGTACATACATGAACGAAAATCTCCCCAGTGATGCTCCTTCAAGTTTTATGCAAAGGTAGAGCTACTATACAAGCACAAAAGTTACAGAGGAAGAGGAAGAAGGTTAAATGGTCACACTGGGGACAGTTTCATAAATTTTCATGATTTCCCAGCTTGTGTCTGGGGAAGCAGTGACCACCACTACAAAACAGAGCTGGAAGTTACACCTATGGCCTTCATCTACATCTACCTACAGGGGCACACACACATTATGTTCCTTTCTTATGCATGCGTTTAAAACTTAGTATTCTTATTTTCTCATAGGGGAGAAAAAAAATATTACTGTCTTGCAATCTGCTGCTGGGATGAAAAATACAGGCTTGTATTCAGAAGAAAAAATTGTATCAATATTTTTCAGCAGTTAATCATAACAATGTTAATAATTTTATCAATACAAGCAAATAAAATACTGTTGCCTTTTGAAGAGTGACACTGACATAAGACTACACTTGCAGTGCTAAAAATATTAATTTACTGCTTTTCCTTATGCTTTAGGGAAATTGTGTCTGAGTACCCAATACGATTGTGAGGGAAAGCATGGCCAGTTTTGTCCTCTAATATTTTTTTACTTTCTCCTGAAGCCTAATATATCAGCATACTCAATGGTGCTCTGTTCTCCTTCCTCTGCTCAGCTGTGATAAGCAGGCTCAGGAAGATGTCCAGATCCCAAATTTTGCTATGAAAAGCTTGGGGGAAAACTATATTGCATTTTCAGGTTGTATTTAGTCTCATCCTTTTGCTATTTATATTTCTTTTTGCCAGTTTTACATCTTCTGCAGTTTTCTACAAAGACGAAAATGCAACTAGGAAGAGAATAAAAAGGAAAAGACTCAGTGAAGTGTTTAAAGTTATGGAAACTTTGTTAAGAAAAAACGTGACAAAAGGAAAGAGAGAAAGGAGGCAGTGAAACAAATGGCACAGATGTGAGAAAGTCATGTCCATGTGCAAGTCTCTGCTGATTAAGCTAATCAGGTTCAGTTAAACCCTTGCACAGGCACTTTTAGGAACTGTGACACATATACAAACAAATTAACAATCTCTGTCAGTACTTGGGTCACTACAGCATGAACCAATGTGCTTTCCAGAAGCATGCAACAAATCACATCAGCACCCTTTCAGAGAAATTTAGGGGCTTAACTTCACAAGAGCAATTAAAATAATCCATACCTATCGCGCTGCACAGCTTAAGATACCTCAGGTTCTTTGGAGACCTAATTCTGGGCTTCTGGGTCTGCTCAGCTGTCACCCTGTCTGTGTTGCACTAATTGCTTGAGATCCTGCCTTTTAGCTAAAGCTGTTTGGGGGATGCAAAACAGGTATAATTCTCCAAAGCAGTCCAATTTGTGAGGCACACATTGTTCATGGAAAATTCATGGGATGCTGGGGATCCATCAGAAACTGGAAGTCTGAGTTTCAAGGGCTCCTCTTCGTGATAACATCTGGAGCTCCAGCTTCAGTCCCAGGAGTGTTCCTCAGTCACCAGACAATGGTGATGAGGTTAAATCTACCTCTCCTAGGAAAGCTGGTCTGAGCAAGATCCATATGCTGGGGAGGAGGACGAGGGGGGCTTAGTTCTGCATGTTAGATCACTTGATGTGGTGATGGGCTGCTGGCATTCTTGAGACCTTTCTGCTTCTTATCAAATGAAAATTTTGGGATAATGTAGAAAGAGTCTAAGAGCAAGCACTGAGATAGAGGACATGACTTCAGGCCCCAAGCATCTGCTTCTCAGAGAAGACTGACTGCATCTGTGTTTGTGAAAGAGACAGCAATCTGGGGTATCCATCCCCTTGTCAAGCACTATAAGCTCTTCTCATTTCCCCTTGCTCAGATCTCATGATGGGAGGAAAAAAACCTACCCCAAAGATTGTAAGTGTCAGATAATTCTTAATAAATTCTATTCCCAGAGCATTCTAACCTAAACTCCCTTTACTGCCTTTTGCCTTAGCGAACAAAACTTTTCTCAAAGCACTCTTCACCACTCCAGTGCACAGGAGAAGTCCAGTGTACTCTGTGACTGTTTGGGAAGTTTCAGGCTCCCATCTGAGTGGCCTAATGTATTTTCTGATTACCTGTTGGAGATGACTCACAAGGTTGTGTAAATCTTGGTATTGTTACATGACTTACTTTGTCACTCAACAACCCAGGAAGGAGCCAGGAAAGCAGCACTTCAGCTCTGCTCCTGAGTTTCAGCTGTTTGATCAGGCTTCCTTCCTTAAGACTCGTGCTTGCAAAGTCTCACAGAAGCTGTTGTTTTTTATAACTGCAATTGTAAGTCTAATTTGACCTACCATACCTGATATGTATTTTTAAAAATGTTATTAAGAAGGAGTAAATATATAAATTTTCCTTTCTATTTCTCTTTGTGATCAAGAAGAAACTTTCTACCTATGTAAAGTCAGTTTCAAAATTGTTTGCTATTTAGCTAAGGGCATAAACATTCCTTTGGGAGGTCTGAACTAAATGAAGCTATAGATTTCACAGCTGGAGGTTTAATCATTCCCTCAGCTGTATGCTCAAAGGCACAGGGCCCTCTTGGGCAGAGGCTACACTTTGCCAAATTCACTGAATGAAAGCTAAAAAGACCCTGATCCACTCTAACACAGAAACAACTTGTCATTACTTGCACTGTCAATACCTGAAAACATGTGACCTTTGCTGCTGGCAAAGTAACATCTTATAGCCCAGAGGTACATCAAATGATCTTAACATAAAATCAGTTTGACACTAACATTAATCTAGGGCTTGTGGACTTAGGAGAATCACAAATCTTCTCTTATAGCTTGAAGCAGGTCAAACATCTCCCTTTATTGAAACAGTTTTTGAGTTTTCTCTGCAGTTTTAACAGCATATATTATTCTACTGCTCACTAAACCCTAGTTTAGTTTGCTAGCATTCATAAAATGACACATCACTTAAATGGCTGCATTTCAGTGATGGGTGAAATGATCCCTCTTGTTTTCATCATATAGTGAAGTAAGAGTGCTACTTGAAAATGTTTTACTTTATGTATACTTACAGAAAGGACATGTCTACAAAATGGAAAAAAAAGTATGCGAAACATTAGAACCAGAAATCTCTTACGTAGATTTTTAGACAAAAGGTGCACCCATTTCCAGTTTGCATTTTAAAACTGATCTATAGACGTATTTTACTGCAATTCAAAATACTGATCAAAAATGCACATAAACTATTATCTTACACTGAAAATTCAGCTTGCAAATTGATACCTTCTTACCCATCAATATTTTGTGAATGTTTTATGAATAGAAAATTTGGAACTAATCCAAAAGCAAAAACAGATGAGGAGTCTTCCAAAGACAGATGTCTTGTTCAACTGTTATAATGGTGATAATCTAATGAGCAACTCTATATAGGGCATCTAAAGTTTGGAGCCAGCAAACCAATTCTACAGGAATATGTTTAATGTAGCCTATATGCCCTTAGTAATAGTGGTTTATAAGCTATGTTTGTACACCTGCTTGCAGAAGCTGTATGACTTTAACACAGTCACTGTAACCACCACAAACCACGAAAGACATGGGACTTTTATGATGCTGGCCACATGACAGAGTCGCACATTAATGAAAATCATCACAAATTATTCAGAGGTCAGTAGAACAGTAGAGCTGTTTTGCCTTTGATATGTTCCTGGAATGAGGCAGATCCACTCAGCTCTCTCTTACCTCCATTTATTCCACCTATGAGTATCACTGTATTTTCTATTCCAGTTAATATCCTTTGAGTTAATAGTTAGATCTTTGTTAATGCTGTATCTCCACATCATGCTCCACCTTAACCTCTCTTCATTTTAATTCCAGCCTGTGTTATGTGTGTGATACAATATTCAAATTGGAAGAAAAGTCTCAACAAGGGCACAGCAGAAAATTGCCATGCACCTGAGAATCAGACCATGCATTCTGAAGCTGGTACAAGAGTGGGTACTAAATAGAAGGAAAATCACGGGAAAAACTAAAAATCACCACTTCCAGCCCAAAATATTCTGAAAACACTTATCTTCTTTTATAAGGTTAAAAATTCATCATGATCCAGATGAGTATTTTGAGGTGTAAAATGCATCCACTATGTTCTGAACATGACAGAATATAATCCTGGAATTTTAAGTGTAACCTAAGCATTAGGAGCTGCAAACACCGTTCACCACCTCCATGACATCATGGCCATGGGGATTTTCATGAATTTATTGAAATCACAACTGAAATTCAAAGTCTAATTTTTCATAGAAAAACTGTTTTCTTTGGTTGTCTTGTGGTACTCTGGATTATTTCAATAGTTATGCAGAGTTTTAAATGTTCAGGAACACACAATGTACATGATGGTTTAATTTGATACCATTTAAACTATGAAGAGTTGTGGGGAAGGCCTGCTACCTAAAAGAAAAAGTTAATGTGTGTATAAGAATCTAAAATTGCTGGTGCAGAGTGTTTTCATTTCAGTTTCAATTACTGTGTCATCATATCTTTATTTGCTTTCAATTTGTTGCATGGCTGAACATTGTCACTCAGTCATGTCTCTGGCTATTTATAAATATAAAATTAATGGCTATAAAGACCTGTTTTGTTAATCAGTGTTTATATTTTATTGCCTTAGCCCTCTTAACTTACATGTCACAGGATTTCTAAATTCCATGGAAGCTCTGATCACTGAGGGGTCTGAGAATGCCTTCAGTGGGAACTGTCGTGGCCTGCAGCTTCCAGGATAAGTTCCTGGAGATAAATATGCTCACTGTGTGATACATGGCTGCTGAGACATGAAGCCTGGGATTTCTCTGTGGCATTTATGAGCATCCCACAACTGCATTACCCAAGCACTTCCCAATCTTAAATGTATCTATCCTGTGAGGTGGTGAAGCAGTATTTTCCCTGTGGCATTGACTGCAGCACTGTCATACAGGAAGTCTTGCCTGGAGCAAGAAGGGAGGATTAGATTCCTCTAAATACCAGTTTAGCCAACTAACTAGGGCACCAGTTTTCTCACTACAATGCAGCACCAAAGAAGCTGAGAAGGGGATAACTTACGTGGAGAGTCTTATACATACGCCTCAGTCTCCTCTGTACACACAAAACTGGATGGAAAACCATGAATCTTTCTTCCACACGAAGAAAAAAATGTGAAACATGGTTGAATTCATCCCCAGAAGGAATGTCTGCTTTAGGTGAGAGCCTGCACTTCACTTGTACCTGATCTGGCTGTGTGTCAAGACACAAACCTACTCTACCTTCATGTGACACAGATAATAAGCAATTTTCTTCTTCCTTCTGGGAGCAGATTGAGGAGGCAGTAGGGAAAATGATTACAACTTGAGGCAACAATAAGAAATGTTGTCTTATATCTGTAAAACTGCAAGGCAACAACAAATGCTGGAAAGTTTTACCATTAGTGTTTCTTGGCCCCGAGTCAGTAAGCTGCTCCATTGCTATGTCAATAGCACATATACTTATATAAACACATGTCCAAGTGCTTTTCTCACTGCAAGTAGATTTAAGCAATTGCAGATATGTAATTTTTTTTCTAGATGTCCAAAAAAAGTCCTCTGTGAAAAAATGTCAGGCTTACCCTTATGCCTCACTCAAAAAGTATTTACAGTTTTAATATTACTTTATCTCTCTCTAATGTCACCACTTACATGACATTAGACAGTTCTGCCTATTTGCATAGTTTTGCTTTAACTGTTTTCTTTTGTCATTTTGCTGTTAATATGTAAAGTCACAAAAGAATTTCCTTTCTAGTATGCTTTTTGCCTTTCTCTGACTATACCATGTGATATAGCTCCCACGTGAACCTCATGAAGATCAACAAGGCCAAGTGCAAGATCGTGAATGTGGGTCAAGCACAAATATGGGCTGGGCAGAGGAAGGATTGAGAGCAGCCCTGAGGTAAAGACTTGGGGTGTTGATTGACAAGAAGCTCAATGCAACCCAGCAATGTGCACTTACAGCCCAGAAAGCCAACCCTGGGTTCCATCACAAAGGGAATGGTCAGAAGGTTGAGGGAGGTGATTTCTCCCCTCTGCTTCAGTCTTGTGCGACTCTGCTTCGAGTGCTGTATCCGATTCTTGGGGTTCTCAACACAAGAAGGACATGGAACTGTTGAAGCACATCCACAGGAGCACCATTAAGATGATGAGAGGGCTGGAGCACCTCTCCTCTGAAGACAGGTTGAGACAGTTGGGGCTGTTCAACCTGGAGAAGAAAATGCTCCAGAGAGACCTTAGGACTGCCTTTCAGTACTGAAGAGCAGGAGGGGGACTTTTTACCAGGACATGCAGGGGTAGGACAAGGGGGGAAAGACTTTAAAAGGCAAAAGGATCGATTTAGATCAGATAATAGGAAGAAACTCTTCCCTATGAGGGTGGTGAGGCACTAGCATGGGTCACCCACAGAAGCTGTGGATGCCTCATCCCTGGAAGAGTTCAAGGCCAGCTTGGATGGGCATCGAGCAACCTGGTCTAGTGGAAGGTATCTTTGCTCATGGTGGGGAGTTGGATCTAGATGATCTTTAAAGTGCCTTCCAACCCAAACCATTCTATGACTATGGATATAATAATATTATAATAATATATATTATATATAATATATAATTATATTATATATTACAATATTTATAACAATTAAAATCCAAATTATTTTATAGGACTACTTCCTAATAAAGACAATTTGTATTTGTGCAAGAAAAACATCAATATACTTCTGGATCAAGTTACTGGCATTAGAAGTGTATGGTTGAAAAAAATCACAGCTCTTCTTAAACATTCATCTGAAGGGAAATATTTGGGAGGGGTAGAGGAAATAATGACGCATACAATTCTTTTACAAAATCCACCTTAAAAACATTTCTTACATGAAATATTAGAAGTATTTTTATCAGACTATGCATGTCTTATTTTGGTGCCCTTGCACAGTGGTATTTGCCCAGTATGTAATGAATGATACTGGACAGGAAGGAAGTGACTAGGCTCTCACAGGAAAAACACCACCTAAATGTAGGAAAAGGTTCATAAATACTTCCAGAGACTGGCAATTTGACAGCTTGGTCTTGAAATCCTAAGGGCAAACTTATGCAAAAGTTCCTGCCTTCATTTTGGTGCAGGTTGGAGAGGAAGCTATTTGGATCTCTTTTACTTTTGCCCGTGTCTCTTTTCCTGAGCACACTGAGCACACTGCCCACCAAACTGCTGACCGCCTGTTCCTCATTAAGGCATGCGGTGCAGAGAAACACGCCAGTAAGAAAACCAATGAAGCAACATAATCAGCAGCTGAGAACCCCTTTCCACTAAGTAGCAGGAGGAAACGAAGGAGAAAAACCTCATCCTTTCTCTTTGCAGCTCTACTGGTGTGAACTAATTTAATAGGGATGAGCAGCCACAAAGGCAAACAAGTTAAGTGACATGTGGTAGGTTACAGATATACTAAAAGCGAAGCCAAGAATCTTCATTTTCACAGCTTCTAAAGGGAAAACTCCAAGATCACAGACTTTCTACTGTATTGACAGTCTGTAAAAACCTTCCCCTAGATCTTAATCAACAGGGTATATAGAGAAACATGGAAAAGGCTTATGTGTGAGAGTGTGATGGGAAAGAAAACCAAATTGCAAAGGCACTTGTTTACCAGGTCAGACGAGAAATGTGATGCAGGCAAGAAAGTTGCAAAATGGAGAGGAAATGAAGGGGCAAATTTGTGTCTTCTTGGAATGTCTAATTTTATCAGCTGTAACTATCGCGGTTAAAAATAATTTACCCTCATTCATTTAGGGGGAACCCCCCCTTATCTTTCAGCTAATAATCCCTTTCTACGTAATCCTCTTTTCCTAACTGAGAAACTTGACAACATGAGGGGGGAAAGGGCTGAGAATGAATCAGTTTTGTTTGCAAAAGTGGAATATACTACTCAGAGAGCTAAAGTCACTGATGGCAGAGATCACTCAGGAGCAAATAGCTTCTCAGCATACTTGTTGGCAGATAATCTTTCTGTGGGTGCATGTCTGAACTTGCATATGCATGCAACACAGAGATGCACCTCTGTGTTAGAGGACCTTTCCTAAGGAACTTCCCTACTTTTTGTGGGTATTTCCTTGTGACCTTTTAGCAGGAGAGAAAGGAAAGGCCTATAGACAAGGAGATGAAGGTACACTTGACAAGATCCTGACTAGGGAAAAGCTGCTTTATTAGAGATTTAGCACAACTTGGCTGCATCCTGTGTAGACAACTAACAATAATGAAATATCACAGCACAGAAAAAGGAGCCCTACAAAAAGACTGCAGCTCTGCTGCATGCCTGCTGGCAGGACGCTCAGCAATACCTTGCTGATACACCAGGGACTGTGCCCTCAGTGCGCACGCAGTCAAAATGAAGGGTGACGCAGGGAACTGCAGGAAAATGGTACATGCTCTAATGCACTGTGTGTCTGTTCCTCAGCTTCCCAGCCTCTCCTAAGACACCACTGACTGATGGGATCTTTCTGAGTTATTCTGTGAGACCCACCTGACCATCTACCCAGGTTTCTCTTGGAGACACCGCTGGTCAGGCCAGTACTCTTGACCTCATGCAGACTCACTCTCTTCAATCCTGTAACATGCAAGCCTCTTCAGCTGTTGTTTCGAGATCATGCTCATTTCAAATGAAATAAAATGAGTTTTTCAAGCTCTTACACTTTCCGAAAATAAACTGGGAAGCCTATATATATGTTTGGAACTGGGACTGGGATACATGTGTGGGCAGCAATGAAACTACATTTCTAAAAATCTGACCCCCAGGGTTAAGTCGTACTCAACTTAACTGAAGTTGGCTCTTGGAATGTCAGTGGATAATGTGCCAGGAAAGTCTTTGCACTGAGAGTGTCATTAATAGATTATATACATAAGAGACATGATTTTTAAGCTTCAGGTCAAAAAGTTGCCTCTCATTTTTCTTGGAACTTTCTAACTATTTTATCCATGGTGCAAGTGATAACACTTTATTGATAACACTTCAGAATAAATATTCTGAAGGCATTCCTAATACTGACAGATATGAATTGCATTTATGTACATTCCCAGTTATAGGTTCATTGTATGAGCTAGTATGACCCTAAATCTGTAGAGAAAAGGTATGCTTATAAACTTTTCCTGTAAAATCTCTCTAGAACAGCAGATGATGTAGTCAATGAAAAGTGAAGTGTTAAAGTTTCACACGTTAGATAAACAATGTTCAAGATTAAAAAAAAAAATAAAATTAACCTTTGGATCTGCAAAAGTTGCTTGGAATTGTTCCAATATAATGTCCTTCTTAAGATTATTTGGGCTTCCTGCCTTTGGTAGACTGGGAATGTGACCAAAATGATCACTTGTAATATCATTGAGCAGGACTGAAAAGTATGGCAAATAATAATCCGATCCATTCCCTTCATCAAAAACAAGATCACTCATCTATATAATATTATTTCGTAACTTCCACTTCTGTGGAAATCTGTGGCATGCATTTCCTTGGTCTTAGTCTACTTAACCTCTTCAAGAGAATCCTAGGAAAATTATAGATAAACCTATAGATAAACACAGTAAAAATTTAGATAAAGCTGGAAGAAAAAATTAAGATGGAAATTAAGTTAATGACTGGGTCACTGGTATAGGACATCCTGATATGCTGGATGCAAGAAAAGGACATCCTGGATATCCTGATATGCTGCATGCAAGAAAATAATATGTGCTTTATATGGGACGAATATAAAGTCACACATTTGGAGGGAAAATAAAGCAGACTGAATAATTTTATGTTAATTCTAGTAATTATGAAACATTATCTGAAGATCTGGAAATTTAGATATTTTGTAATTAAAATAAACTATGAGCTAACATGTCAGAGAGTAACTGGTTCCAAGAAAATTCCATACAAAGACTTGCATGCGAAATAAACTTGATGTATACCAGCTGTCTTTCACTGCTAGTAATGTCTTAATTTTAAGTCCAAATTTACCTCTGCCACATATATACCTGCTATTAAATCACATGCATTTGCAAATTGTTTAACCAGAAATACTTTATGTAAATGAGGTGACAGAAAATAATACAGTTGAGGGAAAAAATGAATCTCAGAGCATTTCAAACTTCCTGCTCTGTGTTCTGTCATGTGGCTTTTTATTTTTATTTGTTGAGATGTATGATTTGATAGTCAGTCTAGTGCCATAATTCCCACATTACGAGGTCACCACACAACTTGCTATGAGCTCCTAGTTCCACCTAAAAGTCAGCCAGACCTTGAAAGTGCATAACTACCACAGATATTTTGGAATTGCTTTGGCAGGGTCGCATGAGGCAGCTTGCATAATGCTTTTTCTTTACCATGACCAGCTGCATAGAGTGAGATTAGGTTCAAGTTTTCATAATCATCCTGTTCGCATAAACAAGGGAAAATTCCAAACCATTACTTTTTGCTTAATGTATATCTTTCCCTGCAGGAAAACTGCACTTTTATCTTGACATAACTGAAGGCTATTAAATATTCCTTCATGTAAACTCAAGACAGACATACATTTCGTTCACAGGACATTATTCAATAACCACGAAACGCAGAATTCCTGGATGTCTTAAAAAATAGAAAGTTAATAGTAGCAAACTTTGGACTGAAAAGCTATCTGTGTAATCATTTACTGGCTTACTAAAATGTGAAGGGTCCTTCGGTTAGTCTTGAGCCTTTAAAGTTTGGCAGAAGAGAACCTCCAGAAGATTTACTACAGCTTAATTATTGACCTGACATAATACTTAAACTATGTAGTACAAACTGATGGCTTATTTGGTTTAAT
Organism: Origma solitaria; assembly: GCA_013397895.1. Classification (NCBI taxonomy): domain Eukaryota; kingdom Metazoa; phylum Chordata; class Aves; order Passeriformes; family Acanthizidae; genus Origma; species Origma solitaria. The sequence goes on from VZRL01005049.1 coordinate 449,198, forward strand.
TAATTACTGAATACACATTTTATTTTTGTACCTTTGAAAACTTCCTGAAGTTAATGTGCCTTGATTAATTTTCATAGCATTGGATAGAAGTCTGTATGTGTTGCTCAGTGGATTTATTATGGGCAAAACCTGCAAGAAGGGGAGAACACGTTAATACTTAAAACTACTAGGAATCCCACAGTTGTAACACAAGCTCTGTTCATACTGGATTTAGAATTTGTTTGCAAAACTTAAATTATTAATTCCTATTTACTTTGCTGAATAATTCTGCTGAACCAAGTTTATCCATGTATAATTACCTCGCTTGCAAGTTAGCAAGTTGCCATAGTTAAAATAATTGAAACTTAGAGCCTCAATATATGCAGAATCTAATGAACAGTTCAAATATCTAGATGTCCATCAATAAGTTCTATAACTTGTTGGGATATTTCCTGCTAATATTTGTAATATTTTAATTGAAATTTCAGCTTTGGAGATAATTGGTTTAGGTTCCATAATTTTTCATTTGTTCTTTACTAAAATGAGACAATATTGAAATCATATATAAATTAGCACAAACTATTTCATTTCGTCTTTAGGCATCTGAAAAGTAGCTCCCAGTTTCTGCTTTATTAATCTCAATTCCTTGCTCATCTTCTTCCTTTGATAAAAACCAGTTGGTTAATATCTACTTTCCCCTCTTCTGAACTGAGCTGCTACTAAGATTCCAGATCTCATAGGAGACTCCAGTCAGAAAAAACCAGATCTTTTCTTCATTTATTTTCATGAATAGGAAATATTTTGTTGACATGAGCCTTAGTTTCAGCCTCAGCTAGCCACAAGCTTCTGACAGAAGAGATACCACCTTCCCCCAGCGTCCTGGCAGCGAGTGTCCCCAGCATGTGTCAGCACACACACTCCTGGGGCTGAGGACAGCCAGGTGAAAGACCTAATCTGTCCAAGTACTGATCATGCTAGCCAGAACCATTAGAGCAAACCAGCAAACAAGATTAATTTTCAGATGGGTCAGGTCTTCCACGTGGCTCCCTGTGTTGTCACACCAGTTCCAGCGCTGTCGCGACAAAGGAGGAGAGCCAGGGGTCACCACCCCAGGACTCAGCACGTGCAGCTTGAAGCCCTCACCTTGAACACATGGGCACTAAAACCACCAGACATGGCTTTCCTGCCTAAAAGTCAGCCCATCATTTAAAAGGGCATTTCTCCAGACTTTGGCTTCCTCTGTTGTGAAGTCTCTTTGTCTGTCAGTCTGTCTGCTCCCCTTCTCCAGGACCTCCCTCCATCTGGTGCCCCACCCTTCTGGGAAGAACAGCCAGGCCCTGGCTGCCCAATGCTCGCACGGCTCAGAGGGCTAACTTTGGTTTGGAACAGTCATGTTTTACTGTTTCTTACAGATGTTTTTAAGGGCAGTGGCAGGGAAGTCTATCTCTTTTGAGGCTGATGAGTGCAGTTAGATTCTTCATTTGAGAACTTCCAAAAGGTCAAACCAAACCTTATTAGGAAAGTTCTGGTGACTTGCACAGACACCAGCAAAGCGAACAATGAACACAGACGGGGAGCATTATTTCATTCACAGCTGGGTACCTGGGACTGAAAAAAAATCCCAGGAAAACTGGGGCATTTTTAGCTCCCAGGGAATGGAGTGGCAGGAAAATAAGAAGAATGAACTCTCCCTTCAACAAACCTAAACTGGAGAGAGTATAAATCAAAATTGAGGAACCTGAAATACATACAAGCCTAATATGCTGCTACAAAATGAAATGTAACCTTTTCTTCTCTAATGCAGAACAGGTTAATACAGTGGCATAAACAGTGGACTCATTGTCTCAGTTAATTGGAAAGGATTGTGAATTTTAAATCATCAGTTTTTAGGCAGCCAAGATTGTGAAGCTCTGAATAAGTTTAAATCAAAAGCTGTCAGTATTTGGGAACTTAACAAATTACCTCATAGTTATTATAATGCCATAAATAAGTACCTTCAGTATTATGGTCCTCTAAATCTTACCTTTTTCTTATGCAAGAAAGAAATATGGTCATTATTTTTCCACTCTCAGTTCAGTCCTTTTTTTCTGTAATAAATAAACCAATAGAAAATTATAAGAATTTCTAAGTAATAAGCTTAATAACATTTTGAAAGAAAAAACCCCCAAACAAATCACTTTACCTATACATTACACTTCTAGGAGTTAATCCCAGCACAATAAGAAAAACATTGCATACAAGAATGATTGTTGAGCTGTCCCATAAACTCCACTGGGACCATTGTCTCAAATTTCAGCAGGGAGCAGTTACAGCAACATATACTTCTACTTCAGTTTTCTCCATTTATCAACAATTCTTTTTCTTATTTAACTGTTTTCTTGCAAAGAATGTACTGATGGTGTACAGAATCTACAGAGGGCAATAGTTCTCTAAAGCTGCTTCCTCAGGTGCAAAGAAGAAATCCAGCAAGACTTATTTAGATTCCAGCCAGTAAGTTCAGTTAAGCCTGCTTCCTAATAAATCAAAATACAAACCAATGTGCTGTTAGGTTTTCAATTTGGTAGTGGCTGTGAAAACCAATAGGTCTTCTGCAGTTTCACATTGACAGTTTAAGCTCAGAATCTATACTGAACACTCTTAATGTTTAAAAAATACACAGACATGAAAAAACTAGAAAAGTGAAAATTAATGTTATTATTGTATTACCTAATACCTGGCTTTGGATCTATTTATTTGAAAGATTAGTTTCTCCAGCTTTTAATAATGTCTCATTTTTGTTGTTTGGTTTCCCATTTGTTTAGCAGGGCAGTAATCAGACTGAAGGGTTTCCCTGACATTGTCACCAGCACTAGGGATGGCTGAGCGCACAAGCGCCCTTCCCACAGGAGCTGGTTGAATGAACAGTAGTGTTAGAACAATTTTTTTCCCACAGCAAAATCTGTGATATAATGAAAGTCCAAGAAATAAAAAATTACATGTTTTTTCCACTTACTGTATGAGCTAGACCAAGTCTTATGATGCAATGAAATATCAGACATGGGCCACAGTACAAGAGGATGTGAAGGAAGGATAGGTATGTAAACACTGCAGGATGCTTAACCATATTATCCTTCAGTTCAAAAACATAAATGAAGGCTTACTCTCTTTCGTTACTGTTGCTTGTTGTAGTTATGTGGAGGGGTGGGCTGTGATGCATAAGACCAGATTTTTAGCCTTAGTAATGTGAGTGCAAATCCCACTGAAAGAGTGACTGCATGTAAGTACCAAAGGATGAATTTTGGCCGTTAAATTGCTGTTAAAAGGAGTATTTTTTCCTATTGTTGTTGTTGTTACGGGAAACAAATTGGGCAAAGAATTTTTGGAAGGAAAAGGTTTTCTAATGGCCAAGAACATAATACCAAAGAAAATAAAGGAAACAAATTATTAAGATGAAACTAAGCTAATAAAGAAAACAATGGTTAGAACAGCAAATTAAACAGAGGGAAGATGCTTAAAAAACCATTCGTGTTCAGTCAGTGAGCTGATTGCATGTGGACAAGAAAAGCTCTTTTTTTCACTTGTTAAAATATCTCCCTCTTTCACTGAGAGAGAAAGATGTTTTTGTAATGTTTTCCTTCTTGCTCACTACTGCACTGAAGATGCTAATTTCAAGGACGTGACAAGACAAAATCAAGAATCACCTAATTGCACCATCTGGAGTGAAACATTGACTTCAGGAATCTCTTTATCTACACACACAAAAGAGTAAGAATATCAGATAACGAAACAGAATGATGATGAAATAAGCCCTTGAATGACACATACAAGAAGAGTCCAACAGCACTGGAATCAGCAGGAATCTTTCCATTTACCTTAGTAGGCACTGAACAAGTCCATGCAGAGCAGAAGAATACACATGGAGATGGCAGCTACCATTGTCCAAGTTTCCAGATCCCTGTTTTCCACATTCATGAGCATATGAAAATATAATACTTTCCCATAGGTATACAAAAGAATTCATTGTGGCTTAACTTTTGAGAGGACATTATACCATAATTTTATTCTATAGAAAAAGGATCCATTCTTTGCTTAAAATACTGCTGTGTTTAAAGAAATTGCATTAGAATTTTAGTTTTTCTTTTCCTGCTTTTCTTCTTCAGGTTTCTGTGCACCATTTACTACCAAAATTCTTAATACAACGTTAGCCAGGAACCTTGCCACAACACATTTCCAAACTGTGGTACAGATGGAAACTTAACAGCATCCCAGGATCAGAAAGGCTTACAGTACACTGTAATACATGAAATTATTATTTATTGTTTCTGCCTTTGAACAGCAGGAGTTTAGATACTGCCAGATGGCATATTGTTTGGGAATTTGGGGGAATGTAAATGTATGTGTGACACTGAGAGAAATCCTCCCTGTATAACACAGACAACCCATAAAACACAGGAGAGGTTACTGTGTGCAGCACTTTTTCTGTACCTGGGACATATTCATGATAAAACGCTTTCCAAATCATTCCAGAAGGGGTAATACATGGTTGTTACCATCTCCTGGGGCTGCAATGATCTTATTTAATTTCACACAAGAAACACTGTCACAAAGCCTCCCAGGAAGACCTGAGGGACTGCAGGGAGTGTTGTGAGTGATTCACTTCATCTCAGACAGACCTAAATTTATGTATTCAGTTTCATGCCAGAAGGGAGGTCTTTCAGAAAACAGGAAAATACTAGACCTACATCTTCCTACAGACTCAGCCAGAGACATGTTCATTACTTCGTCAGACCTGTGATGTACAAAGACTGTCCTTATGCAGCAGCTTCCCATTTCACTCAGAAACAAATTTATTCCAGTGGAGAACTCAGTAATTTCTGTTTGCATAAAGTGCTTTTGCATTCCCAGGGTTTAAATATTCTATACATAAGTGAGAAGAGCAAGATGATTGCAGATGTAACTCAGTGAAAATAGAATGACCTGGAAAATGGTTTGATGGCAGACTTCACAATTGCCAGTAAACGGACAGGAGAATCCAATTCCAGTTATCCAATACTTTTTTTGTTGGACCATGTTCAAGAATGATTGCAAGTAGCCTGAGGAACCCAATTTATGCAAGCATTCAATTTTCTTCTGGCTTTGTCTTTCTCATTGACTTCAGTGGGCAGTAGGAAGTATTTCTGGATAAGGATATACCCTAATATTTCTCAGAACTGCACTCCTTTATTGACATATAAGGGACCTTCCCACTGCGTGGCAACTCTTATCAGGCCATCTAGCCTTGCTCATAATGGAGGAGACAGAGTAGTAAAAAGGAACCAAATGTCAGCAACTTCTGAGCCTTACTGATTTCACCACTCCTTCAGAAATAGTGCCATAACAATGGAAACATCTGTTTTAAAAAATGGATCAGCCTATGAAGATCAATACATCTATTTCTATATGCAAAACAGTGACAGTTATAACTGATCTCATACTTTTACATATTCATACTCAGTAGGATTATCTCAGTAGACTAATTTATAAGCAGCTTTGATCTCTTACTGCTAAAGATTACTCGCTATCAATATACTGGATATACAAGAAGCAATTCAGCATCAGTTAGAAAATGACCACTTGACCCCCATTTCTGGGTGGGAAGGTGCAGAAGAAAACTGCTTGCCATCACCTTTTTGAAGAGTAAATACTGCTTTTATGGGTCATGACCAAACCCCTTAAATTAAATAAAATTAAACTACCTAAATATTTTTTCTCCTGAAACAGCAGACACTGATAATTTAACTTCTCATTATTTTAGTGGATATGACTAAAAATTCAGCAGCAGTTGAATGTCTGGAAAAATGTGGTAGCCTGATGCAGTAATCTCTTTTGCTACCCTGTGAAAAAATGCTGGCTACAGGATTCAAGTCTGTTTTCCAATACTTTGCTAGCTAGCTGGTGACAAAACTAGACACAATTCATAACTGAGTTTGGAACTAGATGATCTGTAAGCTCCTTTCCAACCCAAACCATGATCTGATTCTATGTGTTTGTGATTGGTTCTATTTGGCAAGTGTACTAACACTGAATAGAACTTTGGGGGTATTCCTGTTATTGCCATTCCAACAGCATCAATCACTGAAGAAAGGGGAAACAAATATGTATCATCTTAGAAACACCAGAAAGGCAACAGAATCTCCTTGAAAGAGACTTCTATATAACTATTATAATTTTTCAGGGTGTAAAGCATTCGTATGTTTTGGGTATGCAATGGGGAGGGAAGAAAATTAATAATTTGCATTTGAGGGGATGTCTATCTCAGTTTAGGTATTTGGAAGACTCTGGCAGCCACAAAATATACTTAAAATGTTAACTGATACTTAAAATACATGAAGGGGGAGGTGACGCAGGTAATTTCTTAGATGTGACTTGATGAGGGTTAATGAGCCCCCAATTATGTGTGTGCTTTCTTAGTTGATAAAATATCAGCATCTTCCTCTGCCTTACTGTTCTGGCGGATTTTTCAGCAGCAAAATACAGCCTTTTGTTTAGCAAGAAACACAAACTACTGACAAGGTTGTTTCAGACAGAAAAATTACTCAGGGGTTTAATAAAGCAGACTTTTCCTATATTTCAGTACTTAAAATAACAAAGTCAGTGTGACTTGAAACTTGACCACTCCTTATCGCCTTCTGAGCATAAAAAACAATGTCACTACAACTAATGAGTCAAAAAGCAAGATGACCTTAATTTAAATATTTAAGGACCAATTTAAGAAAGTGAAACATGAAGGCAGGGAAGGAAGGAGAGAAGCCTACTTGCTGGAAATTTTCCTGATTTGGAGAAGGCACAAGTTTACTAGAAAAAGACAGAAAAGAAAAGAAAAGAAATTGAAGCAATAAATGTTTTCTGTTAGCTTGTTAATGTCTGTATTTTAAAATTTTTTATTAGTTTTTTTCCTTCTTTTTCTTTTTTTTTGAGAAATGTGGAACCATTCCATAGACACAACTGAGCTCTGCCTTCTGTTAAGGGTTGCAGCACCACTGAAGTTTGAAATAATTTAAGCAGTTCTGTTGTGCTTTCAATTCCCCCCACCTTCTTTTTTTCTTTCAGTGGATTGAAATGTGACCAAATAGCAGCATAACTGTGAATGGAAAAGATAATTCTCACACAACATTCTTCTCATTGCTTTGGGGAAAATGAACACATACAAACACATTTGCTCATGTCTGATTCAAGATGTGAAAAAAAATAAAAAAAGAAAATCTATGAGGTTTTTTTCTGAAATTGGAAACACACTTTAAAACTCTCCTATGATTTGTTTTGTTTAGGCTAATTAAGACTTCTGCTTTATGTTGCCACAATAGACACTAAACATTTGCAATATATTTACTGAGGTTAAAGGAATTATGGGATGAATTTGTATCTATTATGCCATTAGCCTTAAGCAACACTGCTTTAGTAATCAGTGGGAATATATTCTTATAAGTCAAAAAGGTGACTTATCAGTGTAACCAGACATTTTGCATTCTCAATACATTACATAATGAGTGCTAGTAAATAGGAAAAACATACTCTTTCATTGAAATCTTATGTTGTTATAGCAGCAGAGCTGGATTAAAGATGGAAGCAAAAGAACTCATGGATTGGTTGGGAAATATAGTTTGCACTGCCTCTTTCATATCTGTGCAATTTGTATATTTTTATGTCCTTATAATGAACTTAAAAATGGGATATTCCTGAAGTAAAGTATGTCTAAAAGAGTGAAAGCTCCATTAAATATTCTAATACTAGAGGTACAGGGATTTACTTCTGTTGTGCCTCCCACGCATACACACACAGAGAGAAAGAACATTCACTTTCCTTATTAAAACATGATGGAACTAATTCCTAGTAAGACCATTTTTTTCCACGTCCTACTCACAAAATCTAAATTAGATTAGAGTCAAGCTTCAGCTACATTGTCTCCTCTTTCAAGGAGGAGGGGTTTTTTACCATCTCTGTATCCTTTGAGTTTCTCCAGCAATATGAAGGACTTTGAAAGCTCTTAGCTATAAAAGCTATTTTAGACCTCAAAAATTCATGTCTACTTTCATTCAGCTTTTCTATTGTATGTTGTGAACTTCTCCTGAAGCCTAAAGCCAGAAAATTGGTATTAGTATTTTTCCCTTAATATAATGGTATACAGGATAACGAAATATCAATTAACCAGTGAAACTTAAGCCCCTGATATATAATTTTGGAAATTTGTATTTTATTAAATTAATAAATTAGTTCTTGCAACTCTTCCATTTTCTATATCCTGTCCCCAGACAAGGTTACTAACCCTCTAACAGAGCCAGCAGAATAAGAGGTCTATCCCAATGGGAGAGCTCCCCAGTGCTTCTTGTTCATAGCTTAGTGTATAAACTACCATTTTAAAAGACTTCAATGCGCATTAAGATGCAGAGTAGCTAAGGAGATGCCATGGAGCACACAGATGTGCTCAGATGTGGACTGAGCTTCAGGAAACCTGTATTCCACTCTAGATATTCAAGAATTGGATGAGTGGTCCTGGTGGTCACGTCTCTTGCGTAATGGATGAGTCAATAGTCGATCTTCTCTTACATGCCAAACAAACTTCTTAATAAAAAAAGCATTTCAGGTATTTTGTCTTATACCTGTAACCGGAGAAATTGAAATTGTGCTTCCTAGAATACTACCAGAGATCAGTAGAAATTACATGTTGCTAATGCCTGACATTGAAAGAATTGAATGTTCAGGGCTATTCACAAAGTAGCTAAGCTCAGCAAGCAGGAAGCTTTCGAAAGGGGCAGGTATGAGCAAACTCAGGTAGAAATCAGACAGGCTAAAATTACACCGAATATTCTATTAACTAGGGTGGCTTTGGACTTTGTATGTTTTAAATTCATAAATTTCAGCTCTGTTGGTTAACTATCTGGCTACAAACAGATTTTTAAAATAACTTCATAAGGCCAACACATGTGTCAATGGGATATGCATATTGGACTAAAATTAGATCGTTATATTTGTCAAATCTTACGTTACAGAGACATATAAGAAGCGCCACTTTCAAGAATCAACAATGAAGTTGTGGGAAGAAGTTCAAGCCACATGGAGATGAGGGAAGGCAGCATTGCTGAAAAGGAACAAGATATTCAGGGGAAATAATATCAGTAATATCAATGATGATAAGGGCTCCAGACTGTGGGGTGCATTCATTTGAAACTGATCTATTCCAGGATTCACAAAGTTAATTTAAAGCCTTCCCAAACTTCTGTAAAAGGCAATAAAAATCCATAACTGAAAATAAAGCCTAAACTCAAAGTGAAAATTTTACATATATGTTTTAAGTAGTAGTCTTCAACACTGTTTAGCAACACTGCACAGCAAACCACTGAATTTGAATCACTCTTTGATGGACATCTTCTGAAAGATGTCTAATGTGACAGACCTGGCCAAAACCAGGAAGAGGACCTTTTCATGTGAATATATTTTGGAGAACTACTAGACCTTCAGCTCACTGTGACTGAAAGACTTCTTTAAAGGTGAGCAAAGATCTATTGCATATATCATGAATAAACTACAAGCTGGAATGGATTGCTTCAGTATACTGCTTTTTATAAATATCCAGTTTACTCAAAGACACTGAGAAATCAGGATGAAAATCAAGAATAAAATTTAATTTAAAGTAAGATAATGAAAACAACAAGTTGAGGGCAAGTGTTTCAAGCAGGATAAGCAACAGAATAAAGTTAGAGAATGACACCCAATTGGAGGTAGCAATGGATCTCCTCAAGACAGGACTGATAGAAGGTCAGCTGGAACAAAGGACCATCAGGATCCTAATGGAATTCAGCAAGGACAGACATTAAGTCCCTTTGCTCAGAGCCTTTAAATGGCACCTATGCTCAATTTTTGGGCCTACAGCACAAAACCAACTATGATGAACTGGAGCAAGTTCAGTGGAGGGCTATCAAGATATTTTACGGATGGATTATTTGCCCTGCAGTGAGAACCTGGGGCTGTTCCTTCTGGAGGTGAGCTGGACGTGGAGGGCTTCACAACAGCCGCCCAGCGCCTGTAATTAGGTTATAAAGAGAGAGAGCCAGGCTCTGTCAGGAGTCAGCAGTGCATGGCAGGAGTACAAGGAAGAAGGGGCATAGGCTGAAACGAAAGAAAGTCAAACTGGATATAAATCAAAGCAAGCTTCTTCCCTGAGACAAAGTCAAATAGCAGAACAAGTTGCCCAAGACATTGTGCACTCAATACCTTATGGAGATTTTCAAGATCCAACTGGATAAAGTTCTGAGCAACTGGATCTGATCCCATAGCTGGGCCTAGTTTTAGCACAACCTGAGACCTCCCAAGGTTCTTTCCAACCTGAATCTTCCAGTGATCATTCTGTGAGTATATGAAATGTTCAATATATTTGTGAAAGGCCTGTTTGAGAGTGCCTTCTCTCCACAGGAAAGGGTAACTTTCTTTATTCTTGACAGAGGGATAAAGAATAGACTTATCATCCCCATTCAGAATATTTATGAATGAACACAGTGCTAATCCTAAAACTGTGCTTTGTGGAGGCAAAAATTACATTGAGAACTAAACCAAAATGAAATTTGAGTTTGAAGAATGGCTAGTTCTTTCCCTGCACTACACAGTAAGTTCTCACATTGTCACTGCACATTGTTGTGTGTCTCATAACAAAGTTCCATTGAACACCATTTGATATGTCACACACAACAAATGGAGACATCCCAAACTGCAAAATTATGAAACAGTTACTAATGAGACAGAGGGCAAGAGAGAGTTTCAGACCTAGCTCTTCTTCTCTCAAGAGCATGGTAACTGACGAACATGTCTGCCTTTCCATTAAAAGCAGCAGTGCCCTGAGGACATGGTTTCTGCTCTCTCTGAAACTTTTTTACAGGATGATTGACAAAGTATTTTGGAGTGATTACACCAAGGACTGAGACCCCCTCACTAGTCAAGAGCATTCTGTCTCACTCTGTGTATGTGGCAGTAGGCACAAAAGATGCCCAGACAGAAACTGAAAACATGGCAATATTTCTAGGTTTCTGTAGAAAAAATGCACTCAATAAATTGCAAAGGCAGGAATTCTGTTCATTTGTTCTTAATGACAGTAAAGATACTTGGAAAGAACACATTAACTAAACAGATTTTTTCCTGAGATTTGTTAATTTCTAGCAAGAAAACTGACAAAATCATCACTAGCAAAATAGAGCTGGAGACATGAAAGAAGAAGGCTTGACACTTCATCGTCAATGCCACAAGCTATTAATTTCTCTCTGAAAATCCAGTTTAACAATTTTGATTCAGGCAAGATGAATGCCCATAGCAAGGAAAGTAAACCTGAGCCATGGTAAGTCTTTCTGGTTAAGCTGGAAAGGCTACAGCCAAGATATTTCCCACTTAACCTTCATCAAGGAAAAGGTCAAAAAAGGCCAATGTGTTTAAGCAGGACACAGGATGGAACAGAACAAAACTTCCCATGAAAAAGATTAAGTTCACATTCTTTTGGCTTTCATTAAAACTATTCCACATCACTCCACACGTTCATTTAAAGCAGTTTTCTGACAGCACTGAACACCAGATCTTGAAGTATCTTTTTATCAAAAGATAAAAGTGTAAATGGAAAACAATTTGTGTACTGTACACAAAACGGGGAAAAGTATGAAGGACACACAAGAAACAGAGAAGAGAAATAATAACTTTAGCCTTTGCAAATTATATAATCAGTGGTGTGCAAGGTAACCACCCATGCTGTGTGCTTCCATGTACATGTACTTCAAGCTGAAGAGTTCCCAAGGCATATGTGGCTTTACCAAAGTGGAAATTTTTTGTTTTACATGAGGCTTCTAAGGAAGAAAGGATTTTCTTCAAGAACTACAAAAGAGATGAAAATTAATGTCTACAGGCATGTCATTTCCAAACTGCTTAGAAAACAGAATAGCTCTGCTTTGACATTCTCACCTCCCGGGGTCCATTACAGCAATTATAGTCACTGGACAATAGAATATAATACATGGCAAATACCCAGGCTTTCTCCTGGAAGAACAGATAAGTACACCTTTGAGCTGACTGATATGTGAATGGACCAATAGATATGTGTAACAAGCACACAGAAATGCTGCTGGGAGAGAAAAACAATGTATTTTCTTTCCATCCTCCGCTCACCAAATCTGGTCTGCATTCCTTTGGGATATCTGTAAGTCATGATTCATATTCCTACTCTGTCTAGTTTAGAAGTTCTTCTATTCTAGAAGACTCTTAGTCTAATATGTGATCCTTCTCCTTATAGTGTCAGCCTGGCACTTTCTTGCCGATTCATTATCATTGTTCCTATTAACGTATATGCTGGAAATCCACGATTAAGTGGGACAAAAAGCTTCTTCAAACAATGCGAGTGGCCCACGCAGAGTTTTGAAGGTAAGGACTGAGACATGGACTCCTCATTTCCTACCAGCTGTGACTCAGCAAGGTGTCTGGAAGAGACGGATGAGGCATTCTAGCAGATCTGCTCTGCTCCCCCTGTGTTAGGCTCTCAACCAAAACAACTGCAATGCTTTTTTAAGAGATGAGTTGTTTGACAGTAAGGTATGACTTCAAAAACCCAGACTCATAAATACATGCATTATTGAGATCAATTATGAACTGAAAAGCCCAGCATATTCTTCTACTGTAGGCAGGGAAACATAACAACTCTGGCAGACACTGGTGGCTGGAGACTTCAAAAAACCAGTGAATAGTTCAAATAGCTACCAGATTCAACACACTGGTAGCCCACACATCTGTGTCTCTTTTCCACTGTCCTGGCAGCACTAGTGTCACGTACTGGGCTGTGATATTGCAGCAAATGTGGAATGGCTGAATTACTGTTGCTTGTTATCTGAATGGTCTGACTGAAGGGCAAATGTTCTGTGGTAAACAAAAATTTGCTCTGCACTGGGTGTTGCCCTGGGCTCTCAAGGTGTATGCACGAGTTCTCTCTAGCAGAGGAATGAAGCAGACAGGTCACAGCAGCAGTACCACTCATCTGAACTCAAGCTGCTGATTCCTGTATCCATTCCTCATTAAACCATGCACAGTATGCAGGAAACAGCTTTATTCAAAGCAGCCTTAACCACCACCCAAAACCAGTGTGATGGGTATATGGATGTGATTGTAGATCTCCCTCAACACAGGTTCAAGCTCCTCAGCAAGTGAGTCTCTGCAATAACCCCACAGATTCCTTAAAAACAACTAAGGATTCTTACACCACATATAATAGGAGGAATACACAAAGTACACATGATATTCTCACACTACAAATGCTCTACAGCTACCAGTGAATTCTCCTTTGACTTTCATACAAGGTAGGCAGGGATCCTCAAAATGGACAATATCAATATACAATTGCACGCTGTCGCTTGTCAAAGACAGCACATCCATCAGTTCTACTTAGCCATGTCCTTGTTTTATCTAGCTTTTGCAGGCTACTTTGCATGTTGGCAACTATTATCCTCTCTAAAGGTTTTGCCGGATTTGATAGATGTCCTCTTTGTGCTACAGATATCCATGGTAGCCCCTCATGGTACCCAGGACCAAGACAAATAGCTGTAACACAGATATGCTTCTTCAGGCATGGTTATACTCATCTCAAACCCTTCACAAGCTGATGATGTGCGAAACAGTGCAAAATTTGTGGAGAGTAAATGTTTTCAGAGCAATTTAGTGAAAGGGAAAACTGGATGTGAACTGTGAAGGATGGGAAAAAAAAATCTAAAAAAATTATGTACCTCTTTCAATACCTCACTGCAGCTGCACATCTTCCTATGCTGAACTGCTGTTTTTTGAGGATTCTAGTGATCCTTGACTATGCACACCTCAAAGTTTCTTCATTTTTCCCTTCCTCACTTCAGAGGATCTCTGCTTTAGAGGAATTCTCCACACCAAGCAGAAGGAAAACAAACCCCAAACTCAGCAGCCTTTTTCACTTAGGAGTTGAGTTGCAGCGCAGTAGTGCACAGGAAGCCTTCCTCTGTGTCTATATACCAGCAATGGACTGAAGACTACAGTGGTATTAAAAATACTCATCTCCTACGGATATAGAGAAAAGAAACTACTGGAATTCCTGACAGATACACTTGTGTTCTCTTCAAAACATTGTTATTGGTCCAGCTGTGGTAGTTGTCTCCCTAAATTCTACCACCTCCTGGAGCCCAAGCAGATAGTGTTACAGTTTGAGTTCATAAATTGGCCCTAAACTTAAAATAGATTACAACAAGGTAAATTCACATGTGCTTTACTAAGGACCCATTCAAGATTTCGAGTGTTATAGCTAAAATAAAATAGTGAGGAATGATACCAAAGGAACCTTTGCTCAATGCAAAGGTTGGATTAATGCATACTTCTTTGTTGTCACAAAGTTACCAAAACCCAAATATTATTCTATTCTTAGCATTTTTGCAGTCCTTGAGGGTAGAAAAAGTGATAGTTAAAAGGTACCTTGTTCTGGTTAATTACAAGATGTTCAGTTTATTATTGCACTACTGTTCTCTAATTTGTGACTGGCATGCCCCTAGGCAGTCAAGTAACTGGGAGATAATCCTCAAAATATTTAGCATAGGTAAATCCATGGGTCCTGAATCTTTTATATTTCTCTTCCTTCCATTCTTTGTCCAACATCATATTCGTCTAAGACAATCCATTATTCCTCATCATGATTTTACTGCTTGTAGGTATCACCGCCACCATCTCTGACTCCCCTAAGTTTTATGGGCTCCACAGGCCTTTGAAACATTAAGTAACAACACTGGGTGATTTTCAAAACATTTCTCTGTAACTTCTATAATTTACACTTGGATTTTTTTTATCAGCATAACCTAGCACTAAAACAGGTGACACTTAGGAGGAGTACAGTGTTCCATTTCTACAGTCAGTACCAAAATTACATAGAATCTAAGTATCCTAGTCTCTTCAAGTGAATCATATCTCCAGTGTTCAAATGAAAGACCTGCTTCATGCATCCTTCTTTGGAAAGCATAGGAGACACCTTAAAGAGCTGTGTAGGAATTACAACACAGCTGTTCAAATACAGTGTTTCTCCATGGCATGGCTCATGTCAAGATGATACCAAGTTCTTCCAGTTTAAGCTTCTTAGCAATCCTTGCAAAGCAAGCAAGTGGGCTTCACCCCTACATATGGAAAGAGGCAGGTGCCTTTGAAGATTTACAAAAGGAAATCCTGCTTTCCTAACTGCAATGCCTGGAGGTCTTCAGGAGGACTCCCTTCATTGATCAGAGAGAGAACACGGCTTTAGGTAGCTGCTGTGTAAGGATTTAAGACCCAAAGGGCACCTTGGCTATGTAGGCTCGATCCCACCCTCAGAATCTTATTCACCTTTCTAAAGCAGCAGCTGAGCAGCCATTTCTGTTTCTTTACTCTTTTCTCTCCACACCACTTACTAGCTTCTCTCCACAGCCCATTTGCTGGATTAGAAAGTCAGAAATGGTAAAGGACTACTTTCCGTATACTGAGTGACACTGCAGCTATCCTCTGAATGCAAAGGGATAGGCTTTTATTAAAAGTGCAGATTTAGCCTTCTGCTCATGGTGACTCTGGCACAGTCAGACACATCTGTTATCACACTTTCTACTGCAGACACACACAGTGCCCCAGCTTGCAGCTCGAGGTGTCACGAGGTCGGTGAGTATCTTACAGCACACACTGCCCTAAAGGGTTGGCAAAGTTTCTCCCCCTCACCCCAAGCCACCAGCTCCAACCACTTTTGCTGCTCCGTGTGGACCCTCTGTCCACTTGCTGAGATGAACCAACCCAGCAGACAGGCAGCCAAGAGAGCTTCCCACTGCTCTGGTGAGTTCATTCAGCACTCCAGGAGCTGAGCCAAGAGCCAAACCTGGCACGAGGAAGGAGATGGGAACACACTGCTGGAGGCAGAAGATGGGAGGATCAAGGATGGGTTTCTCCAGGGCAGCAAGCTATTCTGCTGTCTGTGAGGAGTCAAGAAACCTCACCCTCTGTTGCAATAAAACCTCTTTAACAAGATCGGAGTTATCAGACGACCGATCAGGAATTTCAGGGGGAACTGATTACGGTAAACCTCAGAAAAAAAGTTGGGTTGTTTTAATTGCCAGGCATGACATGCACAAACCTACCTTGTTCACACAGCCTGCATGCATTTACACAGGGAGATTGGGGATTTCTGTTAGTTCCCTTCATGTTTCTGGAGCTGCATGCAAGCCAGCTGTCTCAGCAACCAGGAGGATTAGGTTTAAAAAAGCAGAAAGCAGAGATCTGAACTTCTCACGTTATATCTTGACTCTTACACTTGAAGCTTTACAAAGAAGGCTAAATATCTGGAGACTACTGATAAAAGTCAGGAGAGTTGGCAGTTTTGCAGACATTTATGGGCTTGGCAACACATTTTTCTGTTTTTAAGTGAAAACAGACAAAACAGTGCACATGGTAGAATAACGAACATCTTGGCACATTGCAATTACAATACTGGAACAGACTACTATTCAATTTTAATAGATGCTTTTGAGAAAAACAATCCCCTATGTTCAGCTCCCTGTTACATTTATTCTCCAGATCTCTAGTGCCAAAAGCTTCCCCATCTCCTCTGAGGGCTTTCCAAACAGAGTTCACCTCCTGTGAAGCACCACAAAAATACAGCTGCTGTCAAGCAGCTCCTCTCCTTGCTAAGATGAGTTAGAGTCACATCACAGAGAAATGGCAACACGCAGTGCCGTAATTACATTCAAACCAGGAGAGGGTTTTTTTATAAAATATAGCATCACTGACTTTCTAGTCTTTTGGTTTCATATAGAAACTCCATTAAGTATTCTATAGATAATCTAGCACTGTACTACAGTCTGGATCTCTATAGCACAGTGCCACATCTAGAAATCTTCCAGTATATATTCCAGCAATATTACCAACTTTGCAGGGAGCTATAAATACTATAATACAAGATTATATTTAATTGTAAGTTAATTTTTGCTATGAAAGAAATTTTAAAAAAAGAAAATAATGATAAAATCTTGGGTGTAAAGGTCAACTATTACAAAAAAGTTTTGAGTGTAACCAAACCACTGGTGATGGTTATGACTGGGGGGGTTCAGAGCTCCAGGATTAATAGAACACACTCAGTAACAAAGGCTTACCAACCTTTTCAGCAGATTCTGAAACTGGGAACTAAAGTTCTGGGAAAATCAATGATACCAAATCTGCTGTGTGCTTAAACCATAAGATGAAACCAGTATTAGTTTTCTCAGTAAATAAAAGTCTTAAGACACCTAAAATTAAAATAGAATTACCCTCAACTGTTAACAACTTTGGAGTATGAATAAGCAACGCTAAACAAAGATCTTGCAGGGGCTCTCAAAAGTAGTCTACAGACATGACTGAAATACACTAAAATAATCCAGCTAAAAAGTGTCGGGTTTGGCAATTCATTTATTAATTACTGTGCTGCATTCTGAGGTGACACTGCTTAGAGCCTTGAGCCTTCCCACTTTACAGCATCCTCCCCAAGCACGTGACAGCGTTGAACTTGCCCTTCTTGGTAAGAATAACAATGGAGTTACTGCACTCTGATCATATGGAAATGATGAATTAGCGTTGGAGCAAGAAAAGTGAAAAAAAAAAAAAAAAATCCGAGGGGGGCAGGAGGGAATATTAGGCTGCTGATCCAGCTGGAAAGGCAGAGTGATGACTTAAGGCTTGTTAAAAGGAGAAGCAGGCTCACTTGCTGCCACTACTAGGGCACAGCACAGGGGACTGTATCCCCTCCCACTCCCTTCTGCTGCTGCTTTCCACACGTGGAACTGCTTGGGGACAAGGTCTACAGGTAACTGCAGTGCAGGGACAGCCACACCTCAATGAATTATTTGATATGTACATGCAGCCCCCCTGCTTCATCTGTAGCCCGCTTACAGCTGCTCTACCTGTGATGGAGGTGTTGGGAAATTCTAGTGTGAGAAAGACAACTACTGGGGGACAGAGTGTCACAAAGCTCTCTTGTGAGCGGTGCTATTCAGCACCTTCTGATTTAATATCCTCAAAATCGCCAAAGACAGCAGTTAAAATTTAAACAGGCATTCGGAAAAGACACTCTTGATCCCATTATCAGTGTCGTGGATGGGATTACAATGGGGGTGGTAATGGTGGAAATGTTTTAGGAGAGATCTGGTATCAACAGCAGGAGTGGCCACTAATTGGATTCTTTCTGTGTCACCGCAGAGTTGTCACGGGACCCTCGCTCTCTGTTGAACACTGCAGCTCTCAAGGCGCTCAGAAAGGAGCTTTCTCAATTGTTAACGCATCAGTCTGCCTTCCCACTCAAACACAAATCCCCCAAAGCTCTTTCTAAAGCGAAGGAAATCATGGAGCCCATGACTCCCATGACATCTGCAACAAGTGTCCAGCCTCCTCCGTGTGAGAATGGGCCCTGACATTACACAACGCTCAAGCTCCTAATCCTGCATGAACATTTGGCCATATATATATATATAATATCAAGTGCAGGATGTAAGTTAAACAAAGCTAGATAAAAAACCTGCAAACTGTCAAAATAGTCTACAATTAAGTGTTCTAGCCAGAACAGAATTTGCAAATATTTCGAAATATTTTTTTCCATAGCTGTCTAAAATCCACTGAGTGTGGATTTTATAATGGCTTCCACATTTAGGAACACTGTACCCAGCATCACAACTTTTAAAATAAACTGGTTTTATCAGTTCCTGACTGGAATAAGAGTTGTTACAATAATTTTCACGCTGTTACTTGCAATTTCTAGGATACTTCTGGATTTCTACATGCAATTTTTTCCTAACAACCTCTAATTTAGCCTACTTTTTGAAGGTGTATTTACATGCCATTTGGAAGTTCACCAAGGGTTTTTTTTCAATGTAAATGACACCAATCATAATTAATTTTTTTGCTCTGAAATAGAGACAAAAATCAATGAAAGGCCAAGGAGACATGCCAAGAAGCAGAAACCGAAGTTGCATATTGTGATGTAACAAGCTCACCCACCTCGATTATAAAGTGCTAAGAAGAGGAAGCCCCTGACAAGCAATAAACTGACACATAATTAAGACAATTCAGGGCAGAACACATTCTGGCTGAAAAACATTTTCTTGTGCTCTACCTAACTGCTCAGAGCAGTGAGGGGGGAAAAAACAACAGGGTGACACTTTGAAAAGTCTATGAAGACAGTAAGTATCCCACCTAATCTTCACTAGCTGGGGGAAAAAGAAACACACCAGCTTTTGTGCAGTGCAGGTTGCCTCACATCACAAACAGAGTTGATAGTACAGACATGCCTGGTATGTTCAGCATTCCATATCAAGCAAAGATGAATTAGCCGCAACAAAAATGTGTTACAGCTTTCATGCAGCAGTTTATGGATTTTTTTTTTTGTACCTCTGGAATTTTTTACCTTGAGCATATCATGGAACTTGTACTGTCTCAGATCTTTTCCTAAGATTATTTTTATCTCACTGTGAGGAACATCTTTGTGAGCTCTGAACACTTTTACAGCTGCTAGGATGCTAATGGGAACTTCATGTGTGTACCCAGCACAAGTGCTCTCAGGGAAAAAAAAGCCAATGTCAAAGGAAGGTATGTAGAAGTCACCATAAATATGTCTTTGAATGTTTACCATCTGGAACAGTAGATTACATTTTGACAAGAAGCTGGACTGCCCCGTGGGCATTGTCTTTTAAACAGCCCCATCATTATAAAGGAAGGAAAAACATGATTTGCTGTTCCTAGTTTCTCGGCAAGATTTTCTGGCAGTGCTAGAGAAACTAGTTTGGTTTTTTTTCCCCCTAGTAAAACAACAACAAGCTGGGCATGTGTAATTAGCTATGCACTTTCTTGAAAAAATACAGCTTCTTATAGATCATCTGATCTGTGATCCAGTGATACCCACAAAGAGGGACAGGTTTCAGTTAGGCAGTGACAGCAGCAGGCTCTGCAACTCACAGTGCTGCACCTTAGCTCTGCTGGAAGTCTAAACCTCTGTGTGCCGAAGCTGGTGTACTGAGCTTCTCACAGGACACACTGGAAGAAAGAGGAGAAATCAAATATACAAGACTTTAATGTGGAGCCATAATGAGGTTTTCCTTCGGTTTTGTTTTTCATTTTAAGCTTCTAAAACTTTCCATCACTTTTCACAATGAGAAAGTGTAGACTGAGAAAAAAAAACCCAAAATGGTCAAATTTATTCACATAAATCTTGGTCTGGTTGTGCAGTGATTTTTGGGATTTAGCTAATTCTCTGTTTCAAATTTCTGTGGATGACTTCTGAGGACACATTCATGCTAAAAAGTGTGTTTGAAAATACTAGCTGAGGACAACCTTTAAAGAGGCCAAATAGTCTGTTCAAGGAAAAAGGTTAACAAAAAAGTTGGTTTGAGGCAAAAATATATGTGCAACATGAAACATGGGTTTATGGACATCATAACACAGTTGAATACCAAAATCACAAAGCACCAGCGATAAATCCCCTTGCTCAGCCTACTAAACAGATCTTATTTCAGAACATATTACGTACAGTATTATATATAGAATATCTCACCTGTAAGTGGTGAGGACAGTGTTAGATTTCTTTCACAAGTAGGAGGCCAATAATTCATCAGCACCAGAGGTATGTGAGAGTTAGTGTGAAGAACTGTTATAGTGCAAAAGAAACTGTTTTGCTACTCTGCACAGAAAGACAGCATATATATATATATACAGCAAATTTTTAACTAAAAAACCCCAAACCAAATAAAAGGAAATTAATCCATCCTCTAATTTCTCCATCTAGATCATTCAGAATAAAACAATGAAAACATCTTCTCTGATAAGCTAACATACTGTAATTAGTGATAACATTTCTGACTTAGTTAATTTGCTGGGCTTCCCACGCTCCAGACATCAATGAACTTAATAGCGGAATTAAATTAAAATTATAGCAGAGTACTTGCATAACTAATTTCTAATTACATTTCTGCCCCTCTTCCTTCCTAAACATAAATTTTTGCCTACTTCTAATTAACACTTCAGATAGCTAGTTTAGAATCTATAAATATAGCGAGTCTTTAATGATCCATTATAGTGATGCTACTTAGTTTTCAATGACTTGTAAAACTTTCACAAACAGATCTGCAAATGAATTACATCCATCTGCTCTGCTGCAGCTGCAACAGCAGCATTACATTGTACCCTGCCTTTCCCTACTTTCCTGATTTCCTCTTAACTTTATGCCCATGTGTAAGCCAAACCATCTCGATGCCGATCATCAGGAGGCCAGGCAGGTCTCTATAAAGGAGTCTTCAAACTTTACACGCATCTCAAACGCACTTTCAAAACAGTCTGGTTTGCCTCCCAGCTGAGCCCCAGACAGGCTGAAGCATCCTCCTCTAAACCTAGGAAATGCTCTGCCGCGGTTCCTTCTCCCGCCCCACCACGCAGCTCGCAGGGATCTGGCGGAGCTCGGAGGCTCTGTACCCGCAGCCCCAGAGCCCCAGAGCCACCCGTGCCTGGTGCAGCTCCCCGCGCCGCTCCGGGCGCACACGTGTGCCGAGCGGAGCGCGGTGCCGGCGGGGGGAGCAGAGGAGGCACCCGCAGGGCTGGGATACACCGCTCCAGGGGAGATTTTCCAATCTACACCTCCGAAAGCGTGACCTTAGCGGCGTTAAGAGTGTTAGCTCTATGAAGACAGCCAGGCATCAGGCTGTGCTCGCTGTTATCTGTCAGCCGTACAATAGCAGCATTGATAAAGCAGCAGCAACTGGCTTTGACAAGTGTGCTGTGCTAGCATTCCTCTGAAAACCGTGAAGGAAAAAAGGAGTAAGAGGGAGAGAGAGAAAGAGAGAGAGAGGAATGAGGTGCCTTTTACTTTACCTGAACAAAATGTGGGGTTTTGTTTTTCCCTCTGAGCTGCTGGAAACGATTCCTCCCACTTCTCCACCAAAGCTAGGTATTTCTTCTTTTGCTTGCAGCTCACACTTGGGGAAGACCACACAGCTCCAGCAAGGCTGCCTCTCTCCCCTAATCCCCACTCGAGTGTGATGACACACACTAACCCCAACCATCTGTTGAAACACGTCCTCAAGCACTCAGCACAGTGGTGTGTCAAGACGGGCTGCCCAATCCAATCGCTGGGGTTGGGTGGCTCTTAAGGAGCTGGAGGCAGAGACAAGGGCAGAAACTATAAGGCTGAGAACTCTTTGGCAAAGTAACCTGAGATTTTGAGAAAGGGCTGCTATTGAAAAAAAGAGCAGAAGGGGGAGGTACTCGCGGGAAGGTAGAGGGAGTGGATTAGTCTGGTGGCCAGTTGTGTAACTTCTCACAACTCCTTGTATTCCCAAGGGACCACTGGGACCCCTTCGCAGTGGGATGCACAGAAGCACAAGAGCAACACTAAAATGTTTTTATGGCCGGTCTATTGAGGGCAATCTCCTCCGAGATACGCTTTTCTAAAAGAGATAAAAGATGCAGTTTGAAATCCTGATAAAGTGCTACTGCGGGAGTGGTTTGCACGGCAATGCGACATCTGCATCCCGAAATCCCAGCTCCTTACCGAGCCGCGGTTACCCCGCGGCTGCTTCCAGCCTTCCTGGGAGAACCGCGGAGGGAGGCTAGAGGAAAACTGGGGGGGCGCGGGGGGCGAAGCGGGGAGAAGAGGAGATATGCAAAGGGCAGATATTTCTGCTACTGCACACAGACATCTGCGAGTCCTTCCCCCGAGCCCGCGCTCCCCGGGACGCGGGCCAGCCGCCTCTGCTCCCCGGCGTGCCCAGCGGCTCGGTGNCCACGCCCGCGGCGTAGCTCCGCCAGCCCCGGCCCCGCTCCGCGCTCCGCTCCGCGCCCCCGGCTGCCGCCCCTCGGCCGGGAAGCTGCCACCAGCCTGTTGCTTTCCCCTTCCCGCCCGCTTCCGCCACCGCCGCGCCGCCCCGGAGTGTCCTGCGGGATGCAGCCGCAGTTTCGGGATCGCTGCCCTTCCCCCGGGGACCCGGCACCGCCCCGGTCGGGGCTGGGGCTCCGCGCAGAGCCGCGGCGGGTCCGGGCTGTGGCTAGTCTGTACCTCAGTTTCCCTCGGCCACAAAGCAAACGTTATCACCCCTTCCTCCCTCTCAGGGACTCTGCCAGGAAAAATCTACTAATTTACAGAAGATGTCCGGGAAGGATAGATAAGGGACACAGAAAAGCTGCTAAGTGCCAAAGAAACGGTTCTTTCCTTTCCCCTCCCTGTAATAGGATATCGTGGAAGAGAGACTTAAAATCTCAAGGGTTTTTACCTCATTACCAAGTGCCTGACTTGACACTTGCATTAAATCTACATTTCACATTATGACATATGTTGTGTTTTCTTCGAACTGAAGGGCAGGACGTTGTTTTGGCATTAAAAGTTACCCTGAAAGTGTTAACATCCAGCTTGAAGAAAGGTTTGCAGTTGTGAAAAGACACACTCTACCCAGCTATATGAAAGCCATATGAGAGTCTTGAAATGTTGATTTGGCTTACTTGTTCTTTAATACCTTACACAAGGCTGTTTCTGAAAGACTAGTGGCAAAATGAATACTTAATAAAATGTGAGATTCAAGAGCTGGGGTCTGAGCTCAGATAGCTGTTAGCAGAGCTGACCTGGAAAAGAAAGGAAAAAGAAGAAACTGTAATCACAATTGCATTTGCCTAAATTCTTCCCCAAAGTGATGATACAGTGTCTTTTTCAGCCTATTACTCCAAAACTGCTATCACAGATGTTTGGTATCCAATAAAATACTACTCTCTAATCTGCTAATTCCAGATAAATAAACAGCTGAATAATATTTTCAACAATAATATGTGGTGAAGTAGAGATGCAACTACTGTTCCTGGGGTATTGTAAGATTCTTAACGTTGCCAATTATATCTTCAGGGCAAAGGTTTGGTTTGATTTTGTTTCATTCGAGCAGACTGTGGTCTGTAAACAGGCTGGATAACCTTACATACTCAAAAATCCCTTGAGACTTTATTGAGCTCATTTGCATTTTCTTTAGCAGTACTTCTTACCAGTATTGTATAGTAACTGCATTAAAAATCTACAGTGATCAGAGACGTGGAATATCAAAAGGCCCCCCAAATTGTGCTGTATCATCCTGTATACTGATTTATTTTCTAAAATGCAGCTCACCTCACAGATGCTCTATTTCGTATTAGTCAGATGAGAGGCAAATTCAACAAGGTTCAACCTCTACCCAACATGAATGACAGTTATGTGCATACATTTATTTTATGTTGTGTTGTGTGTATGCTTACAAAATGTTGTGTATTGTATCTGAGTATAAATATACATGAGCAAGTTACTGAGCATTTGTGTGATGCACAGGCCCAGATCTGTTGGTTTTTTATGCCTGTGTAAGTCAGGGGTGCCTCTGCTGATGCCTGTCACATCACAATACTGTAAAATTGACATGTTTATAAGGACTCCTAATTGAGTGTTTTGTACACAGAGACATGCACACCCACATTTATCTTCAAAGACTCTGCAATGACTTGAAATACAAATTTTCTTTTCCATAACCAATATTACGAATAGCCCTCCAACATCGCACATTATCATGTTTTCGCTTAAAAGCTATTGCTGATGTTGCGGGATAATTTTAACTGCTACTTGTGTGAATACAGCCAGATTTAGTTTGCTGTGACAGCTTATAACAGCCTTTTCCACTACTTCTCCTCTATGCACACTGCCGTCTGCAAAGAGTTTAGGTTTTAAAGGCTGAAATGAAAGCTGCACTGGAAGAGCCATACCCAAAATGCTGTTAAAATTATGCATCATAAAACAGGTTCTCAAGTTGACTGTCAAAGCCTTGAACTCTTGTTAAGGTCAGGTTGCCCCTACTCACATAAGACTTGCAGCAAAGTGAATAATTCTTTATGCGAATAAGACAGTCCTAATATGCAAGATTACCTGTAGGTAGTTGTGATATTGAGAAATAGTCACTCCTGTTTTGTTCCCACCTATAAAATGTCCCTTACACAGCAGTTCCAATTGGTTTCCATGGTAGCCAACAGCATCTTTAAGCCAGGGCACTGAGTCTCTGTGTTGCCTAGACTAAAACTCACCACCTTTCCTCCAGCACAGACAGCCTTGGTAGTTTTGTGTGTCAGTGTGGACATATGTACATAATCACACGCGCACTTCTGCTCAAGAACCTCCTGTAATTCTCAACTCTGGCATTTTCAGCTCTCAAAAGTAATTAAAGGGGATTTTTCATGATTGCTGCAGCAACCTCAATCTGTCTCTCCTGCCAATTTGAATGGAACATGAATTTTTATTTCCTTGAATCATTTTATGTCTACCCTGGACTCAATTATTTTTGAAAAGTTTATATAGGAACAGAAAAGGTTCTATAACATGACTATAAATCCACAGACAAGTTTACTGTTAAATTCTAGCCTGAAATGTACTCATGCTCCTGTTGAGTTTCGATGATATCGCATCGATCATGAGATATAATAAAAAAGCCTCTAAAATCCTGAATTGCAAAGAAAAGGTAAATAATTGCAAACAAATGTTTCTTTCTAAAGATCCCAGAAAACAGCAGGTTCCAAGAAGCACAGGAAGATATGCTTCTTCATGTGGAGCACAGTGAAGCCTTCGAGCAACTTGCTGCAAGATGCAGTGGGGATAAAAATGACATGTTCAAGTGTTTGGACAAGTTAATGGAAAAACTAATTACTCACAGCAATACAAATATATAACTTCTGGTACAGGGAATCCCTGAATTGCCTGGAGTGGGTCCTGGACAAATATCATTCTCTGCTTGTCCTGTTCTTACACTTTACCCCAAGCATCCACTATTTTCCACTACTAGGATGCCAAGCCTAGTATACCTATGACTTAGTGTGGCACAGTTGCTCTTTCTTTCTTAAAGGATTTAACCATGGGCAGGTTTTGGGCCTCATGGTGGGTAGTGTAAGAGAGATGAACTCCTGTTAAGAATTTCAGCCAAGGTTTTTAGAGGTTGGCTCATAAATCCATGTTCAGGAACCTTAGTAAAAAAGGTCTGATCAAAAGTATTGAGTATACAGCAGCTGCTAGTGAAGCCAGCAGTTCATTTTATTTTTCTCCATATGTAGGCATTCCAAAGTCAGACATAGGCTCATGTAAAATTTGTGTGCTAAATCCCAAACTATATTCTGTGCAAAATTCTGCTCAGATGTTTCCTAACCTGGAGTCACCTAGATTCCAGAAACACATGGTCTTTTAAGAGCATTTCCTCCATGCTGAAAGCCCAGTGCCATGCAAGCCTCAGGAGTCAGGTACCCTTTCATTATAGTCATTTAAATTGCTTCAATGAGCTCTCAGAAATCATTTACCAAACTTGGACAGCTTTGAGTGGCATAGCTAAAGATCAACTGTTTCTTCTAAAACCTGGCCAGAGGAAGGAGAAATAAATTACTTGTAGGGCATGCAACCATACACCCGCTTGGTAGCTTTCTTCTCACTATGCCTGCTCAAACCCATTCATTTGAACATAATATTCCAACAGTGATTATTCTGTGCCAAAACACAATAGGGTTAATGTACAAAAAATACTGAGAAATCTGCTGAGTTGCAGCACACAGGAAAATGCAGAATTCTGTATCCTAGAAGTGTGGATGCTAATTCAGGTATCCCAGAAAAATTTTCATATTTTCTGGGGAAATGTGCATGGCTGTATATATGTACATTCTTAGTATGAAACCGTGCATATGCTAGGTACAAAAGAACTGCTTTAGAAATGTATTAAGGGCACAGTTCCAGAATCAGGATTACCTGCCTGTGCATAGCTCTTGTGGGATGGAAGAGTTTAAACTTTTTCAATTTTTTAAGGAAGCTCTTCTGCCCTGCTCCATCTTCTCTGCAATGGAATCAGATGGTATGGAAGTTATACCCAGCTACAATTTGTCTCAGGATTGCAATACTAAAAATAGTTCCCCTGAGGGGTAACCAGAACAGAGGATAGAGTGCAGGTGAGACAGACAAAAGATCATAATTGACTCAATTCATCACAGGGCTTTACAATTTGTCAGATTGTTGTCATCACTATCACTTGCCTCCAGAAGAAGATTAATGGTTGAAATAATTGTCAGTCTCAAATGTGTGTTTCTTCACTTACACCCCCTCCCAAAACACTGATGCTTCTTGTTTACCATTTCTTCTAAGGTAACTCCCTCATTAGTGGTTGCATAGTAATTCAGTACCAAACAAAATCACTGCAATAAAAAGACATGTGTGTCTTACCCTAGCAGAAGAGCTGGTTAGAGTTGTCATAGCTAACCTTTTTTTTTTTTTTTTCAGTATCCCAAAATTAAATAAAGAAGACCAAAAAAACCCAACAAATGAAAACAAATGAAAAGTATATTTGTCATGTCATGCTTAGGGAAAAAGAAAACAAAGCCAGCAAAAGTTTTTCCAAGCTAGAGCCTAATATGACGATTTAATGCACCAAGAAGCTGTGGTTCTTCCCTTCTCAGCAGCCAGTTGGCCAAGAGTTCTCACTCCAGCACAGTAAACAAGTGATCACTGAGTCTGGGAAGAGCTCAACAGACCAGACAGCTGGAAAATAGGGGCAAATAAAGGCAGGAAAATCAACAGATTTAACCAGTCTGCACAAGGTAGGTTATCCCATCCTCAGCAGAAGGGAACAGGCTAAGGAGAGAGCATATATGGAATTTATAAGGCTTTTAAAGTGTGAGAACTCAGAGAGCAATGTGCTCTCAGAACTTGTGCTGACTTCACATTTTTGGACAGAGTTCAATTTCATTACCGAAAAAATTTGAGGTAAACCATCCAATACTAAACAAAAAATGAAAAATGAAAAAAATTTAGAAAGCAGAATATCTCATAGCTTTCAATGTTAGTTATTAGTAAAGTGATGACCAGTGGTCATCTTTAAGTCCCTCCCTCTTACATAATTCTCATCTTTGTTCCTACTCAAAATTTTCAGCCTGAAAAAATTGCAACAACAAAGAACGAAAGATTTCAATGGCTCCCACATTAAACTTACCAAAATCAGGAAAACTTTAATTATGAAGGTTCAATATTACTGTTTCCTCCTTTGAATATGCCTCTAATATTGCACACAAAAACAACTATGTTCATGATGTTGTTCAGGACAGAGCGTGGGAATACACATAGTTTAATGTACAGATTCATTTTTTCCTAGAGAGTCAAGGAAGCAACAGCCCCTGTAGCCCTTTTATTTTTATAACAACAAAGTATCAGCAAATCCCATAACACTTTAGGAAAACATTCCTTTTAACCCTTTTGTGATAACATCTCAGACATTATGAGGAGACTATTTGGGAGCAGAAAGAGTAGATACATTGCAGGACAAGCTGTACCTCTTTACAGCAATTTTTATATAGTAGCAGGGACCTTTCTTCTGTTCTCACTGAGAAAAGAGGCCAATATGCTTAGCTTGCCTCATATATAATTAACTTTAGAGAGTTACACCTGCTAAAACAGTTAACCTCAAAGAAATTGGCATTTCATGTAAGGACACACAAACAAACAGGTAGGGTAATGCAGCTGTAATAGCTGACAGACTCATTCAAGGCCCTCTTGATCATAAATCATGACATAGCCATAACACCTAAGGTAAGCACTTACTAAAGTTATAATGGAGCTTTAAGTCACCAAAACAATGATAAAGCAGAATTAACTGCATGGAGAATACATTTGCTTGAGTCAAGTTTTCTTAGTGTTGTCTTGGGTGTCGCTATTACCTTCTCCTGCCCATGGGAGTGACTTAAATGCCAATATCCATCCCTAAAAAAGTATGTGTAGCCCTGTATACATAACGTTGATAAATAGAATTAAATATACATTTATATAAAACATATATATATATGCATACATAATTCTATATCTAAATTCTTGATACTGGGCCTAAATTAGGGATATAATACATTGAAAGCCAAATAAAACCATAATAAATCAGCGTATTTATAAACATGACCTAAAGATAACAATTCAAATGTAGCTACCCTAAGAAAAAAAATAAAAAGAAGGAAAGAAAGGAAAGATAACATGTCTATCCCACCAAGCTAAACCACTTGTCATTCTTTTTCTAGGTGCCAAAAACCCATAAGTTTCTCACTGTACTGCCAAAACCTCTAATTCACCTCCTGAAAGCATCTATGTCTCGCATCCTGTGTCAGTAAAAAAAAAAAACCAAAAAAAAAAAAAAAGAAAAAAGAAGAGAATACTGAAAAAGTGAGGA
Source organism: Origma solitaria (assembly GCA_013397895.1). Lineage (NCBI taxonomy): Eukaryota > Metazoa > Chordata > Aves > Passeriformes > Acanthizidae > Origma > Origma solitaria. The sequence continues at coordinate 478,408 of VZRL01005049.1, forward strand.
CAGAGTTAAAACTGAAATGTAATATTGAGAAAGACCAAGAGAGAAGAGTTAATGTGGGGTGGTGAGTTGCTGGAAGACATCATGATTACTTTGCAGGTCAGAACAATCACTCAAGGTGTATAAAAATCCCAGTAGCAGGTGTAGGTCCTGTATTGATGTTGCTGAGGGTGTCCAGTGATAAAGAAAGGTGAGTTCTAATGTCTTTCTAAGCAGAGCTAGTTTGGGCAGAGTGAGTGGTACCATCTGAGAGTCTCACTGTACAGCAGGTTGTTCAACTGTATCGACTAGTTGTAATTGTGTTGTCCCCAGGATGGGCAAAATTCAGTGTTGTAGCAGTGGCAGAAAGATTTGGGGGAAGAAGTAAGGAAAAAGACATGGTACTTTGTAGAAAAAGAAGGTATTAGTCAAGTTTCAAGCAAAAGAGGTATTCAAGGGCATTCAAGCTGATCAGCAAGGAGTTGAAAGGTCTTCAAAGAAAGAGTAAAGGTTTGGAGGGGCTAGGAAAAGGTCTTAGGGGAACATCCATTGTTGATCCATCCCAAGGAGGTTTTCACAAAAGTCAGATTTTGAAAGGAAAAAAATGTTGGGCTGTAGAGCCTGCTGGATGTGGCATTTCTGAAAGTCTGTGGGTCAGAAAAGAGATTCCTGACACTTTTGGCAATCTGTTTCTCTCTGTACTTTCTCTTCAGCTGTGGCACAGGAGGATCCTGTTCTTCATCCTCATGCCTTGCCCCTTTCTCTCTCAGTACCCACCACTCTCCTCCACTGCCCTTTAACACAGCAGCCACATTCCCTCTCTCTACTTAGACGGTCCCTTGGCATTTCCCAGACTGTGAGCACTAAAGGGCAAGGGACACAGGGCAGAGGAAAGGGTCAGGATTGAAAGAGACAGAATGGAAGTCTGGCTGGAAAAGCATTTGCTGCTTCTGATGCCACCATGGGCTTGAGTACCCCTTTAGTCCTCCTTTGCCTCTCCCTGTCCAAGCAAAACCTTCTACAGCAGCAAAGGAAAACTCCCAACAGATAGTCTCATCTCCTGTCCTTAGGTTGACACTTACCCAAAATCTCCTGTCATGGCAAATGTAATTATTATTTACTCTCAGTGGTAATTTAGGGCACTGAATCTTTTCCAAGCTTGTGTCAGTGAAGTTGAATTTTAGAGGGACTGGCGCAGGAAGTTGTACTATTTGCCTGGCTGGTTTACTTTGTTTTTATTTGAATTCCATATTCAGTTGAAGGGAGGGATAAATAGCTTTCCTCTTCATTCTAGTATCGATGAGTGGGAAGGTAGAACCTGGTTAGTTAGACTAATGTGAAAGGCAGAGCTATTCTTTCTTCTGTACCATCCTAAGGGATTCAGAATATTTTTTTATAGTTGGCTCATTCTCTTCCCAAGGCTGTACACATAGTTCTAAAAAAAGGACAGAATGCCATTTTGCAACTAGTTTCGAAACTTGTTTTTATTCTGCACTTTAATAAATCCAAGGCCTTTCTAACATTTTCTTCAAACTGAATGTTATCAGAGAGTCACTCTTACACAGAAAAACAAGAATTTCCAAAGAACTGTAGTAAGAGGTGCTGTCTGACATGCAGTCCAATAATCAGCTCCACAGAGGCAGCTAGGAGCTGTACTCCAACCGCAGGTGATGCAGCTTCCAAGGACAGGTTCACATCCAGCAAAAACCTCTGGAAGGAACAATCCATCCTTTCCCCTTGCTCTGCTCACATGGTTCTTGTTCCTGCAGACTCCTTTGCAAAAACATTAGCTGAGCACTTCGGGGTTTTTTTTAGTGGTGAAATTTTACTCAGGTTTAATCAGACCATAAAGCTACGAAAATGCTAGTGCTGACACAAGAAAAGGCACAGAATCGCTGAGCCAAGGGAGAGAAAAAAAATACATCTTCCTTCAGAGACAATCTCACCTTAAATGGGCTCAAGTTGGTCCTAAAATCAAATTTTGGAACTCATACAAACTCAACACGAGTCAGACTGGAGAAATTTTACAACAGTCACCTACTCTGGGATGGCACTAGGGACAGAAACTGTTCTACTAATGTGCAGTTGTCCTTCTATAGCATATGAGACCTGTCCCTGAGATGCTGATTTATCTTGAGAGGCAATCTTCAGATAACAAGCATTATTTTTAGGTTTTAGCCCAGATGCTATTTAAACCAGTTTCATCAACAACAAAAAATTTTTCAGTGGAGTTGAGCTTGATTTCCTCATAATGATAGACTTTGACTGAGGTTAGAGTCTCTGCCATGCTTGTTTGAGACATGAGGAGGCTGACCTTTCCTGTCAGGAACTCCATAAATAACCTTGGCTTATGCTGGAAGTGTATTCTGCCAAAGAGTGCCCTTTTGAAGACATCTTCTTTGGGTCTCAAGAAGGCCAAGATGGTATTTTCCAGATAAATGAATATTGAGGTTTTTTACCCACTGTAAGGGTTTTTAAACCTGATTACACCCACTGTGTGCTGTATTGACTTTGCTTCATAGGTGGTAAAGTGGCCTACCTGAACTTTCTCAGAAGAAAAATAAACTATATTTTATATATATGTAAATATATACATGTACATATACACACCATGTTTTATTTAAGATTTTTCCTATTAGTTGAGAGTCCCTGAGCAAAAGAAAAAAGCTGTTAACCTGTAGTTTTTCCAGAAGCAGCTGACAGCCTGACTAAGCTTCGTGCTTTTACAGCCTCTCCCTGCAGTGGGACCAAGCAGACAGATCATTTCACTGAAATAAATCATGCTTACCCTTCTACAAAAATTCCTTTCACACAAACCAATCCACAGCTAAGTTCTAAGACAGCAGTACCTGAATTATAAGTAGCAATGTGATGGCTGATCAATAGCTGTGTCACAGAACTTATAAATAAAGACATGCCAGCAAACAATTAATTGCAGACCTTGATCACTGTCTGTCTTGTGCTGATGTGAAATCCCCCCAAGTGAAAGTGGTGGAATTCACTGCCTAGTTTAGAAGCAATTTTGAGCTAGAGATCTGATCATCTCTCTTGTGATCTTTCTCAGGAAAAACAAGAGAGGTATTTTATCACTGAGCAACAGTAATCATTGGCATATCATCAGGCATTTTTTAAACCTCTCCACTTGTAGTGAGTTACTTATTAAAATAAAAATTGGTCATTTTTATTGGGAGAGGATATTTTCTGCAAATTTTTTTCCATTCAACTGTTACTCCCAAAATTAGCACAACGTAAGGCAGCCTGTGTTAACTCTTTCTTATGCTAAACAGCCCTTGTTAGTTTAACAGAACAAAAGCTTTGATTGTAAGTGCAAATACGTGTGAGAATCTAGAGTCGAAGCACACTGGTGGCTTTTTTTTCCCTGAATGACTTGCTTTGGTGCAAGTTTCCAAATAAAGATTTAATTGCACCCACTTGCATCAATTACAATATCAAAGCACATAAGTTATAAAAACAGAAGGTGCATACACAATGGCTATTTCAGAGTCTGTTTTGAAAACAGATTAGACACAGTTATAATGATCATTTCTTCAAAAGAATTTAGAGATTATCGGAAACAGCACAAACTGTGGATTTTAATTGAAAACTCACTCCAAATTCTTTGTATCCCTCTACCCCAGCCTGGTCTCCTTCACAGCTTTTAACAAAATAGTTAATTAGTAGGTTTAACAGGGGGGATTTGAAACCTGGAGATAAATACAGTTGCAATACCCAGTTCTTAATATTGCAGTGCTTGTGGTACCTTTGGGTGATCTCATTTCCTGCACTTACACTTTGACGTAATCACATTTAGCACCTGTACGTACAACTCAGCAATTCATTCCAGAAGCCCAGACACACTTCATGGGCCCCTTGGATTTGAAAATAGCTATCTGTACTTTTCTAAGGAGAAATCTCACTCCCATATACTTGAAAGCCCTTTGTGATTCTGAAATTTCCATTTGTCTTGAGAGAATAAAAAAATAAGCAAAAAGAAGAGAACATCTTTTTATATTTTGAATATTAATAATCTCAAGGACATTTGTTTAGATCATGGACATTCCCTGGAAGGTGTTCTGATAGACATCATAAAATACAGTGCATATTAAAAAGAAGTGACATCAGTAATGTTTTTGAGAAACAGGCCTGAATTTCAACCTCACCTAGCAAAACCAGAAGTGTTGAACTAGTGCAGCTCAATAGTTGTTAGATCAAGATATGAACATACTTGTGCTCCTCTACATATTGGCTGTTGAAAAGTCAGGAATATATTGAAAAATACGGAAAAAATTAACATACTGATTGACAGAAGGTACTCCTTTATGAACATGATGTATTAATTAGGTCACATAATTTTTGTCTATACAAAGATTGTATTTTCTGAGATTCGTTATTTCCACAAGCAGAATGAGATTGCAGACCTCCCAGGCAAGGCCCTTCTACCATATTTTCTGAAGACTCTTACATTGGAGTTGAATTTAGATCATTTTGACAAAGCAAGAGTCACTGCAGAGAATGCCTCCCATCCCAAATTAACCCTCACATCTTGTCCACAGGTTGAGATCTGGACCACTTTGATTCTTGCTAAACACATAGATTTGGTTTCTCAACTGTCCCCAGCTCCATGTCAGGGCACACCACAGCTTTGCTGTCACAGTCCCTTTAGATGTTTCGAAACACTCCTGGGCCACCCCAGTTTCATGCAGAAGACATCCCCTGTATCTATATAGTACACTTATAGCCTCTGCAAAAATCTGTTCCAATGTTTTATGAGACTGAAAAAACCTTTTGGAAAAATTGTTGCCTCCTAAATTTACTTGACTTCTTACTCTTCTTAAACTGAGAGCTGATTTCTATCCATGGTTTCAGTCATTGCAAATTTCTCTGAGGGGATTAAGCATTTTAATCATACTGACATAAAAATATTCAGTAATATGTCCGTTGCATAACTGATAATAAAAATTGAAATATTCTAAAAATATCAGCTAATTTAGAGTATCAAGGACATTTTAAAGGATATTGAAGAATTAGCAGTCACAGCCAAAGATAGCCAGGTGGCCAATTCAAACACATTACAAAACCTTTCTAAAAAGTAACAAAACACTGCGGTTTTACATCAGATTGTATTTCCACGCAGTTCTGTCACTGTCTTTTTTTATATAACAAGCAGTCTTGGAAGCAAGTTGAGAGATCACCTACATCTCACACAAGTACAAGCGCTGGCCTGACAGGAGCTGGGATGGACACGCTCCCCACACTCCCTGTGGAGCTGCTTTGCATCCTCTGCCAGGCAGGGATGGCTGCCCTGGCACACAGGGGATGAGTGCAGGGACACCTCTCACAGCAAAGCTACCGTGGGAAAGACAGGGAGAAAAACCTCTCAAGTGCATAGGGTTGGAACAGCAACATAGTTTGTTCATGATAGACTTATCCCTAGCGACTTCAGTCTCAGGCAAAGGAGTGAATCTCAGGATATAAACCTAATTCACCCTACTGCTACAAAGAGGAAGCATGCAGGGTACGCCAGATGACAAGGGCCATGACAACATCCAGCAATTTCTCCTAACTTTGGTGCTTGGCAAGGAAGCTAAATAGGCGTCAGAAGTACGGTGGTGTGAAGAACAGGATGCCTGACATGCTGGTGTGTCCCCATCAGAGTCAATGGCATGGGCCATTAGACCTTATGTCTAATGTTGCCACTGAGATCACGACTCCTAATAATTGCCCTTCACTTCCATACTCTCCCCAAAGCATCTCACTATTGCTTCCCTGATTTTAGATGCCATGCTTTGTCTTGGGAAAAAACAGTGGGAGAAGGATGCGAGGCTTTAGAGAGAGGAGGTGATTGAGTATCTTGGAAGCCATTGAACAAAATAGCAGAAATTCTACCAAATCACCTATTGGTTTTATTTACCTGGTATTCTGGGGCTGAGAGGTTTCAAAGGTAAATGACTGTAACGAGCCTTTAAAATCCAAGATAAACAGAGAGTGCTGAGCATTTCTGTTCTCTCCACCTTGTAAGTGATAGGTAAATGTCTTCCAGGAGTCGAGCAGCCACTCACTCAGGTAAACAAGTCAGTGGCTTTGGTGAGTATAAGTAAAATGTGGGACTGAGAGATAGCTATGGGAAAGACCCCAGCATAGAAGAGTTACACACTTTCTGCCTTTACATTTTCAAAAAGAGCAGTGAAAACTGGTGTGTCCTGTCCTGTAATACTTAATTTCTCCTTTACAACACAGAACTAATTGAACTTAAAGGAAAAGAATCTAAATTAATAAAGGCTACTGGCAGAAGAGGGAGAACATTTTTGGGTTGCAAGTCAAATAGAAATGAGCACAGAGACACTTTGCTAACCAAACCATGCAGTTGTCCTCAAAGGCAGAAGAGTGAGGTGCTACATTTAAAAAATGCATTGTAGAGGTTTTCTCGTTTTGCACATTTACTGACAAGCCCAGCAGGACAACACTGGTGTGCAGACAGGAGATCACTCTGAAATCACACCAGAACTACACAGCAGAATTAACAACACAGTCTCTTGGGAACAGCTCCCTTTTGGTCAAAGTATTTTACAGATAGGTTGCCAGAAAATTGAAATCCAGTGGAAACAGTGGTTTCCAAAGTAGGACTCACTCTCTGGGAAAGAAGGGAGGGTATGAGAGATACTGGCAGGGCTGCAAACTGAGATGAGTGGCTGTAATCCTGAATGCTGAGTGCTGAATGAGTTGGGAGGAAAGGGGAGAGAAGAGTCATGAACAGTAGAGCTCACTTTGGAGAGGTGCACAGGGAAAATACTTTGGGAAATGCTGCAGCAGAAGCCTTTTTTTTTTTTTTTTTCCTCCCAAATCCCTCCTTTTCCATTGTTGCTTCCTTGAACAAAAGCAGCTCATGCAAAGAAAAGGGCTTAAAACTAAAAGGCCTGACAGATATTTCCTCATCTCAGTATCAAATATCTCCTGTGATATTTACAATTCTTATACCACAAATAGAAATGCTTGAACACAGAGCTCATTTCCTGGTTTCTCAGAAAATGACATCCTCTTCCTTCTTGCCAGTTTCCCACATCTCTCCCTGCTTAATGCTGGTGGCCTGCCTTTCCCCACCATTGTACTGGTTCTCTTTTCGAGCAGCCACAGCCTCACATTTGGTAACCTTTGCCCTTCCATTTGATCAGAGCCAAAATGCCACCTTTAGAAAACTAATGTACCAGAGAAAATGGAAATATGAAGCTGGGCAACCCACCATGCTGTTATCTTACCCTGTTTCCACTGAGGTTTATTTTCTGGAATTTACCTGTTGATTTTAAATTCTTGAAAGATTTTCTAAAGGAACTGGAGAATCTGAAGACTCAGGATCTCCTTAGGAGCAGAGCCCCTTTTAAAACTGACCCTCTATCAATGCGGTAAATTTGAGGCAGAGCAACTATTTACTGAAAAAGAATAGTACTTTACCTGCAGGCTTCTTTGAAGTCTTCTTGTCATTACTAGAAATTTCACTGAATTATCTTCCATCCCCCAAATCAGCTTTCTGCTGACACAAGAGAGCTTCACCTTCTTTTTGATCCTACAAGTGAAGCCATGTGGAAATGATTGAGAGTGACGTCACAAGTTCAGCATTATGATTTAAATTTAGGATGGAGCAGAAGGAGGGGAAAAAAATTACACGCATCCATGATTACTGTGTTTGGGTCGTTCAGATGCAGGCTTAAAAAAATAAGGTCTTGTCTCAGTGAATATGGAATGTACCATGGAATCTTTTAATAGGAACTATTCTTTTCCCTCATATATGCGTACATACATACATATATATATATATATATATCCAAAACTTTGGCTTCTTCCTCAGTCTTTCATTGTTTATGTGACTTTGTGATCACTGTTGTGTCAGTACCAGAGGTAATAGTATCTTGGTTATGCTGAATGTAAATAAGTTTTAGACCTTTCAAAAGAAGAAGCATATGTTTCCATAAGCTCCTGGCCTCTTTTATCCTCACAAATTTTATCCAGAGATTGAAAAACTCAAAACCACTGAGTTTAAAACACTCAGCCATAATTACTACTAATTATTGTAAAATTCAGGTAAGCGGAAGGTGACCTTTTTAGAATGAGCATTTATACACAGAAAAAAATGAATAAGTAAATCAAGGGGTGGAGAAAACAGCTTGAAGAGAGAAATTTAAGGAAGTCTATATGTTTAGCTCATTACAACAGAAGACTAGGAGGGGACTGGCCAACTTTGAATCAGGAGGCCACCAGGAAGAAAGATCCTCAGTTCCCCAGAAGGACTGGGAGCAGTACCAGGGGCTGATGCTGGAGGTGGAATGGCAAGGTGGTACATTCATGTTTTCTGAGCTGAAGTAATGCTCCAGTGGAACTCACTATCACTAAAATACCATCTCCATGTGTCAGGAATAATACAAGCAGCCTCTTTTAGGAGACTTGAATTAGTCAGGCAATTTTGCTTTATTCTCTGATTTTTATTGCAATCACAGAATCATTTAGGTTGGAAAAGATGTCTGACCATAGAGTTCAAATCAGAGGAAGCTAGGAAAAATGGGATACATTTTTTGTTTGTTCACTTTGAACTGTATTCACTTAGAGAGGCTGTGGTAGTATTTTATTTTTTTATTTATTTTATTTTATTTTATATTTTATTTTTGAGCCGGAGGTAACTGGAACGTGAAGAAGAGTTTTCCTAGAAGAGTTTTATGGCAATATGAGCAGTGAGTGTTGAGGACACAACAGAGAATCCAGAAATATCATAGCAGGCACAAAAGCGACATGAGACCTCTATAGAGAGTTCAGTTCTTTGAACTCTCAAGCAAGGTAATAGATGCATATGTTTTCTTAAATAGAGGTCATTATCTTTTGCCACCAATGAATAATGTTAATCTCTAACCTCTGAGTCAGCAGTAAGCTCATACTGAAAGTATATAAATATTTCTCTGTGTGTGAATACCTAGATTCATATACAGTCTCTGACTTGCAGTATTCATTAAATCTCCCTTGTACCACACACACACACCACCGGCAGATAAATGAATGAGACAAAAATGTTCAGCCTCAAGGCTCATTTCAGTGTTTAAGCCTTTCCTTGCTCCTCCAGGGATATTCATGTCAATGTCTTAGTAAGGCAAGGACAGCCATTTCCATGCCTGAAAATGTGTGCTCAAACTCGGGAAACAGGGCATGAAGTGGGGTAGGACTCATGTTTTCTCAGAGAGAACATATTTGGCAGTTCTTTATTGTGCAGCACAAGCTTCAGTCCACAGGTAACTTTAGCAAGCAAGCAAACAGACATGAGCCAAAAAGACAAACATATCACAAACTAATAATGTGGCTTTGGAAGAACCCGTTTGTACTAATACACAGCTGATATTGTTGCTAACATGCAAAAGCTTCCTCAGAGTTCTCTGCTGCTGAGCACAAGATGTTGCCAGCCCTGAAGGTGATTTACAATTAGGATACTGATTAATCCATTTTGCTGCAAGTGTTTACTGCCTTCCCAAGTAGTCCTTTAACTTGATCATTAAAGAACTTAAAGTAAAATGTGGTCTTTATGAAAGCGCTGTTTCCAAATGGAATAATCTGGGAAGAGTTATACGATAACAAATTTCAAAAAAATAAAGATACATATTACATATTATATATGAACAATTATGCAGATATTTGCAATAGTTCTACTATCTAGTAAATATAAAAGATGGCATGCAAATTTATTTTGCCCCTTTCCAGGCACCTTTTTAGTAATAGAGATGACAACCTGTCAATCTTCAGGGCCAAAAGCTGGCCATAGGATGAGGTCCCTTCCTGATCTGTGCTAAGCAAATGGAAACACTTGGCTTGCTGGAGTGGGAAATTCCAATGGGAATTTCTGTACAGTGCCAACCCAATGCAGAGCATGTACCATGTGCAGTTGCTTCTGCACAATGAGAAGTTTTCTGGAACTCTTAAGTTCCGGGCCGTTTTTGCTCTGCTTTTAAATCACCACAAGAGCACCCAGGCTTCCTTCTTTGCCACCAGTTTTTTTCCATATCTGCCCCGGTTTTCTAAAGCTTACCAGACCATATGTCTTTGATGGATCCACCCCGTTGTATATCCCACCAGTCCCTGGGCTGTAGCCTTGAATCCAACTGCTGTAGAAATTTAATTTGAGCCATATATTTTCTGGGACAGAAATGCCATACTTCTTTAAAGGCAACCAGTGAAAAAGAAGTCTCTGAACTTAGACATTTACTTCAATGAGGATTTTGCCTGCGTATGCACAGCAGAACTGAGCTATTAACTGCTGATAAAGGACTAACGCTTTGAAATACGGTTTTTACTTTGATGGTTTTTTAAGGAGGAAGTTAAAAGAATTTAAAAGAACATTTAGATTCAATGATCAAGTATTCAAGGCACTTAGAAGTTCTCAAATTAAGGTGTCATTTAATAAGGCATGGGTCACATACATGTTTAAGAATAGAGTTGGGGAGAATTCTGGGCAGAATTTTGAAGTTTCCCAGATTATCGTCATTCTGATTGAAGTCATTTGCCCAAGATTTTATGTGGTTTCAGCAGTTTTGGCACCATCTATCTGGTTTTATGCACATATCTTGAAAACAAAAATTGAAAAACTGACAAGACCTTGATGTTCCCCAGCAGAAGCCTGTAGCAGACCTGGATTCCCAGCCTCTTAAACAAAATTCAGTTGGATATCATGCAGTTTATAGAGCAGCTACTAAGGGATGGAGAAGAGAACTCTACCACCACAGCTATTTATGACTTAGTCAGGGGTGGAATATTCATAGCTATTGCACTTTAAAAATCACTTTTCTATTTCTAAGCTATCCCAGTGTCCTTTGACTCTTATTAATCTCACTCATCTACCTTGTCTGTTTTGCGTGTTTATCCCTGCCTCTTTCAAAATGTGCAGCTTTCTGTATTAATTAGGTTGTTCCTTTCCTGTTTTGTGGCAGACAATGTGTTAAATAATTGCACAATCTTTTCTCAAGTCTAGTAAATATCAAGTAATGTCAGGGGAGATGTGTAGCTCCCTTGAAGCTCTGGGAAGGTACACAGTCGACCCAGCTGACACGTCAGAGCTGTATGTGGATAGAACATATTCAGTGCACTGGAATTTTTTGCAACTCTGCAATTTTCAAATATATATACCTCAGCCAGCTGTAGATAGATTTTCAAAAGGATGTAGACTAATAATACACTCTTATTCCTTGTTGCCAAATTTACTCTTTTATTGGGAGTATTGTTTTGTATAAATAATTAAACATTGAAGCCAAAGCAAGACTCTTTTTTAGACCCAATGGTCATTGCATTTCTCTGGTCTATTGCTCATATCCCTTTGAGTTGAACAGCACAGCAATTTTTAACCTGGTGTTGTAGATTTCAGGTAAATGATGTAACCAGCAGGCTTTTCTCACATTTCCATGAAAACAATTCCAGGAGATCATTTGTTTGTTCTACTGTCAACCAAGGAAATTTTCATTTCATGGCCACATGTAGCCTTGAAAAGTGTACCTTCTATAAATACAACCAGTACAGGCTAATATTAGTAGGAACAGATTGAAATAATTCTTGTCATCTTAACAGAAGAATCAAATAGTCTTTATTCTTAAATGTCTGAAGATCTAAATTAAAATCCCTGTCTCTCAAACACTCACATACCTGAGTCTTTAATTTGCTCCTGCTGAGCATTTTTTTCTTCCTATTTTCCACTGATGCACGAATCAAGCTTCAAGATTGTTACAGAAATCAGTATACCATATTATAAGACAACAAAATGGTATACCATGGCCATCTGTGTTTGTTCCACAACAAACAGGAGGTTTTTAACCAAGATTTTTGCAATTCAAAGGAAATTCTCAGCTGAAAACACAATTAATCTCCTGATGCTGGTGACATATAAAATAACAGAGGATGACCAGTCTCTATTCTCTTTTGTACACGTACAGATGCTATCTGTGATGCTCTGCTAGCTACTGCTGCACAAGAGGGAAATTAAGAGCACTGGTCACCTGAGAAGTGACTGTGTGGTGTCATCATCCCTGTGCACTTTGGGGACAGGCTGAGGTTTTACAACCTGGGCATGTCAGATGTCAAGCATGGAAAGAAGTAGACTTTTTCAAGGAGAACCTTCTAGCCCTGCTTATCTTATTTGAAGTGGATCTCTCTTAACATTGGGAAAGGGAGAAGGAGATGAAGGGAGAGGGAGAAAATGAATGCTATACCTCCCATATCACTTTTATCATTTGTTTAATGAAAAGAAGTTAAAGCATAAGTCATTTAACTTTACAATTTTTATACCACACATTCTTTGGGGAAAACACTGCAAGACATATAAGTTTTTGGGAATAATGTAGCATAATCTGGAGAAAAGTTGGTGTGTTTATGCTGTGTTTTGTAACCAACCACTAATTCCCTAAATTAGTTTCTAGTTAACTCTCTCTTTGTGTAAGTATGTAATGGGCTGCTGAGTCAAATATTTTACTGACTTCAATTTGCCCTAAATATGCTAGTCAAATGCTGTGGTGATGTGCATTAAATGAGTTGCAAAGGAGTGATTGAGTTATGCAGTCTCCCCAATGGACCACTAATAAAAAACTTTATACCTTATGAACCATCATAACTCTGTATATGCCACATGAAATAAGGTATTAAAATGTTTTAGAGAGCTTTAAAAATTTTATTGGTGCTTTTTTGGTATTGCTTCACCTATAAAGCTGGACTTCCTTAATTAGTGAGGACATGGGCTCAGGGGAAAAAAAAAGTATCCGGGAAATACTGGACCCTTTAAATTTTAAGAAATCCAGCTATAGTTAGTTTTGCTACTGTACAGTTAATGAAGACCAAGTGGCCATCCATCCTAGGCAGAGCATTCAGACAGATTAGTCAGTACATTCATTTGGGGTTTCTGATTTAATTTCAAAGTGAATTACGGTCTTGGTTCAGAGGAATTATTTTACTCTTCCCAGGATCTTGCTGCTCATTAAAAGATCACTGCATACAGGAATGTCATTACCTATTCTATATATCATAACAGGAGTCACTCAGAGCTCTTCTTGCCGCAGACAGATGGGTCAGCAATGCTCTTGTCAGAAAACATTTCTCACAAAAAGAAGCATTTGGACATTCCAAATAATTTAAAAGTTAAAGAGGAGCAAACGAATCCCATGTCCCAGAAGAATCAGGCGGTCTTTTTTTTTGCAAATGCTGACTTTCCCGCTTCTGGTAGTTTGGCTGATGGACATATGCTTGAACAGAGCACTGGAGCCCTACTCATTTCCAAATGAGGCCTGGAGCCGTAGATATCTGTGATGATCTGAACCTTAACCCTTTCTTGCAGCTGAATTTTTGTGCCTTGGCAGGCACCCACTAGAATGCCTAAATCTCCTAAGGTGTATCAGGACTTAATTATGCAAGTATGCTTACCATAATGCACAAAATGTATGACCCTGAAACCCATGAGACAGTTTCTGCTTTACAAAGCCATGATTGGGGTGAGGAGCAGGCAAAGAGCAGTGCCAGCCCTGCTGACAGGGAGCAGCTGACTGGGGTGAGGCTGTTGGAAAATGGAACTTTTAGCTGGGACCACATCCCATGGAAACACCCTCACCCCACGGGAGCACTGTTGTAGAAGCTTTTCTTGTCTCTCACCCCAAAGCTTCATTTCAGCTGTGGTTTTTTTCCATATATTGGTGATATAACTTACGTTACAATCCTGTAAATGGTGTTTAACCACTATACGTTTAAATAAATGTATCTTGTTCTTTCCTGTGCTGAATCAGCTAGTTACCATGGTCTCAGTAACAGCTACTTAGACTCCTCTTTCCTTCTGTCTCTAACTTGTTTGCTTTGGCTAAACCAGAAAGGCAAAATCAGGGGAATGGGAAAAGGCACACAGCACTCCTAATGTTTTCCTAAAGCTTTAAATTGCTTTTAATGTCTCTTGCAGAGAGCAACAGAGAACTTCTCATGGCTGCCTCTGCACCTGCCACTCACCCATTTTTAGGACTGAGATGTTACAGAGACCCTGCAGTGTCACACAGGTTTCCCAACACTGTGCTATCTGAAAGGGATCCAGACAAATGTTGAGGATGTTCTCTTGCTTTGGATACCACTGCAGTGCAAACCTCCTCCAGGAAAAGCTAAGGACAGTGGGAGCGGGACCTTAAACAGGCCCATCAGAGGCTACATCTGCACTACAGCTGGAGGCTGCCGAATACCAAATAAGTTTAAAATTGCTGCTAAGAGGGGGGATGGTACTTACTGCAGCAGTGAGACACCAGGACTTTGTCTATTTGATTGCTGCAAGAAGTACTTCACCATTATCGGTACAGAACATCAGCTCCAGCTCTGATATAGGTACATACCTCTGATTGCAATGTGGTCAGTAAGTGAATGCCAGGATCTGGGAGTTGTTTAGCACAAGGTTATTGCTCTCTGAATATCTCTGTTGGAAAAGTGAACCCAGCAAGTTTTCTGGAGAGATTATATTGAAGTTAGGTTTTCCACCCACTAGATCTATGGAGAAAGATCTTTAGGCTAATTTACCCGAAGATGTCAAATTTAACCCTTAAGATATCACAGTATTTTACCTCTGCATGCAAGGCTTGTTAGTAGTAAAAATCAGGGCCTGGCAAGAACTACCACAGTTACTTTGTGTATCACTGATGGTATGAGAATGGAAGTAAAGCATTTTTAGTAACAACTGAAATACCAACATATATTTTTAAGATTTGTTGACTAGGCAATAAGGATGTCAATCCCTCTATCCGTGACTTTGCACCTATCCAAAAAGCATTACTGGAACATACATATGATTTGAAACATCTGCATCACACTTGTGGAGTGTCAGCTGGACACTGACACTTTTCTATACGCAATTCATAAGTTTTCCCTTGAAACATCTTCCAGAGACCATCTCTCAGTCAGAGGTGAAAAGGAGAATATGGTCTCTTCAAAAAGAGTTAGGAATGTCTTCCTTAGTCCATAGCATAGCAAGAAGCAGCATATCATACAGTTCTTTAAAACAGAAATATCCCTCACTCAAATAAACACCCGTATCCTGTTTGCAGGATCAGCCAAAATTTCCTTTTTCTTTGTCCCAGATCCAAATTACTCATCTTTTGAGGAAAAAAAGAAGAAGTTATAATTAAAGTATAAGTGTTCCCAAAACAGTGGCAGATTTCCTAAGAGGCTCTTTTTTCAGGCCACTGAAGCTGGGCAGAGCATCGTGTGGTGGTCCTTCCCTGCCTCCAGCACACATTCCTGCTGTAGTTTCAAGCACTAAGCTGGCATCACTTCTCGCATGTTCTCTTTTGCTCTGCTCCTTCTGCTGTCTGGCCCTGTGCCTCTTTCCATCTTTGTCTCTCACCTTCCTCCCACACTTGCCTTGTGGCAGAGTCCATTCGCTGCGATATTTAACTCACCAAAACCAGGAGAGAAATGCCCATGTTTTTGCTGTCTTTCTTGTCAGCCTGGGAAACTGAGCTGTCTAAGCCAAAATGCTGCCAAATTGAAGCAGCAGTACCAAAATGAAGCAGTGGGGGAGTGTGGCAGAGAGGAGACAGGGAATGAGATTTGTGAAACGGAAGCAGGGCCTTCCCCCTTGGCAGTGTTAAGAAATGTTGTGCCTAACTCCTCTTCCTTCAGGTCTGTCACTGTCAGAAGCAGCAGTGAGGATGGAATCATGTCGCCACTGGATATTACACACCTTCTGCTCTAATTCTTTAACCAGGACAAGGTCTCAGTTTCAACCAGGAGCTGCTAACTACAGCTACTGTCTGAGTGCCCAGGACAACATTTTTTTTGAGTGTTCCCTCTACAGTTATTAGTATTTCACAGTGGCTCCATGGAGTAATAATAGTATCTAGATAAAACACCGCAGATTTTTTAAGTGCGCACCTGAGAGCAATTATGTCACCCTAAGTTTCCTCAACATGCCAAACCTTTCCAGCTGCTTTTCTCTTAGCTGCTAGTACCACAGTCAGCCAAAAGAGCCATAGGCATGACAAGAGATGTGATGAACTTACCATCACCTCCCATTTTTAACTCAGAATGACTCCCATCATTGTTGAATATCATTTGGAAAGTCAGTGCACAGTTAATGTAAGTGATTAACCACATCTGTGTTAAGGCAGAAAATCTAAGCCTGTGTCACTTAAAATCCTAGTTATACATTTAAGTGCACAAATACAGGCAGCAAAAATGTAGATAACAGATTACATGGCACCTATTAATACATTCCAAGACTAAACCATAGTTGTCCACGTTCTTGCAAATTATAAAATAGGAATGATTGTCCTTTTTGTTATTTTCTTTGATAAGATAAAAGTAATGAGCTAAATGAAATAATTTTATTCCAGCTAAAATGCACCACATATGGCCATAGATACTTACAGGTACTTGGGAGAAAGCCCCAAAGAGAGTAAAATTCATTTGGAAATCTTTTGTAATGGGATTTCTTAGAGAAGTGTAAAATGACTTCCACTTAACAACTCCCTATAAAACTATGATGGGTTAAAGTTTGATAGTTGGCTGCAAAGTGACTTCAGTGCTTTTCATGTAGTCTGGAGTCCATAAATAGGGTTCATAAATATTTAGGCACCCCAGTATCTCCAGGTATCCTCTGATTCTGTCTAAAGGACCCATTTCATGCAAGATTGCCTTTCCTACATTAGACAAACTTACTGTCTTTCTGCAGCTCAGAGCTCTGGTTTTCAAGGCCTTTGGATATTTAGAGATCCTGTTGACATCTCCGGCTCTTCAGCACTGCCTGTCACCACATCTTACTCCCATTGTGGAGCTGTCAGAATGGCTCTGACCCTCTGTCAGGTTACGCAGAGGGACCACAGGCTAAGTGGGTGGCACTGACAGATATGCATTGATGTTGATCTTGCTGGCAAAGTTAAGAACTATTTTTGGCTTTTCATTTTTAATATCCACAAACCAGTAAGAAGTGAACTGGAAAGTGAATAGCCTTCTCCAGCAACATTAAGAGGTTATACTCCCTAAAATGTTTTAATTTTTTGAAATGTGAATACATACATTTGGATGACTTAGCTCATAATATCCCATATGTGAGCTCAAAGTTGCGAGCATCAGTAAAACCATTGTCCATTAGAAGTGTGTAAGTGCTTTCTTGCTTTCTTTTGGCATCTGTCCTGCAATAAAGTACCTTAGCTTGAAGTAATCTCCGTTTTACTCATGGGGACCACCACTTAGACTGGGAGGACGGAGTCACTCAGCAGGAGTGAAAGCAGTACCAAAGCCAATGGCCAGCTTAAGCATATTTGTATATTTGCATATTTAAACAGAGAAAGGAATGGGAAGCATTCCCCCACCCCCCCTTTTCAGTGGCTGTCATTTTGAGCATGGCTAGAGGTAGGATGAGGTTAAAAGTTCAGGAAAGAGAGAGGACACAGAACAACATCCTATGCATTCACTGAAACTATGACAAGGGGCTTAAAACCCTTCCCACGTATTGCCATATACAGTACTCACCGCAAGAAGTCCCCTAAACTGTCTGGCTGTGGTTACAGTTCATTTCTGAGCCAGCAATGGGGAAGGACAGCGCTGAGCCCGGGCAGGCTGCTGTGCTTTCAGCACGCTTTGCTGGATGGATGAGACCTGGCATTCCCAATTAGGGCACTTGCACAAAGCGTCGGCCAGGCCATGGCATTGCCATGCAGCCCAGCTCTGCAGCGCAGGCTCGGCTGGCAGCGCCGCTCCACCGGCCAGCGGCTCCAAGGTGGGCTCTGGGCACCCTGCCCTGAGTTTGGGGCAATAGTCACGAGAGAATTTATACTTTCTTTCTGTACAGACTCTCCTCCTCACAGGGAGCTGCACATGGGGATTTCTGTACGGCACCATATGGAAAGAATGTGGACGGACGACTGGTTTCTCCCAGGCTTGTGAGGAGCTGCCATCAGAAAGCAACATTTCAAAGTGGAAGGAGTGAGTAACAGCGTCTCAGCCACAGCAAGCACAGTGCCCCAGCAAGGCAGGGAGATGCCTGCCTGCAGAGCCAGCAGCTATTTGAGATGGCTTGTAGTGGTAAAGGGAATTGCTTGTATTTTGCTTGTGGTGGTCTCGTCCTTTATTCCAATACAGCCAGAGCAGATTTAACGCTCATCAAAAATAATAAATGATTTCATGCAGCAAATTTTGTTTGTGACTAAATGACACAGAAACACAGAATCAGACAATTAGTCTTCCCCAGATTTGCTAGCCTTGATGTTCTGAGGTTAGAAATAAATGAATTAGCATATGTTGGCAGCAATGAAGGCCAGAGCGTAGATTCCGTGTATTCCTGAGCTTCTACATTCCCACTTCCAGCAGCACAAACAATAACCCCAGAACCCCTGCCTTTTATTTCTGCTTAATCTGTGCATGAGGCAATAATTTTTGATTGCAGTTACTGTCGGGGATTTGTATAGTGTCATAATTCACTGGATTAATCTAATCCTTATCTCAAAACTTTGCAGGGTAGTATGTAGCTGCTGCCACTCAAAGCCTTCTTGCAGCTATCAAGAAAACTGCTCTGGGCTCATGAATATCACCAGCTTTGTGGGTCATTGTAAGAAGCCTCATATTCTAGAGAATTCTATTAAAAATAATTTAATCACTTTCATCTACAGCTCCCCACTTGCAAACTCCCAGATTTTAGTAGGCACTTTATCTGTTACACTGCTCCCTGAGCTCTTTATCAGGTAGGGAATCTGCCAGAATTTTTTAAAAATCAATATTATTGAGGTTTTTGTTTATTGATAAGAGGAGATCTGCTGTACTGAAATAACAACAGTAAGCCTCTAACAGGTGCTGTGATAATTGTTCCTGCGAGCAAAGATCTAATTCATATGATAATCTGTCATCGTCTGGCATTTCATCCTAACTGATTTTTAATGCTATATTGATCTCAACTTCCATAATTGGCCTCTTCAAATAGTTCACTTTCTTCTTCACAGAGAAAGGGAAATGCAGGTTTTGTTTCTTTTAGCCTCTTTTACTAACTGGTACATGCTGCCATGGAATTTAATTCTTTGTAATTTAAACCCCACAAAACAAAACCCAACCCAGAATCTACATTTCTGGAGTCTGAATAAAATATAGTCAACTTGCATTTCATCTTGAAATCCTTATGTAAGCCAAGATTTCTTACTAGAGAAAAGAAATAATAAGTGAAGAAATTGAATGGCTGTAATTTCTCTATCTTTAAAAAGCAATGATTTGATTACTTCACACAAAGGGTGTCACTTCTCATAATATCTCAGCCGGAAAAAAAAAAGAGATAAAGAGTTGTCAATTTGAAAAAAAAAGGAGAAAAAAAAAAAAAAGAAATAGAAAAAAAAAAAAGAGAAAAAAGAGATGCTTGCAGGGTTTTGTGACTATCTTTCTGAACAGTTGTATTCTAACCTCTATAAATCAGCAGCCACAGATGCAGGAGCTAAGTTAACAAAGACGTGTAGTGCTCTGTGACCTTCATCATCCCTGTGCATCTGAAAACAGAACTATAAGGTTACTGAGAATGTGGAAAATGGCAGGCAGTCAGCTCTTTCACCAGACTTAGCAAAATTGTAAGAATAAACAAAGAGAAAAGTAAAAACATGTAACCAGTACTTTGCACATGGATGGGGGAGAGAGGAGAATTTTAGGTCATCTAACAGCTAATGTAAACTACAGCGTGGATTCCTTCCAGGACTAAGCTTGTGATTACATTAATCAGACACACTAGAGCTAATGCTATACATTACACTTCCATGATTTCAATAGCGGGTTCGAGCTACAAAAGAGGGAAACAGTCCCCAATATTGGGCACACCATTAATAGAAATAAAGAACAGGAAAATAATTGCTGAAACAGCCAGTCGGCTGAACACCGAGGAAATAGTGAGCGAGCAATTATCAGTTCATAATCAATGTGACCATTACCCTCTTCTCTTTTACAGCGCATCTTTTGCACCTGGCACTTCAGGCAAACAGCAGCTGAAAGAGAACTCTGTAACATGTCCATAATAGACTGCTCCCCTGCCTTCAGGAGCAAGTGGCCATTTCAATGGCTGCAGATGTTTGTGTAAGAATGGACGCTGCTAGGTACCATTCTCTGGTAATGCTGGAGTCCTTGTAGTCAACAGCTTGAGCTCTTTAATTCATGATACAGTCTTTATGCTAAAAGGTCTCAAGGAAACACTGATAGCCTCTGCTTCAGATGTTCTCTCAGACTGTGTAAGGGATGTGTTGGTTTAGAAGGTTACATTGATGTCTTACATTTACTTACAGTAAAGGCCTTCATTGTATTTTTCTGATTCTGTCTGCCTGAATGGATATGCATGTTAGCTGTGTAGCTTGCTGAATTCTGAACACAGAAAAAAACCCCAAGTATGTTATAACTGGTTCTCATTAAACTGTTAAATGGAATACTAAAAGGTAGCTTAAAATCAGGTGCATTTAATAAAGTTATATTTGAATTGGCACACGCGTGAGTCCCATGTGTTTTTCAGTTTGCTAGTGTTGCAAGTTTATCATGTGTATTACCTATGCTTAAATGTTACTTCACTCCAATAAAAACAGGCATCATTTACAATTTCTCTCAAACATTGCTAAGTCCATGACCCAATTAGTTAGCTAACTGTTTGAGGCAGCCTAACACACCCATTGAATTTACTGAGTCTTGGAAAGTGATTTATGCCTTTAGATTAGATATGGGTTTGGAAGATTAAATAAAACCACACCGGGGCATGAAGTGGGGATTTTCTGTAGAAGATACATTTTTAGCTTGAACAGAACTCCACAGAGCACTCATTCACCACAGTTCACTTTCCTTCTTAAACCTTCAGAAGTTCCAGAAAATAAATCACAGGGATGCGTTTCATTAGTGTATTTATATAAAAATTCCACATTGAAGAAAGCTGTGTGATGGGATCCGTCGTGAGAAAGAGTGTTTTCCTGTTTCTTCACCAAAATTTATTTGGGAGAGCGCACAGAGACCTCTGTGGCAAGCAAAGCTCTGAGCCTCCCGAGGACTCCCTCCCCAGTCCAGCAGTGAACCCATCCGGGTCTGGCCTCTCCCGGCTCTCCGGATCTGCTGCTGTGACTCAGGCACGGGCATGTCCTGACTCCGACACAGATCCCAAAGCAGACCTGTATCCCAGCTAGATTCGTTCATCACCGGAAAGCCTTGGCCATAATTTGGTGTCCCTGCAAGTCCGGAGACATTGCAATCCTCAGATATGACAGATCCGTTGAAATAGGAATTTTACGGATTTGTCTCAGTCTGCCCTTCACATCCACAGTCAGAGAAACCACTCCTAGGATCTGGGACTTCATCCTACCTCCATAATACTTTGTTTGGTTGCTTACATGGAAACTCAACAGTAGGAAACTATTTTACGTAATTTAACAGTGAGAAAGAGAGAAAAGGAGCCAGCATTTTGGGATCATCCAGCACTCTGGACCACCATCAGGTTGTGCCTAGAATAAAATTTGGCCACCTCTGCTTTACAGAAGCACCAACATGCAGCAAGTTTCTACCTTTCTTTTTTTCAGGAATAAAATGAAGCTGAAATAATTTATTAGGAAAAAAAAATGGAAAATTTATAAGAATTTAATTTATTAGTAAAAAGAATGTGAATTTTAATCAATATTCATGCCCATGGTAAGATAAATTTGTGCTTGCAAAGGCTTCAACAGATGTTTTTCATTGTAATGGCTGAGATCCAGAATCTTTCTACATTCTTATTTTCTTTCCTTAAACTGAAATAAGACCAGAGGTCACTCCAAATTCTTTTTTGTGTGTGTGTTTTTGTGTGTGAAGAAAGTGGACGTATGTAAAAAAAAGAAAAAAATTCCCTCTAAATAGGAAAATAAATCAGAAATACCACAAACCAGGACAAACTCAGATTTTCTGAGTGATGCAGACATTTGGAAATAAAAGCCAGCTGAAACAGTAATTTAGAAAACATCTCAACTTCTTTTGAAGTGAGACTTCTCAATGAGGAAAGCAACTTCTTTGGCTCAAGGAAGGTGCAGTGGCACCATGAAGCTCGTGCCTTTCCCAAATACTTTAGAAACCCATACAAACTCATCCAAACCAAAAAGGAAAAAATAAAACAAGATATTTGACTCACAAACTAGCCACTAAATGTCAACTGGTTACAGAATGCTCCACCTGCCAAGGCTGAAATCTAGGACAAAGATCCCAGAGGGGTCAAAATCCTGCAATCCCTACTCAAACCAAAGGCTTATTAGCTCTAACACTTCCCTTAAAAAGAGAGAAAATACATATATTATGCAATCAGCCTAGAGTCGAATATTTTTTATGAAAACAAGATGTTTGTAGAAGGTGCCAGGCTGCTAGTCCCAGAAAATAGAAGGCAGCTATAGCTGAGGCAGAAGTAGGACTTGCTTGTTCATCAACCTGCCATGACCTGAGGCCAGGACAAAGAGTTCAGTCTCCCTGCCTGCTTAAATCCTGGGCTCGGGAGCTTTCGTAGCCAGCAAGAGTGCTAATTAGAGTCAACTGCGGTGTTGACACACGTGTGCTGGGAACCAGGAGGAGACCAACCTCGTTTTTACAACAGCATCACACAGAAAGAGGTTTTGGTTGGTTTGATTTAATGACTTGATTAGAATTTGAGCATGTAATTTACAAGGGATAGGTGTTGTATCCACTGCCAGTCCTCTAAGCCAGTCAGCTTTGTATAGGATCAAATTTATATAACAAACCAGACTCAGCAGTGTCATAAATGAGAGTATAAATTTTGTGCCAAGTGTAAATGAGTAATAAAGTAGTTACAAAGTAGTATGTCTGTACACTGATTTGACATTCCCTGTGTGTGCAGAAGCAATTTGGTATGCTATGGGGACAAAATTCAGTCCTGGCATAAATCAATGGAACTCACATCTATTGAACACCAGAACAGAAATAGGACTCAAAGGCATTTTAGACAGCATAGGAATTAGTGATGGGGGGGAAATGTGAAGGGAGGGCATATGGATGTGGAACAGCACAGAAGTGGAAAAGAGCAGGAAAGAAGCAAGGAGACAGCAGTGTAGAAGGTGAATAGGACCTTTTCTGTTCTATTTGTTGTTCCTTTTCTTCAATTGGAACTTGAATATATTTTTTCCCCTGCATCCAAACTGTGTGATAAATTGGGGAACAGCTTGGAAACACTTAAAAGCCTTTTAATGATCAGTCACACCTGATGAGTAACAATCATTCAGGTCAGTTCTGAATGAGATCCAGAGACCTCTGCAGAATTTCCATCTGCTCACCACAAAGAGCTACACAGGAACTTGGCCACCAGGTATTCTTGAGTCCACAGTGTTATACTAGAGGTGAACTGAGCCCAACACATACAGTTTTCCAGACTTAGTTTCCTGCAGCAAACAGGCCCCAAGAGATAAAAGCGCAGCGACATAAGCACTGTGGCACAAGGAATGAAGGATACTACAAACCTGGGTGGAAACAGTGAACCACTAAGATGCAAGACTGGTAGCTGAAAGCAGGCATGGTTTTACCAGGTGGCTAAGACAGTCCAATTGCAACTCAGAAAGTGAGGGAGAGCTGCACGTCTCTGCTGCTCCCCAGTACAAACCTAAGCATTCCTTGCAGTGTTTCATATTGCACTGTGCAGGCCTAGGGCAGACCAGCAAACAATGGTGTATGGTATTGCCTAACAGGTTCCAGATTATCCAAATAGTTTGTAAGTGGGCATGAGGGAGCAATGCAAAAGTTCTGCAAGTTGTCACCATACATTTCAGACATTTATAAGCTCTCAGGTGTTGATCACAGTTGTTTATTTATATACTACATGCACAGTACTAAGGCACTTGGCACTAGCACAGAACAGAAAACAGATTTTTTGTTATTTTCTGGTCAGTTTTGTTTCAGACTGAGCACTTGCTACTGGTTTGAGACAATAGGTTTCCATATTTTAGTAAAATCTTATGTCACTTTTGAACAAACTTCCACTACGCAAACCTCTACAGACATTACAGGCATGGCATTTGTCTCATCATTATGTATAAATGCACTTGGGATTATCAAAATACACTCTGATGCAATTTCTGAGGCTTCCCAGAGCAGGAAACAATACAATTCAGGATAAGGTATGAGTATGTGAAATCTCTGCTGTCAGCAAGCTGAACAATTTCACTGCTCTTTTTTTGTGCATATCACCTGTATTTTGTTACTAAACTTAGTAGGATCTAATTAACTGTATTCAAATTACATTTAAATTAAGCATCACAATATCTGAAAATATTTTGTCCACAGCATACTGAAAGGATTATGATAATAATTGATGTGGTAAACCTAAATTTATTACAATTATTCACTTGTTTGAACAATATCCACCCACATACTGTCACTCCTTGCTGGAAGTTTTATCCACGTATACTTTGAGAAAAACAGTTAAACCCACAAAATAATGTCTAGTTCAATCCCAGTGCAAAAGCTCTTTTCTTCTGCATTACTGCAGCAAATTGTAGAAGAAATAAAAATTGCTCTTTGGTTCCTGAAATCACTCAGACATAGGCTTCCAAAGGCTATCAGAAACATAAACAAACACACATCACAGCACATCACTATCACCCACCAAAACATTGGCTGCTGAGATTTATGAATACTTCCATGGCAACCGGTAAAAATTGATAACTGAAAGTGAAAGGATGATAAATACTTTCCATTGATATATGGACCCTTAAGAATTCTTTTAGATCCTCTGAGCACACAGAGTATGGAAACTCCAGGGGCAAGTCATCTCTCTTGTGGACTACACTTAACAGAATAAGGCTGATGAGACAGCCTTTGATTAAGCTCAGGACATACACAAGGCAGTTTCAAATAATATCCAGTGTATCTAGCTCCTGGTAAAACTCCATCAGAGGACAAAGGCTGGAATGTTATCTAAACACCTGCCTGAATTAGAGAGATCAAGGTTGGAACATGCACTGCAGTAATCACAAGTTTTTAGTTTACTAGAGTCTAGGGCAAGGCTTATGCATGAGCACACAGTAAAACATATGCATCGTCAGAACTGGGCTAGAAATTTTTGCAGAGCTGTTTTGACTCCCAGAAGGCTCCATAAACTCTTAGCCTTTCTTAGCAGTCATACCAATACATGGAGCCAGAAGAAATTGGGACAAGAGAAAGATCCTACAGGATCTTTCCTAACTGGCTCAGTTCTGCACAGACCAAGTTCTGTGCAAGGGTGCATGTGACCCCTCTGCCAGTCTCAGAGGTGGTATTAAAGTTCAGTCATAAGGGATAGGACAGCGGATAAGAAGAAATTGATTGGCATAGAATTATGTTAATCATGGCACCCGTGTATTTCATTCAAGATTGAACCCCAGCAACTGTTTAAATTAGCCGCTAAAAAGAAAAGAATTTGGTGACTGACCTTGAATCTGCTCTCTGTCCTTAAGCAAACAGATTTACTTGTCAGACACACTATCATTTGTTAGAGAATGTCATAAAAATGTGAGAATTCAACATTTTAAAGCCCATGTACCGCATTTTAATAAATTATTCTGCCAATCATGCAGCAAAAGTTCAAGCATCCTCTTTATATCAGACTAGATTTACCCAAGACTAAAAGTTTATTTTCCTTCACCTAACAATTTATGCATTACAGCTGTCTTAAGAAGTGAGTTCCTGGGTTATCAGATTATCTGCTCCTAAATCACTAAATGCCTTAATGTGCACAGTCCCTAAAATCAGAAATATTTTTTCCCTCCCCATCTTATTCCAACCATAGGTTTGCTCCAGAAGTTCACTGCTCAGGTTTGTGCTGGGCCTGTCCACACCTGGCAGAGAGCAGTGGAGGAGTGTATTGTTAGAGTTAGTTCAGCTTTGGAACACACAAAATGTTGCCACTGGCAACTGGGGACTGCCAGATAAGACAGCCTGAGAGTGAAAATGGTGAAAATCCTTCTCTTGCTACCATCTTACACAGAATCCTTGCAAATGTCACGGGACAGAGGAGATGCAGTGTCCAGTTTTTCATTACCACAGTGGGGCATAGTTTGTCCAAATCTCCCAGGGATGCCTGACTTAGTTTCCCAGGAGCAGTCACCAGCATGTTCTGAGAAAATCTTATCTGCTCCTGGCTATATAGCATCCAGCTGAGGAACAGATGGTATGATCCTTTAGGAAAATGGACATAGATGGGCTGAGGCAAATTAGATCATTTGGATCCATTTATCTGATGAAAAATGAAGCCCTGAGCTGGCATCAACTTTTCCTGAGGTGGTAGGGGCAGGAGCAGACATGAAGATGAGTTGCTGAGATGACGAGATCAAAATGCACCTAGTCCTGGATGGTACATCTCCATTACAGCAAGCCTGTGTGACTCTGGCAGCTGTCTAGCTGAAATTAGCACTTTCTTGAGGTTTAGCTATCAAAGCTGGAAGCTAGGTAAGACTAGGTGATGTTGGCAGAAAAGAGAGAAATCTGCTGTTAAAGTGCCTTTCCAGGGATTATCCACTAACAGGGTTTTGTTAATCTATTTTGGATTCTTGCCTGTAGCCACAGCAACACCACTTTGTCCTGTGGCCAGGAAAAAGGCTGTTCACTCTTTGTTAACGGGAGTCTGGGCAAGAACTTTTATGATTTGATATTTTCGGTTCCGACTGTTGAGCAATACAACCTCCCTGAAAAAGCTCCAGTGAATGAAGAGGTAACATCCTAGCTGAGGTGTTCCTAAAATTATCTTCCCTCTCTGAAGTGCCTGTTCAAGAGGTCTTCAAATACCTCTCCTTAGCACCAGCTGTAGATTCATGGCATAGAGAGAGGCTCCTCAGGTGGCTCCCATCTCTCCATTCTGGTGAGGCAGTGGTACATGGATCAGCCCTTGGAGGCTTCTTAGCAGCTCCTTCAGAACTGGACAGCTGTACAGGGCATTGCCCTAGCAAAGCTCCTGCCTGTGCATGAACCACTGTGTGCTTCTGGGCTAGAGACAACTGCTTTGTCAGAAGCACCTTGCTCTTCCATTCATATGGATTTAGCTGTGCCCATGAGAAGGGTGGCTGGGAAGCACACTGAACCAGGTCCTGTCCCCTGTGCTTCCCTTTTCTGCCTGCCCAGCTGGGTAAATGGGCAAGGGCAGAGATGGGTTTCTCCCAAACAGCCTCACTCCCCTCTCCACTTCTGTGGGAAATGAAAACAATTTAAAAAANAAAAAACAAAAAAAACGACAAGAGAAGAAGAAAAAAAGAGAGAAAAAAAGGAAAAAAAAAAAAAAGGAGAAAAAAAGCAGTTGTCTTCTCCCCACAGCAGGAATCACAGTGTGAACAGCCCCTGAGTGACAAAGTGAGACTAGGAGGTTGGGCTTCACTGTCTTTATTCCTCAGTGCATGGGGCTCACAACAAAGGCTATATGCCCTGATCCTAGACATCTTTAGTCTTTTAAGCAGTCTTCAGCATGCAAGTAGCTCTATTAAGCAGTATTAATTATTATAGCATATGGCTGTAAAGATAAAAATGAAAAATATCTTATCTGCCCTTTAATTAAAATAGCTATACAGCTAACCATTTATTCAGTGTTTGCAGACGGGAAAAAAAGATAAATTAATAGTCTTTTTGGTGTGTGAGGGATTTGAAAGGCACTCCTGATTTCTGCACAAGCATTCATTCTTCATAGAGATTGAAACAAGAAAGAAGATTTAGAATAATACCTGTCAAACTCTGAGGTTATCTGTGAATTGTTCATTTTGACCATTCACTATCAATGACATGCAATTTGTCCCATTAAATATTTTCTGCTACCTCAATGGATGAGATAGTTTTATACAAGAAAAACAGCTGAAGAAGACTAGGACAGGTTCGTGAATGCCACCAAGTGAACTGCTATTCAACAAAAGAAATGAGACAGATTCTGCTCCTATTACTCTTGTATTTCTAAGAGACTATTCAATGCAAGATTGATCAAGTTGTCAGTTACAAATGACATAAAACAAAAACCTGCGTGGCTTATTGATGAGTTTATTTGTAGCGTTGTGTTTTCTTTTTCAGCTCTTGCTGAAAACCAAAGCATATTGAATTTACTTGACATAATGAAACTGATTCTTTATCTGCCATATTTTGCTACTGAGCAATTTTATGTATTAATTTACAAATGAAGCTCTCAGGTATTGCTCATTTCTCGTTTTTCCTCCTTGAAAATGGCAGACATTTGTATACTGCTTAGAACTCAGTTATACCACCGAGCAACAGAAGTGTCTGACAAGCACTCTTAAATTTTTGTTAAGAAATTGGCACAAGAAACAAACCCTTGATGCAGGAAAGCAATTTTACCCCATACATACATTTTAGCACAGGCAGCCCAGCTGAATAGCAAAACCGGTTGTTTAAAATATTAATCTCATTAGTAAAAATAAAGGAAACTACTCTTATCCTTGCACTTTAAGAAATACAAGAAGACAGAGACCTGACCATTTCAGTAGGAGCAAATGATAAAAAACCCCAATCCCTATTTTGAAATGTGCCTCAAATTTCGGAAAAAAAATACAGCTGGGCCCTCTTCAGTCTAGTCTGCTAACTAACCTCATCAGGTTGAAATCCAGCCCTTTCCTATAAGCACCAGGCTTTTGTGGTGTTTTCTCGACCCACAGTCAGCCGCCCAGCTCGCTAAGTGCTTGCATATGCATAAACAGAACAAGGCATCCTTCCCCCGTCTGCCCCCTGAAAGCCTCAGCGCTGAAGTAAAGGGGAACCTTTTAAGCAGGGTTTTAATTAGCACCCATTGTTCCCTGGCTGGCAGGACAGGCAGAATGGCCCAGTGGTTTGAAAACGGCTATCACAGTAGGAATCTAACTTTGCAATTGAATCAATCTGCAAACTCCACAGGACTTGTACACTGAAAACAAAAAAAAAGAAAAAGAGGGAGTAGACCAGAGCGTTAATTATAGTGGTGTACTCATACTGCTACATTTAAGGGTCTGTGAGCATTTCTCTCATATATTTTTAAGAGGAAAATAGAATCATATAAATCCACTAGAGAATGAGACCTGGTCATACAAGTCTAAACATAAAAGTGAAATTCAGCATTAAGTCTACCACTTGATCTTTAACTTCTAGCATCTGTACTACAGATGGTTATTTCTGTAGATGTCTGAAATGGCTAACTGGGAAAAAGGGATTTTGGGAGGAAGATATTTTTTGGCTTTAGTAGGCTTGGTACATAATAAGCAGGGGTTTAGGTTTAACAGAAATTCCTCAGTTTTCAGTAGAGAGGTGCATGTGTGATGATGCATGACATGATGCAGCTGTTTCAAGAAAACCAGACTGCAATCATTGACTTGAATACCCCAGATAAGAACTTGTACAGGAGGCTGTCTTTTCAAAATTGAGCAGGTAAAACCTGATTGACTTTTTTGTGGTTCTGCACCAGCCGAGGCAGGGCTCAGTCCCAGTCCTGCTGGCTGTCTTGTGGCAGGCAGGTAATTCACCTTATC
The DNA here is from genome assembly GCA_013397895.1 of Origma solitaria. NCBI lineage: Eukaryota > Metazoa > Chordata > Aves > Passeriformes > Acanthizidae > Origma > Origma solitaria. The sequence goes on from VZRL01005049.1 coordinate 507,831, forward strand.
CTATCAGATAGCTATTCCTGCAGAGGGCTTCTCCCTGCCTCTTTAGGGACCAAACAAAAGTAAGTCTTTGACTCTTACTTTAAAATAAAAAGATGGAAAACAAACAAGACCAGTGAAAGCAAACTATATCCAAGCTCATTTATCAGCACCATCTGTTTGACAGATAAATGGAGAACACAAAGATTTCTGTCCAAATAGAACACAGAAAAAAAATGACATGAAATAAATCTCACCTTGTTACTGTTAAATTTTTGAAAGATTCATTTTGCATATTTGTTTCATTTTTTAATATCCTTTAGGAATGATAGGTCTTCTATTCCATACATTAGTTTACACCATGAACAGTACTGTTTTCAGGATAATAGTTACTATAACTCAGAGACAAGAGGACACTCCAACCAAAAACCTGTCAGTTAAATTTCAGACTGAATAAAATAATTTTAAAAACGCAAATAAAAAATCATTGGGAATAAACCAGTCTTCTTCAAAAATCTGATTTATGTTGATTTCTGCAGCCAGTTCTATGTGGATTTGTGTCTACTTTCAGTGCCAAAAAATACAGTAAGGTTTTCTTATTAGCACAAGTTTTCTTACTGATGTCAGCTGAGGTTCCTTGACATCAAGATGAGGGAGCAGTGAAAAGGCCTGCTCTGAGGAATAGATATATTTATGGACCCTTTTCAGCTGCCTAGAATCTGATCTGAACCAAAACATGGATGCAGCCAGGAGCAATTTGGGAGCTCTATGCAAAGCAAACCTCCTGCTGATTTGAAGAACACTCTTTTAATTGCATGTTAAATATATCTTAAAAGTAAACAAGAGCTGGCAAGGAAAGCTTTCAGAAGTTGTACAGTATCATAAGTAAAATTTTCTAAGTAAAGGGAAATAGAAAATGTAAAATCAGCTCTTTTTTCCATTTGTCTCTTTTCATTCAATGCACAGGATGGGCAGAGTTCAAATAATGAGCAGCTACACAATATTTGTGCCCAGAGGCCTTATTTACTATACACAATTCATATCCTGCTCTGAAGATGGAGTTATTAAATTCCCCATGAACTTTTTCATGGCTCTACTCACAATATTGTATCTAAGGGCTTTGTGAACAAAATGAATTTATTTTTACAGCATGTTTCTGAGGATAGGGACACAGTGCAACAGGAAAGTGTTATCATCCTTTCATTGAGGGGGTACTTTAGATCAAAAGGCCAAAAGGATTTTGGCCATATGACTTAAAGGAGCAGGACCTGATATTTTTGAGAGTCCTTCACATTAAGAAGAGCTTTATCTATTTGAAGAATGAATTACTTTGTTTACTTCAGATCCAAGGGGGAGTATTTTTTTTTCTCTATGAATCTGCCCACATCTCTCCAGAACAACGTCAAAAATAAAAGACCATCTCAAAATTTTTGTCTTTGTTAAATGGTCATGAGTCATAGAGCAACCCTTCTTGCCATTCCTTTTTGCCCTTAACAAACCAAGAAGTCCCACAAACAGCAGTATCTTTGTTAAATAATTTTGATTATATCTCAGAGAAGGTGTAGCTTCTCTGTATAGTGCAGACAATGTCCTGTGGGATAACAATAGAATCAGCACAAGCTGATGCCTTTGCTTTTAGGCACCTACCTTACAGTTGAGAACCAAGCTCCTGCATGGTCAAGGAAGAGAGGGAAATGCTCCAAAGGGAAATTCTGAACACTTCAGTGGGGTGGAAGGCTGGTGTAAGTCACTGTGACTTCCCCTGGATGCCCCTACGAGCCCCAGGGTATGGTGCTTGAGAGAAAGAAATTTTGCAGGCAAACTGCCTTCCGGCATACTTCTTTGCGTAGCTTTGCACCATTATAGTTTTCAAAACTGGTACACAAAATAGAAGATACTTTGGGAATTTACTTCCCTTCTGTTCTCGTATCAAAACCTGTGCTGGACATTGTTGGTTTGAATCTCGTAATATTCATGGCTGCAGGCAGAGGAAGCTGGCAAGGAAGCAGGCAGAAACCCCCAAGATGGCGAAAGAGAGAGTTTTATTTACAGAAACTTCTTTATATATCCATTAATAATCTAGCAACCATTGGTCAGTAAAAAATCCACCTCCCAAAGTCATTGGTCATAGCTATACAGCACCTAATACAAAACATAGAGATTAAGAAAGTACAGAAAGTGCAGTTTATCTCTATTCTCCATGAGAAAGAACAGAAGGATTTGAAAAACAGTGCAACTACAGGACATCCCCAGAGCTGGAAAGCTCAGTGCCACCACCATAACTACTGATACTTGTGGTGTGGAAAACTGCTTGCTGCTCTGGGATCTGCACCAGCTGGAGCAAATCCAGCATGAGCAGCTGTGTTGTGGGGCAAGAACCGTGTCCTGCCTGCAGACAAGCATGGCTCGGAAGCACTGGGATCTTTTCTCATCCTCCAGAGAAAGGTGTGATGGGGTGTGCACAGACCTCTGTCTATTCCCTCATCTTGTCTACCCTGCATCCCATGCAGGCCCAGTTGCCTTAGATGCAAGTCTCCTGCCCATCCTAATTCCTCTTGTAACGCGGGAGCGGTGGTGGAGTGAGATGTGGTCTCCTGCATGATCCGAGAGCATCCCAATTCCCAGATGGACCCTTCCGGCCGCTGCATTCCTTACAGCGTGCAGGCAGACCTATTCTACCACTCATGCTGTTTGGGTAGCACAGACACACTCACACCAGAGCTTATAATAAGCTCAGCTTTACCAGGAATACAGAACTCCAGAGGGCTCAGTCATCTGGATATGTTCCAAAGGCATTTATTCCTCGCAGGGATCCAAGGGCAAAAAAGGCCAAGGCACTCTGCGTGACTATAGATATAGGGGGCAAGGTCCAATGGGGTTAGGGAGGAGGCGGGGAAATACAATGACAACCAATGGGAAGAAGGGAGGGGTGGAGTGTGTGATACAATGGGAACCAATGAGGGGAAGGGCGGAGTCAGGGATACAACAACCAATCAACATAGGAGGATGAACATAACCTTCGGTAGGGACCATTTAGCCAACACTCAGAGGATATTTCACACTTCAAAGTTTTCCCACCAGTTTGCTGCTGCTGTGGGAACCTCTCAGCTTCTCTGAGATGGTTTCAGCCACTGCAACACTCTTGCACTATTATTTTCTAGACAATTTCTTTTCCTCTTTAATTCCTATTGCTGTCTCATTCTAGTTTTCCCATTGCTGCTCAGCTGTACAAGCCTTTTTTTTCTTTCATTCGAATACAACACCTTCTTTTCCCATGTTGCTGGGACCTGGCAGGAAATCCTTAAGGACATGGTTAAATGGATTTGATAGCCTAAACAGCCTCAGACAGTCTATTTCAATTACATATCCAACTCAAGTGCAAAAATATTCTTTGGAAGCAGAATTACCAAAAGCTTAAAAAGCTTCAACTGAAAGTATTCAAACTACATTTCGAAAAGGCTTAAAAATTGGCCAGATTTGGGCAACAGAATAGCAGAGCCCTCTTCTGACACAAGGCTGGCCTGAGTCACTTCACCTTGTGTTAGAAATCTGCATTGTTTTGTATTACACAGGATGGGATCATTTCATATGGGTAACTGAGGGGTGTTTACCTCAGAATATGAGAACATCATTGTTTTAGCAAGCTAGAAAGCATTTAGCTGAAGAGCATTCAATCTCCACTGTTTGATGGCTGAGACATTGCTTGAGAATATGGGACAGACATGTTTAAATCCTCTGGAGGAGCATAAAATTGATTCCAACTTTCCAGTTCTGGAAGAAAGACCTATCTGGTAGCTTCTCTGAAAAAAATATAGGAAGTAACCAACCTGTAACTTGCTTAAAATTCCCCTTCATTGGCTTTCCCCAATGAAATACTAAATAGGAGAAAAAAAGAAGTAATTTTTTGGGTTACCTGTAGTCCCAATCCCAAAGGTGTTTTCTGTCCTTTTTCCTCTCTTCAAGGACAATTTGAATGGTGGGTATACCCATGATTTCCCACAGGAGGTAACATCTAGATGGAAACCTGGTTCATATGGGATAAAAACGACTTTTACAGCAATTCCAATGAACCTAATTTGGAAAATGGATTTTAACTTAATACTTGAGAACCTTAAGAAAGGAGGAATAGAGAGAATTTTATTAAAAGTAAATATTACAGTCACAAAATAATTTGTTGAAAACCTATTTTCCATAGGAAAATAGAATTAATGGAAAGTGTTTGACCAGTCCTAATAACTACCCTAGTAAAATATGCCTTAATATTGAATTTGACTTTTCACACCTTAAACACAAATGCATCACTTTTCTTTGTCTTATATTTAAAATTTTTCTATTACATTGTCTGAAAGTAAAGAAAAAAAATCAAATAATACCCCTATCTTTCCTTTGGGAGAAAAAATGCTACAGAATTTTTCATCTTCAGCTCACTTTTACTACAGATGGCAACACATGGCTTTAAAAGTCAAGGTCACATTTAGCTAGTTGTCATGGTGAATGAAAACACAAGGGAAATTGGGCATATAGCATTTAGTTTGACTTTCTGGGAGAAGGAACACACAAGAAACCCTGTCACATAGAGTCTGTGTTTAGCCAACCACTGGTACCTTTAACAGTCATCTTTTTGGCACTCGTATTTAAACACAGTAATGAACCTTTTCCTCTCCTCAGCTGTGAATCAATACCACCAATGTGCCCTTATGAAAATCATTAACAAATTTTATAAATGCCTGACCAGTCAATAGAACGATTTCCATTTCAATTGCCCATGGAAAGAAACAAAAGTTTTTTTGCAACATATTCAGAGCAAGTTCTGGTTGTTCATTGCAGCCCTTTTCAAGATCCATATTTAATAAGACATAACTGACTCAGTGCTAAATTTTTTTTTGGAAAAATAATAATAATTTGTCTATCTGAGAGTTTGTAATAACTGTTTTCTCCAAAGAAGAAATTGAAATGAGCTAAAAAAAGTAGGGAAAATGCAACTTCCAAATAAATCTTTCTTCTTTTAAAATACATTGAAAGGATACCTGAGAAAAGCTTTCTTAGCAAAGTATCTGAACTACTGTAGATTAGGTTCCCCTTGAGGAACTCCTCTGGTAACTGCCTGCTCTAGGTATTAAATTAAAAAGCTGGCCTGGAGAGCACAGGGGTAGCATTATGGGGAACAGGCAGTGATAGGCATCAGCGGAGGAAAGACCAATATACGGTTGCTGTTTGAGTATTCCCTAAAGGCTAAAAACCATTTGAAGACATCGTAAATTGGAAAGTGAGACAGTTTGAATTTTCACTAGTAAAGTCGAGAAAAAAAGCACTTGCTGAAAAAAAGACAGGAGAGAACAGTTTTTACAGAGCGATACAGCACTTCGCAATGAAATCCTTTCCCTTGAGGGACCAGGCTTGAGAGATGGTCCCGGGAGAGCCTCATGGATTTTAACGAGGTCAAGTGCAAGGTGCAGCTTATGAGTTGGGGCACTCCCAAGCACAACCACAGGGTGGGTGGAGAATGGATTGAGTATAGTCCTAAGAAGGGATGGGGCATCCACAGCTTCCCTGGGCAGCCTCTTCCAATGCCTTACCACCCTCAAAGGAAGGACTTTCTTCCTAATATCCAATCTAAACCTGCCTTCTTCATCTGAAAACCATTTCCCCTTGTACTATTGCTACATGCCCTTGTGAAAAGTCCATCTCTAGCCTACCTGTGGGATCACTTTAGGTACTGGAAGGTGCTCTAAGGTCATTCTGGGTTTCTAGGGTCTAATGTCTTTCAGTCTTTCTTCAGGCTGAACAACCCCATCTCTCGTCGAGCCTGTCAATCGTCTCATTTTGCCCCCTGCCCTCAGGAAGGAGAATGTTCCAGCCCTGAGACAACAGCTCTGATCAATTTACTTTGTACTTGGTTATGTCCTCTGCTTCTTAAAAAAATTATTCAAGAGATAATCTGTCACTATATTTATGTAGCACCATGGTAGTGATAAAGGGACCCTGATTACTAGGAGTTCTTAAAACAATAAAACTCAATGTTCCTTGATGAAATAAAACAGCGAATGAAAAGAAAAAGTAGAATACAAAAACAAACACCAAGTTGCAGTTTATGATGAGACTGATTGAGAAAATACTACTTTCTAATACAGGCTCCCAGTTCTCTATCTAGCTTAGTATTTTAATACAGAAGTGATGAATCCCTTATTTTTCCTGGTTGCAAGGTGTGCCACAGCTGACTCATGGTTGTGCAAGAGAAATAACAAAGCTGGTGTTCATGTGAATTCCCTGAGCATGTAGAGAGAGAGAGCAAAGAATGAAAAGGTTTAAATGATAACATCTAGTGACCCCAGAGCACCCTAAGTGGGCAAAAGAAAAATAAGAAAAGAATGAGAACAAGGATTTCTAACAGCAGTGGAAAATTCCTTATTAATGTGTGCAGACAGCCTCACGTGTAGTAGTGACTTTGGAGCACAGCATTCTGACAGCACGTGCCAGAGCCATTTTGTAATGTTAAAAGGCTAATTAGTCAAGAGGAGAGAGAAGGGAGCCAAGCAGACTATTGTAATAATTCCAATTAGTCTTGTAATACTTTCTATCATGTATTGTTCATAAACAACGAAGAAACAAATTTTGTCACATGCTATATGACCACTCAGAGAGAAACTCTTACCAGATATGTAAGCACAGAGCAGGGTCCTATAGCTGCTACTGGAAACAACTAAAAATGCCTTCTGGTTTAGGCATTCTGGACATAGCAAGGGTCAGTGTCATGGTATCTCTGTGACTAATACAGGTGTTATTTCAGTGGTACAGAGAGTGTATGAAAAAATCCTTTACACAAAGGCAAAACTAACAGGAATTTTGTTCTAAACTATAAAACTCCTGTCTCTTTCCATATTTTTAATATCTTTAAACAATGACAGAGCAGAGACAGAGATATCATTTCAACTCTGCCCATGTGGTGCTCAGGCAAGGGCCAAGATTCTCCAAGGACAATGTGCTTCAGGTGTTTAAGTGTGACAAGAGGACATAATCCTGATATTAATTGCATCTCCAAAGTGACTACTTCTTCCAGCAGCTGCAAAAGGAGATAGTTAAGCTTCATTAGCTAAATCCCAGCTCTGCTTTGGATGCTAATAAAGGATGTGGTGTAGCTGTCAGACAGTAATTTTTCCACCTTGAAATCAATACAGCATAAATTGCTCAAACACTGGGGCTCTGGTCTGAGGGGAAGATCTTTATAGGTGAAGCATGAGATCAGTGCACAACTTTTCATCTTTCATCCCAGCAATTCTGTTTCTACCTGGTACTTTCAACCATAGGAAAAGAAAGGCATCTCCATCAAGAGAAAAAAGATAAGCATGAAGAGAAAAAAAAGTAAGAGAATTTTTGTTGAAAATGGAGATGAGATGTAGGGTTGGTGCAGGAGATGAGAACCTGGGGATAACATGAGCAATGAATCCAAGAGCAACAGCTAGGGAACACATCTCATGCAGGCACAAGGACCAGGATGCAGATGCAGCAGCAGTTGTATTGGAATTAAATATACATGGGTAAAGAAATCAAAATATGTACCTTTCATGTTCCCAAGACTTATTGATAAAAATATTCACTGAATAGGCATGTTTCTGATCATGTTAGCATGAAATCTAAATCTAATTACTGTTTCACTTAATAACTTGCAAATACCAAGTATTTGAGACAAAATCTGCACATAACACCAACATTAACATAGATTAATGAAGATAGAGCACGTGTAAAAAGTGATGTCAACTGTTGGATAAGACAATCTTTTCAAAAAACAAAATTGCTATGAGTTTTGGTTATTGAAGACTTAAAAACCTAGGGCATATGTTAGAATGGCATTCTGAAATCAATTTAGAGTAGTATCTCGAAAAGCATTCTTACTGAGATAATTTAGTGTCAAAGCAGGTAAGCAATAAAACAGAAGTGTTCACTAAGAGGCTATGACAAAAGGGCTAATATAATCCATGGATGTATAAATGTAGGAAAAATGGGTGACATCTTCATCTTTCTCTATAGCAAAGATGAATTCATTAGAAAGGCAGGTATATTGGAAAAAAATTGAGCTTTTAAAAGCAGAGTCACAGACTTATTCAAAAGCCATAGAAAATACCCTACTGGGAGAGATTTAAATACTTCATCAGATTTAGTCCATTAAAAATAAACCTGAGAGACACTTGACTACCATACAGTTATAAGAAGAAAATAGAGGGCCCTTGAGCAGTCAAGAAGGTATCATAAAGGTTAAATGCTAAAGCTGGACATATTTATATAAGAAGTTATGCACTTGGGTTTTCATACAAAATGAGTGATCAGCCTCTGAAACAAGAGAAATTTTTAAACTTTTGTTGTTTGAAATCCTCAAGTTTTTTACAGGGGTGTGATTTTCCTCTGTGTGTGTGTTATGGACTGTCTAGAACAAAGAAAAGGGTAATGTTATTTGCACAGGTAAACCAACACATAGTACACTTAGTCAAAGCTGAAAAACTGTGGAAAACAGCACTTAAATTTTGGATGTTTTCTCTATTTTTAAAACTTAATGAAGGTAGATTTAATCCAAAGCTATAATGCTTCCATCAAGCTGAATTGCATCTTTTGTTTCATATGCTGCTCTACCAACATGTTTTGTCTAGCTTTATTCAGCTCAGAGGTATTACCATGAGATTTAGTGTCTTTGATTTAGAGGTCTGATGAGACAATCAAATGATCTAGCCAAATTTAAAGTCTATAAATCTATCAATTTATTCTTATTAACAAAGGAACTTTGCAAGCTGATGTTTATCTACTGAGTTTTAATAACTTCTTTTCCTAACAATAATCGATGAATACATTCTCTCATATATTTCACTTCATTAAAAAAATATTCTCTTTATCTGCTTATCTAAACTGCTGGAAAAGCGCACCCATTCATGCATAAACTATTCAATGAATTTGAAAATAAAGCTTTAGGTTTAAATTAACATCCCACAGACTGATTCTGATGATTCCCTGTCTTCCCCACAAGTGACATGAATTATAACACTTGATAGTGTGGACTAGGCTTTCAATGACACCGCATCCTTTGAAGCAAAAATAGTTTGACAAAAACATCATCAGACTTGTGGGTACCCTGGCAGCAAGTACTGATGCTTCTCATGAGAAATTTTCTTACGAACCTGAAAAGCAACAGGAAGAATTTGAAAGCTGGGAAATGCAACACTACGCACTTGGCAAAGTTGTCTTTTTATACTTAAATTCTGCTCTTCAAGATACCCCTCTGTGAGACAATGCAGGCGTCAGACTTCACTGTCTGTTATTGGAAAACTGGGTTGCCTAATCTGTATAGGCAGAAGGCATAGCAGAGTTAAGGAGTTTCTATGGAGATGGGAATTGGTGAGGAAGTGCATTTTCTCCTGATTCATCCTGTCTTCCTGATCTTATAAGGGGCCATTATAGACATTTATCGGTCTCTGAAGAAATGATGACGTCTTTGGAAGCAAGAGCAAAAGCAAAGTTTAAGTTTCACCTCAAATGAGGATGTCTGGTCTATTTTCACCAGGTCCAGCATTTCAAAATATAATTCACAACAGGCTTTGGTTCTTAGACCTGACAGTGTCTGCTAAATATATGTAAGCTCGTAGGCTGGTTTTGACACTCAGTAAGAGGTAATAGGAAAAAAAAAGCATTTTTCAAGTGTCTTCTCACAGGAGCCATCTTTGTGGCCCCCCTACTACCAAAAACCAGGCCAAGCAAAACCAACACCCAGTAATCTCATTAACACTAACCTTGCTATCAAACAATTGGACCCTACTCAAACTCCCTGCAGAGCAAGTCTGTTGAACACAACTTATTTTTAATAAATATGTGTAGATGCTAAAAATGTCTGAGTTACTAACTAGGGCATACAAGCACGCAAATTAGAGGTGCTTTACATCTGTGTACTGGAGGTATGGCTGGGAAGTTTGAGTCAGATTTCTCCAGTTTCAGAATATATAGGGTTAGTTGAACTCTTATTTCCCTGTCTCTTCTGCTTCTTCCAGAGAAGTTTTTGTTAGGAACTGAAATTTATAACTGGAAAAGGACATTGTTTGCAGGAAGAGAGATCTACAAAGCTGGGGATTTTTTTAAAGCCATTTGTTTGGCTGCTGTTGCTGTGCATGGGTTTGAGGCTGTTCCCTTATCTACACATGTATCTTTTGAGAGACTGAAGAGCTGGGGAGAGGAGTTAAAACATACCTTGATGGAGTCATCAAAGAAAAATATATGTCTGGCTTCAATTTGCTCAGTTCAGGGACATAATATATGTGGTGGACATAACATACGTGGTGGGTGACACTCATTTTCAAGGGCTTGTAAAGAAATATGTTTCCCAATTTGTACTCTTATGTAAAAGTTTTTCCTTTCGAATCTGTGAAGACCAGATGTTTTTTCAGGCTTTGTGGCACAAGCTGAAGAGGCTGAAGGCTTTGCCTTCCTCCCCACACCCTCCCTCAGCAGCAGTGGTGCAGCAGAGTGGCATGGGAAGCTGCTCCCATCCTCCTCTTGGAGAGCACCGGTGCTGCCCCGCACACCCACGGCTCCTTTATTAGCACTCCCAGCTCTGCGAGCACGTTCGATGCGCTCTTGAATCTAAGCTTGATTTATTTAATAAAATAGGCTTTCTAGAAGAAAAATGTGAAAGCCCCAGTGGGAAGGAGGGAGGCGAAGGGAGGAAGCCCACAGAATTGCAAATTCTGATCTACCTCTCTGAAAACTCGCACCAGAGCTCAGGGAAGGTAAAGGGTCATCACATAAAACAAGTTCCTCAAAAACTGGAAGGAGCAAGGGTTAAGAATTTCCATAAAGCCATGTAAATCTTGAGGACAGGAATACATATGTGTATATATGGATACATACATATCTTACAATGACAGATAACCTGATCACAGTAGGTTTTTTTGAGCTTATTCTTAACTTGAACATTCCCCTTGGTTTTAAACTTTTGCAGTATTGTTTCATTTCAAATATAATATAATTTCATTATTTACTTCAATGTGCAGAAACAATAAAATTGTGAAACATTCAGCTCACATTAATAGCAACTTATACTTCATTACTGTTTCCAGTAAAACAGACCCTTTTTTTAATATAAAGAAACAATTGTATACTGAGGCATTTTCAAAAGTAGAGAGGAAACAAAGATTATGACCAGTGATCTTATTACTGGTTCACAGATTCAGAAGATACCATTTTCAGTGTAATATTCTGCATGTGTTTTTAACATGCATAATAAATCACTTATTATTTACTTATTAAAACATTTTTATTTTGTCTCTATTTCAGATTTTTACAATTACACAAAAGGATTTTGAAGCCTTTCTAAATTAGATTGCTTCTTCCCCCTTCTCTTTAGTAAATCAAAGATAGTTCAACTGTGGTAGACATACAGTGTTTGTTTTCCAGATCCACTCTGTCTTCTCTCTTCCCAAGCCAATTCCTCAGCTTGCTTGCCAGGGCAATTCAGGAGCCATGTTCTCCTTGGGTGATGTGTATCACCTCAGCATTTTGTGGTTATATACATTTTACAGACTAAAAGATGCCGGGTAAGCCACCACTGTTTTTTTTGTTTGTGTGTTTGTTTCCTGGGAAACAGAGAGCAGACCTAAACTCATTAAAAGTTGTACAAAAAGCAGCAGGTTAGCAGGGGAAGAAAAAGTATGCAGGAAAATTTGGCCTCTAGTAGATAGACACTACAGCATTTTAATATTTTCCAACACAGAAATTCGCAGTAATATCACAGCACCTTTAAAGAAAACAAGATGTCACTGGGATGTTCAAACATTGCTTTTGCAGCCTATACACCTCACATTCGTAGCAGCTCTAGTTTCCAACAGCTGTGGGGCAGCACAGTCCCCAGTCAGGGGCAGAAAATGGGGGCAGAAGGTAAGGGAGGGAAAATCCGGAACAGGGCAGAAGATGGTTATTGCAGGTGACAGAGCTGCATGATAGTGTCTAGTAATCTTGATATCAGATAATACCATACCATTTTAGAATCACATATTATAATAGGTTTCAATTATTTTCACACACATTGCTGTCTTCTAGTTTTCACATTAAATTATGGGGGGAAAAAATGGAAGTATAATACTGGATCTTGATGCAGCAGGCAAAACATATGTCACTAATCCAAATTTATAATCAAATTGAAGGAGCTAGAAAGCGTAAAATTAATTGTTACTTCCTATAATTTCTTCAGGATGTGACACTGAAAAGCCAAAGCAATAACAATTCTTCTAGTCTACATGCAGGAACCATCAATGGAAAAAAATTAAACCAATCCATGCTCCAGTCTGATTAAAGATGTATGACATGTGAAAACATACTGCAAATAAGCCAAACTCTGCTATGCATGACTGAGTGCAGTAAAACTGACACGTCTCAACTATATGTGTAAATATTTGTAACAAGAGCTAAATGTCATCAGGTTCTGCTTTTCTGCTAAAGTGTCAGTTTTAGAAGACAGAGTAGCTCGTCCTTTTGTGATGAGCAAACTCTTGAGGCAGCTGCTGTCCTTCATGCCTTGTTCATCTCTGTCAGACTAGAGAAGTGTTTTTAAGAACCAGCAAACACCAGCAAGCAAGCAGAGTAGGTAAAAGGGGGAACTACAGCTCTGGATGTGGCAAGGGCTGATTTCTGAGTGTCAGTGAGGTATTTCTGATACCCATGAGGCCTTCTGGGTCTGCTTCCAGGAAGGTATCAGGGGAAACCCAGCCAGGGAAATGCACAGCGCAGCAGTTTCCCAGAGTTATGCCCAGGCTTTCCAGCTCCCTTCGGATTGTCTCTCTTCTCTCTCTTCTTTCTCAGCTAGATCTTTTAACAGCTTCCCCATCCATCTATCTTTTCTTATTTCTCCTTGTTTTTCTGTGTCCTCACCCTCCCTCACCTTTCCATTGATGTATTGTCCTCACAATCTTTCACCCCTCCACTGCCCCTCCAAACATGACCAATGAACCATCTTTCTACTCCCTTCACTTTGCCATTAAACCTCTACTCTGGCACATCTCTTGACTGTGTCATTGGCAAGCTCTTCAGGAGAAAACCACTGGGCATTCTGAGACCATGTGGCCATGAAAAATAACAGCAGATCTGTGATCAGTGAGGTTTTGACCCAGAGGAGGTCACACGACTGAGCTCTGGGGGCACCTGATGTGGGGTTTATGCTGACTCTGCCAGTACCGAGAAAACAGGCTGTGGTTGGTTTGGTACCACAGTGGATGGCTGGGGGAAGTATTATTTCGTACAGCATCAGCGTTTTGGTTCTTGTGGCTCTGGTCCTTTTGATCCGGTAGTGGGAGCCCTGAAGCAGGATTTATTGTGTTCTTGAATGACAGCCCAAAATTGTGGGGCATCTAGCAAGGTGAAGTTTACCTCAACTTGCTCCTCAGGCACTTTTGGAAGAAACACCATTTTATTATTAATGGTAATAGTAGTAATCATACAAATAATTACTCTGCTCTTTAAGCCAACAGCCATTCAGGTGGTGCCTAAGTTATTGAAAATAACCTGGAAAACTAATAAACTCAAACCAGTCTCTCTGCTTCCTGGAGGGGAAGGCTTCTACCTCCAGCATGGTGCTAGAGAAGGTGAAGTCTCTGTTCCTGAGCTGCTTTTATATACACCAAGCCCTCTTGAGGAGAGCATGGCCACTTTTTCACATGGAAATCAACCCGGCCACATGTTTGTCCCAACATGCTTAGAAATTGCCAGAAAAACAAAGGTGGAAGAATGCTCCCTGTCTCTGGAGCTGCTTCAATATCCTGAAATCTGTTGATCAAAATTGCACCATCATTTCTCTGCAATAAATACCAAAAGCCTATAAAAGGCTGCAAACATTGCAAAACAGGAAAAAAAACCTGAACGGAGAGCCCTGCAAGGTTAGCTGGAGTGGCGCTGTGCTTGGAAAGGAAGCTCCTGACTAGGCAGCAGAGCATCCTGTGGTTTCAGCCTGCTGGAACTCAATACTTGTTTGAACACAGAGCTGGCCACGTAGCTTACTGCTTTCAGCACATCTCCTTTCCCTGAGACGCCCATACCTCTGCCCAGGGTCACCCAACAGAGCTGGACCATCTGTGCCCTGCAAGGTCTGCAGTGTGTCTGTGACTGCCAAGCACGTGGTCCCAGAAATCTGCAGCTGGCCCGTGATAAGCAATGATGTTAGCTAAGAGACCTTGACAAGGGGCAGTGTCTCCTTTTTGCGTTCAGACAATAGTTCTGCATGGGAGGGAAAAAAAGATGACAACAACAATAACAACAACAACAAAAATCAAAATAATAACTTTTTAAAAATCCAGAACTAAAAACGGGTTTCTACCCTAATTCTCCAAGTCTAATCTGCTGTAGTGTCAAAGATATCACATGGTGTTGAAGGCAAATGAACTTAACAGTGCTCAGCACATAAAAATCAGACCTTTCCTATGACTGAGATATGAGTTGCTTAACCACAAACCCCAGAATCTGTGACAGTTCAAGCACAGACAGTTTTTTATTTGTCTAAGTTCTTGGACAGCTGAATCTTGGCTGGGCTGCACTGTGGGTAAAATGAATTGCAGTCCTTTGTCCTATTACCTTTGCTGAGGGATAACACCTCCTCACAGGGTGAAAGAGAAGACCTGAGAGAACGAGCTGCGGCATAGCTCAGAGCCGCAACAAATTCTAACTAACCATGAGCTTTTTCTAGCATATACCTGCATTTGGACTGCGGTACAAAGTACAGTGGGATTTAATAACTGCCATTACATTGGCAGACAGCCCTGCTCCTAGAAGGGTCCATATATTAAAGAACTTTGCAAATTATGCAGTATGCATGTGACCAAATTCTTTGTAGAGGAAAATCCCTGGGACTGTGTTAAATTAAATAGGATTATGGCTTTCACTAATCTGTATCCAGTGTGACCATACAAGGGTATTAGTTTGATAATATTTAAGGACTTAGCTCTACAGCAGCAGCAATCAGCTGTCTAAGCTCAGTGACTGTGTTGTCAGTGAAAATCTCAACTATTAAAGAGATTGTTATTTACATTGCCTAAATTAAACATGTGACACTCACCAGCTGGCAAATTAAACACAAGAAAGTTATGCATAGGTCAAGCCATTTTTTCCTCTTGGAATAAGTAGAAAGAAAGAGCAAATGGTGAAATGGGACTCCTGTGTGCAGTGCTGCTGAGCCCTGCTCTTCTGAAGCCGTGGGTAGTGCTCCATCAGCTCAGTGGGAGTGGAGACAAGCCAGTGTGACGCTACCAAAAATCTCACTCTTTCATCTGAAGTATTTTCCCTGAGTGGCACAGGTGGATTTTTAGATTATTTAGCAATATAATGTGGTTCCTAACCTGGAAGCAGTGCTTGTCAGCTTGGCATTGTTTACCAGGATTTATGATGCACAACTGTCTCCAGTCACTGAAAGCAGAAGTAACTGTGTATATGATGACAAACACTGTCATTGTAATGGCTCTTTCCAAAAAAAGGAAACAGATAACCCTCTTCAAGCCCATTTCTGCACAATCACACACATATGGGTATAAATATATATAGATGCCCAACTGGAAAATATTAAGAGCCCTCTCAAATGTAAATCCTAGTAATTAAATATGAAAAACAATCAGAGCAGGAAAAAGATCTAAGCCACAACTCTGTTTAAAAGCCATAAAAGTTTTCCCACTGATTTCAGTGAAACAAAGATTTTAATTGCCTGTATTTAAAATAATACTATTTTAGAAAATGGATGACATAATCAGACCTTTTTTCCAATTTTTTACCATATTTTATTGTGCAAAAGCTATAAAAAGCCCAATATTACACCTTCAATTATCTTGTATGCATGGAGTTTTTACCAAAAACAAAATAAAACTGATAATCTGCTTGCTTGAAATTACTCTTACTCCAAGAATGGATTATATGAAAACAACACTTTTTCCATTAGGATTGTGTTCCTTAATAGGTTGAATACCTTAAGTATTCAAGTCTGTATGTTTTTAACAGGAGAGAAAAACATTATTTTTACTTCCATTACTTCTACAGCCAGCACAGCTAAAATAAAGCAAATATGTTTAGCATCTTCTCACATCTCTAAAGTTGGTAGACTCTACCTGAAGGTCACATTTTTAAAAGAGTCATCTATATAAATCCTATTGAGGATAGCTGTGTGATTATAGTGTGGGCTGCAGAATGATCACTCATAAAAATACAGAGCACAAGATGCAGTGTGTTGGCTCTTAACTCCCAGACAAGGCTTGCAGGACTGCCAGGACAAAATATCCTTTGTGTTTAAATGGAACAGCCATGCAGCAAAGGTCAGTCAGGGTCGGAAGCATAGGAGAAACCCAGAGCACCCTTCCAGTCCCTCCAGCTGGGTCTGTCCTTTGCATAGCCCTATCAAGACAAATCTAATCTGCCCCATCATACTAAAATCCTCATGCAGCTGGCTATGCCATATTAACAGGAAAGGTACAATGCCCAAAGCAGCCTTACCCAGCTGGGCACCACAGGTGACTTCTTCAAGTTGTAATTCCCTGCAATGTAGGGTGATTTTTGATCACCTCACTGTCGTATCACCTCACATCTCATGACACAGAGAGTTAGAGCTTTCATGTGCAAATATAGCTATTATCTGTCCAGTTACTCTGCACATGCTTCGGAAGTTTACAGTAACTGTCTATGATTAAAATCCATTTTCTTCATTTTGTTATTTAACCCACTTTTATTCTTATCTTATATCCTTGAATGAGTTGATTGGTTTGCTATGGGGTTGAGTGACCCAGGTGAAATAGCTAGGAACTGTCTGAATACACTCCAGATAATTTTTCTTCTGGCTTAGTCAACCAGGCAGGATTTTAAACAAAAAGGGTTAAAGAAATGCAAACATGAGTTGGATTCTTACCAAATTTCCTTAGACAGTTTTTCCTAAAATCATCAGGAACTCTGCTTATGCTTCCTTAAGCTTTCAGTATGCTTTCCAGATGGATGTTTTGGGATCCTAGCTCTATAAGCAAAAGCATCCAACTGCAATAAACATGTGTCTGGACAGGTTGTTCATCGTACCCTGGAGCCACCTGAACTTACGGTGATTCCTAAGGATTCATACAGCTGTGCCAATGCTAGGGCTCTTCTCCAGAAGTTACACAACCTCCTGTTTTAATTTTCAAGTTAAAACTCAGAGAAAATTCTAGCCTAGGCAGCACAAATTTACGCTAGAAATATTTTATTATCACATTGACAACAACAATGTCAAATGGCTAAATGCTAAACTACATTTATTTAGAATAATACTCAAAAATCTCTTTGGAAACTCTTTAAAGTTCACATCACTACATTTTTTTGAACATGAGGCATTTTATAAAAGCCTCATCCTGACTTGTACCACAAAAGTATCTAAGTAAATTACTACACCATTGCAATGGCACAATAGTGAGGGCAGTTTCCAGAGCTATACTGTACATGTGGAAAAAGGCTTTGGGCAGGATCATCTCTCCTGGTGAGGAGGGATTCCTAGATACTGAAAAATCTTCATGTTGGAGTCACTGCAGTGGTGCCAAGGGTGACAGTGGATCTCAATGCAAACAAATACTATAGAGACATAGAATATTTTCTTGTGTCAATATCTATTAAATTCTCTGAATTAAGAGAATTTGGATAACTCCAGTTGGTGTTGTGCATTGATGTATATTCTTTAGTAATTATTAGATCTGGGAAAATACAGCATTCATTGTGCTAAGACAAGTAGAAAGTCTTCATGGCTGAGAACCTAAACAGAAACAGAGCAGCTTACTTAAACAACAAAAAAAATATTATCTATCAATTCATTTGCAGCACTTCCACTTACCTGAACAGGAACAGGGCAGAGGTTATGACTGTATGCCTCTTTGTAATTGTTT
Source organism: Origma solitaria (assembly GCA_013397895.1). NCBI lineage: Eukaryota > Metazoa > Chordata > Aves > Passeriformes > Acanthizidae > Origma > Origma solitaria. The sequence goes on from VZRL01005049.1 coordinate 525,698, forward strand.
TTGTACATCAAGCATGTTGTCAAGAAACATCTGTGTGTTTTGGATTAATGTTTTTATCTTTAGGGGCTTTTCAAAGACCAAGAAAACAATTAAAAAAAAAGCTTCAAACATATCTGTGATCTCACATCCAATGTGTCAAAGCAAATCCTAAAGACATGGTGGTAGCTCATAACTAATTTTGAACATGGAAAAATTGGCATACAGCAGTATGCACATATACCGTTAAACTGCAAGAATAGTCTCTGCAATGCTTTCAGTCTGGGCCAGCTTGAATTCTCCCCGCAGTTTTCAGGCAGAGTCTGGGAGCTGGCACAGTACAGAGACAGGCAGTTTGCAGGTGGCCATTGTTCAGAAAATAATGTAATTGGGTGGATGTGGAATGCTCCATGCCAGGCTCTTCAATGCCAGAGAGCATTTGTTGGCACTTTTAAATTTACTAGAGTAACTATAAGCCATGTGTTCCCTTTTCTCATTGTCAAAAGAATAGGATGAAGAAAGTTAAAAACAATTATCCCTGCTGTTATATCAATCTATACTGAGTTTTAAGGTGCAAGGGAAAAATAGGCTGGTAATCATATTGTTATAGACGCAGTTTAAAAGCCAAATTCATCCTTGCTCTAAATTCACTGACCTTTATTTTTATTTCAGATCAATAATAATAGAATATTGGCAAGTAACATAAAATAAGTTCCTCACAACCTTTGAGCAATGCTTTGTCATCCAGAAAATTAGGTTAAAATTGAAGTGGTTTGATAAGAATGAATCCTCTTAAGATGAATAGGTATGTCAGGGTCCAGCTCACAGTATAATATAGTTGTTTACTTCATTTGTAAAAAGGCTACCATAATTTTTTCTGGTGAAAATTAATTCTCCAGACATTAAAAAAATCAATTACCTAGCACAAAGATTTCTTCCTAATGATGTTACATACTGAAAATTCAATCTGGATCTTGAAATTATGATCAGGGCTTCTTTTAGATTGATGTGTGTACCACTTAAAGGTTTTGCAGGTAACCGTTTGCTCAGTCCCACTGAAAATGATGGTACAAAAGAGAATCTGCCTCTGTATGCACCACTTGGGTGTGAAAAAGAAAATAGAGCCCACTTTTCAACCATCATATTCCTTCCCCACTGCCACATCTATCATTCACGTTACCAGCCATAACTCCACAGAACCATAATAACCTGTCTGTTAAAGATCTATTTATAAATCGCCATTTTTCTGACTTAAACAACATTTTTTTGCATAAGATTCTTATTCTAGCTATGAATTCTCAGCTGTTTGAAGATAGTTTTATACCCAAGCTGAATGTCATGGATTACTTACTGAGTTTTTTAAATATGCAAAAGACCAAAACTGACTAGCAGTGATTTATCGGTACGATATTTCTCATGCAAAATTACACAAAGAAACCACAGAATGTCACATGTTATTTAAACTTAATTCATTTGCAATGTGACTTTGGCTTTTTGGATGTCTATATGCAAAGCAATTCTTTGCAGGAATTTCATCAGAGTATAAAATGAAAGGACTTCAAAAGTTGTCAATTGCACGCCATTGTAACTCCTTTTACCTTAAGCATGAAGCTTGATTTCACTGTGCTGTCTCCACTGGTAGGACCTCTCTAAACCACAGCACTGCCTTCTTCCCTGGTGAAACTAAACAAAATACCCAGCGTTCCAGTGTGAGCATGATTCAAGCAGTCGTCTGGACCTTAGGACACACTCTCAAACCGACACAACAGGAAATGTGAAAAATTATCAAGAGATCATAGCAAACAGTGGTATTTGTGAAACAATAAATTCTTCTTAGACAGTGTTTATAAACATACATTGTTGATCTGAATACTTCTACAGTGATCTAATATTTACAGAATGGAAATATGAATACTAACTCATCTTTATTCCATCAAGTACGACTTTTACCTGTTGATTTACTGAGATGAACCTCTTGGCTCTCCCATGCTCTCAAAATACTAAAAATTTAGAGGGATGTGGGATAATACTGATGAGTGATTAAACACAGAAGTAAAATATGGGATTTTCAGATAAACTAGTTCAGAATTATGAAATTAAGGGGGAAAAAAAGAGAATTAACTAAAAAAAAAATCACTGCCTTAAACCCGAAGCAATTATTCGAAACACATCTCACTAAATCTCTGTACCAGAAGATTGTGACAGTTCTACTAAAAAGTCAACTTAAATCCACTGTAAAAGAGTCTTAGTTGAGACTAAGAGGAATAAAAAACACCAGCATTACATTATCAAATTATATTAGAATAGATAATTGCTCAAATTTACAGTGATTTCATAATCTCCCATTATGGCAGCTGCAGGGAGGAGAGAGAACAGAGGGACGTGTGAAGTCTTGGCACTGAAATCACAGAATCTATGTTAAAGGCTTATTAAGACTATTTAATCCCTTTCCCTGCTGATTATGGATTGTCCTCCATTGTACACTTCCTAGTGTTTTGTCTAACCTAATTTTAAATATCTCAAGCAATGGGAATGTCTTCAGTTCCCTTAGGAGATTATTTCAAGGCTAATGGATTTCACTGGCAGAGATGCTTTTTGATCTCCTGCCTACATTTGCCCTTACTTTATTCCCTTTGATTAAGAAAGTTTCTTTCCTTCTCTTTTTTTTTTGGTGGTAGATACAAGATAGCCCATGAATATTAGAAATTCCACTCCCTTCCCCATTTTTATAGTGATAGGCAGTTTTCAAGTGAGATCTAGAGGATTTCTATCCAGATAAAGCCAGTAGCAAGCTGCCAGCAGTGTTAACAGTCAGTATAGTCATACTTCTTTGGCTGCTGCTGTGCCACTAGAAGTGGTTTCCATATGCAGCCCTCAGCCAGCTACTTGTCACCACCCTCTTCCTAGAGGTTATGCACACCCTCCCACTCCTGATTTTCTGGCTGAACTATTGCTAGAACTGCTGCTTAAAATGAGCCAACTTGCTTATAGCCTGTCTAAACAGTGAATTATTGCTTACCCATCTCTTTCTGGCTGACATGGGCTAGACAATCCTCCCAACTACATCTCCTCTAGCCCAGGGGAGAGATGGTAACCCCAGCAAGGTGGTGGTGACCTTTGATGCAGCAGAAAGGGAAGTGCAAATGCAAGCATTCACATTTTCCTCCCTGCTCCTGGTGTTCTGTAGAAACTGGGAATGACTAGTGATGAGACAATTAAAGACTGCAAGGAGACTGGTGAGCTTTTTCCAGACTGAAGGTGCCTACCTGAGCTTTGCACAAAAGTCACTCTGGTTTGTGTTGCATAAACAACTTGCTTCTTCACCTACTTTGATAATATTACTTACAGCAAAATTATTTTCTTTCAGAAAAAAATCCTGTTTTTTGCTCACTACAGGTGCTGACCATAACTGTGAAAAGGAGGACACACAGAGTTAGGTGGGGCAGTGCCAGGTACATGGTTGTGCACGCTGTACTTCCAGCCTAGCCTGACTGAGGGTGGGACACCCAGACTCCAGCTCAACAGAGGACTCAGTCTGTCACTGGAAGGGTTATGCTTCTGTAGAACAGTCAAACTGTATTGAGTTATTTACATATTTTATAAATACTCTAGATGCTATCAGCAAAACTATGAGACACCTCAGTGATAAAAATCACTAAGAATTAGGAACAGTGCATTTTTAATAAATGTAACACACTGTCCCTCTCACTGAAATTAAAATTTCCGTCTGCAAAGCATAACCATTGAGAGAAATTTAAGCATTTAGGACTCTTTAATGCTTTGCAAATGGCTGAGGATGGGGTGATAAATGCATTTTTTTTCCCCGGCCTGTTCCAAATTATAATGTTTTGCCAACATAGCTATGTCAGTTGCTGGTGTGAAAAATTCACGTCCCCAGCAGATATTGCTATGTTTGCAGAACTCCTGGTGTGGACATAACTTTGCCAGAAGGAGAGAGCTTATATTGGCTCAACTTACATCACTTAGGGAGGTGGTGTAACTACACCAGAAAAACTCCTTCTGTCAGTTTGAACATTATGTGCTGCGGGGTGCTCTGCCAGCAACAGCAATGTGGGATAGACAAGAGCGTGATCGCTGTCGCTCCATACATTCACTTTTAATTAGTAGATTAATCAACATGCCACATTTGAGAAAAGCATCTCATCAAAGACTCCTGCATTTATTGACATCCTCAGTCTGCATGTCTGCTCGTATATCAGAACTGCTACTTTGATGCCTGTCTTGAAACAAGAAACCATGTGCTACTCAAATGTGTATTCTTGGAAACCAGACAGCTAAATTATGACCTCCCTAGGTGTGTTGGCACCTTTTTGCAGTCATATAATTTTATGTTGTCTTGTTTCCTTGCTTGGCATGTACTGGCCTCCAGATCTGTATTTTGGAAGTATAGTTCATCCATCCAATCCATCCAATCTCTCCTGACTCTGTCAAAGATATTTTTTTATTTATTCTAATCTAAGCTTAATTGAAAAATCTTTTTAAAGTAAAAAATATTTTTTACATTAAACTCTCTGAAGTGTCTTTAATATGTCCTTGATGTACTTTTCTCCAAAATATCACATCATCTTCTTTCACGTGACTCTGAATGCTGCTCATGCCTGAAATGTATATAGATAGATACTGATTCCAGCAGTTGTTTTCAGTATCAGCTGCCTCCTTCCTCTAGCTAGAGCGTGCCTGGCTGTTCTTTCCGGTGCTGTGTGACCTCCGTGTTTATGTCTAATATCCTGTCTCCATTTACAGAGAGCTGTAATATCATGCACACTTGGTAACATTTATGAAATGTATACAAGCAATAGAAGTATTGCTCAGGGAAGCAATAGAAAGGAAAGCATTGGCATGGGAGTGTTCATGTGTACCTTCTATAATTAGTTGGTTTGGCTTTACTTTTCATAACTGTGACAGAACGACTTGCAATAATTCAATCTGAGGGGAAATACATGTCTGTCTAAAACATGGCAGTGGCACCTGGCCTTTAGGAAAAAAAGATAAGACATCTATCATTGTTGCTATTATTACTGTCCAACATGTTTCTGGATGCCACCTGAAGAACAGGAGAGCTGATACCAACAGTGGAACCTAGAACCAGCTTGGCAAACTCCTGACAGTTCATTCCTCTTTATATAATATCATGCAAGTAGTTTTGAGCCAGCAGCTTTTCCACTCCCCTTGCTCATCTCTTTTTAGCTGCAGTTTCATCTCTGCTATACCACCGGTTGTGTTTGTTGAAGAATATATAAAGGAGGATATCACAGCCTCAAAGAGTCACTGAATTTCATTGTGTCTTATCAACCTGTATGCCAACAGGAACAGAATTTAGTTGGAGGAAGGCAAATGTAATGATAAAAGGCCTTCACAGTTCTGATATGTCTGTCTGGAGAGCAAACAAGAAAAGCAATACTACATTAGGTACACATGGCATTAGCACTAGCTATTGACATGTCCAAATATGCCACACTCCATAACAGAGGATGCACTCGGAACAAACAAAAAATATTATTATATTTGTGATCAGCTATCTGGAAAAGTTTTAGATAAGACTTTTTTTCCCATTCTCTAAAACACTCAGGGATCTACTGAATAGTACCGGTAAACCAGTATGATCATATGCATTTAAATAATAATTAATTTCAAAACAAGTCGTACAAATACTATGATCAAATTAATGAAGAGAGCAATTCTAGGCCACAACAAATGCCAAAAAAGACCCACACTGAAAGTAAACTGGGAGAAAATTTCCAGTTGCACTGTGTGTGGACATCAGTGAAAGGAGACTACAGATTCTTTAAAACATGTAAAGAAAATACCATGCTATTCTTTTACAGCAACTTCGTTTCCTGAGAGTACAGCTTACTTTAAAAGTTTGCTAATAACTTAATTAACTAACAAGCTTAGACTCTGAGGGGCTTACTCCTGCCAGTCTCTGCTTTACACAGATATGGCCATATTAAATTGGCTTTGTCACAGAACAGTTCCCTCTTCCTCCATCCCCTTGGTGTGACACAATCTTAATTTACAGGCAAATTTGAATAGGTCCTTTAAAACTTCATTATGAGATGCATCTCTCTATGCCTTAATTATGCAAAAAGCTATGAAAGGAGTTTAAGGAAGAAGAAATCTTTTAACCTACGTAAAGGCTTCTAATACAGAAAATGAAGCAAATAACAAAACTTATACAAAGAAGATGTGGCAGTGCAGGCAGGCCACCACCTTACTGAGTTACTGTCACTGAGCAGGGCTGTTACATTTCAGAGCACAAGGATATTTGGAAATAATAGCTGGGATCAGCCAATTTGTTAACCTCTCTGCTAATACTGCCGTCTGTGGTGGTGTTTGTAATATGGGCACCTGTTCAAAAAAGAGCGGAACAGAGGCAACTCCCTTTACACAAACTTTTCCATTTTGTGAACCACATCTTAAATGAGACCACATCCCTCCCATACAGACTGAGGGCCACCTCCCATCCCACCAGTAACCAGCTAATATTTCTGCAACAGCTACAGTAACTGAGTTTATGATCTCAGCTGGGAAGTAAAAATGAAAAAATTATAATAATAAAAAAATAAACAGACCAGAATGGAAGGCTTTAATTTCTTTTCATTCTATTTGCTGTCTAGAAATGAGACAGCTACAGCTCTCTCCAGCTGTCAGGTGCCCTCTCTTTGTCATCTGTCAGACTGGGAGGTACTTTGTGCACCATCAATCACCACTGTCTGCAGAAGACAAGGACATGGCGTGGTGACAGCTGGGCTAGATGTCACCTAAGTGAGGATATCGACCTGCAGCATCTATGTTAGGGTGCTGATTCCCTGTATTACCATCAGATAGAGCAAACCACCTCCAGAACTAGATCAGGAGGGAAAGACCACACTTGGATTTATCTGTTGTTTCCATCCGCTGCCAAGGATCTCAGCCACGCAACCTTAGTTTTCTCACCTCCTGCTCAAGGTGAGTGGCCTAAAATAGCTTTACCTATCAGCCAGTACTGAGGTCTATGTGCCACAGGGAAAATACAATGAACCATAAAAAGTGCCTTACAAAAGCCAAAGATGCTCTGGGAGCTGTCCCAAGGTGAACTTGCTGTGGGGACTGAACTTGCTGCAACTCCAGGGATTCCTGCTCCAACACGCAAACAACATATGATTTACTGTATCTGTTGCAGTTCTAAGTTTAAAATGTTTACTGCACTCCTGATGTTTTATCCACTCTGAAACAAAAATATTTTCCGACAGTGTGTTGAGCTGTGGCTAACTTCATAAAATGCCTGTTGGTGACTTACTGGGAAATGAACAAATAAACAAACCAAGAAAAAAAAAAACCCAAACCAAAACAACACAAAAAGACAAAAACAACAAACCACCAGAAACATTTAATTTCCTCCACAATGAAGATGAATTCCTCCGACTCTTTAAAAATCCCTCAGTGCTCACTCTCCTTCCCAAAGCCCTCTCTTCTCTCCATAACATGTTATTTGAAGCTCATTTTCAATTGGGCAATTAATAAAGCCAAGCTAACATAATTGGGGCTTTTAAAATTATTTGCTTGTTTGCGGGGTTTTCTGGTGCGTTTTACCTGGGAAATTCCTTAAGTACCATACACCAGCTTCCCTCCGGCCGGGGCCCCATTGGGTTCAGGAGTCCGCCGTGCGCGGGCGGCTGCGGCAGAGGGGCGCGCCCGCGGGCGCTCCCGGGGCGGCGGGGAGGATGAGGATGCGGATGAGGATGAGGATGAGGATGAGGATGAGGGAGGAGCGGGCGGACTCACCTCGCGGCGGGGCTGGAGCCGGGCCGGGCGGCGGAGCGGAGGGGCAGAGCGGGGAGAAGCAGCGTGTCCCGCAGCAGCGGAGCCGGACGGGCTGCGGCACCCGGCGCGGTGCCCGGAGCGCTGCGGGGCCGCGCTGTGGCCGCGCTGTTTCCCCGCTGTGACCGCGCTGTGGCCGCGCTGTTTCCGCGCTGTTTCCGCGCTGTGGCCGCGCTGTTTCCGCACTGTGACCGCGTTGTGTCCGCGCTGTGACCGCGTTGTGTCCGCGCTGTGACTGCCCTGTTTCCGCGCTTTTTCTGCGCTGTGGCCGCGCTGTGACCGCGTTGTGGCCGCGCTGTTTCCGCGCTGTGGCCGCGCTGCCCCTGCCCGCAGCGCCGAGCCCGATGCGCTGCGAAGGTCACGCTGGAGCCTTGTTTGCTCTGTTATTGCTAAGGCACCGTGGTGCACCTTGCTGCAATTTTGCAGAAATATGACAGCTTGCCTAAAGTGGTATCATTTCATGTGAGTTGGGTTAGTCTCGGCGAAATTTTAGATTATTGAAAGAGATTTGGTTTATAAAGGTATTTTTTCCTGATGGCTTCCTATCACCCTGGGAAGATCCCTTGGTAAAGTACAACTCCTACCACTGTATAATGAATCTCTTAGAAAACATCAGCATGGTTGATACTGTTGGGTATATTTTCATAGAAAAGACAAAGATATTATCCAGCTTCAGGAGAGAGCACTGTAATCTAAACCAAATCTAACTCTAAACCAAGTTACTTCTGGGAGGTTATACCAGTGATGAGGATAGACATATTACTAAGGAACTCAGTGTACAGCTGCATTATAGATGCCAGAAACGTTTAGCAAGTATTTTTTTACAGTTGATTTGCTTTTATAAATAGCTTATATAGCTTTTCCAATTGCAAATCTCTACCAGTCTTGACATTTTATTTCAGCCATTTGAAGACTATTCATTAAAAAAACCGCAGCTGTTCTGCAGGCAGTCACAACTCATTATTTATAATTAATATCTTTCTATATGCAGAATATAATAAAATCTTTTCTCTTTGTCCTGGTGTTTATGGCAGTGATGTGTCAAACTGCCAGTAAATTTGAAACCTGAGGAGTTTGTTTTTGGAGTCTCCAGTGGAGATCAAAGTTTCTATAGTCACTCTCTCACTGAAAACTTTTGCCTATATCAGGCTTATTAGTAGAGTTGTTACTGTAAGTACTGAGCAATATCTCTTTCATGACGCTTGGACTGTTATAACAGCAAAATAAATAATTGCTGTGCAAAAGGAAGACAGAAAAATTTCCCTGAACTGGGGACCAATATACTTCAGCAAAAACTGTATGTAAAACAAAGAAATAGTCTCCTTCTCCAGCTCCCATAGACATGGTTTTCCTCTGATACCTTGGGAGGGAAGCTGAGCTACAACTGCTTCCTGACTTGCAGGACTTTGGAGGGATCATTATCCTTCAGCAAGCGAAACCTTTCTGAGAAACACTTATGCACACTATACAACTCACACATACTCATTACCACAATATTTATGCATGACATTACCTTGATAGTGTCACCCTTACATGGCCAGAAGCTTGATTTTCCATCTATGTCAGTCCAACACTGCTGTACTTCAGTGAGCCACTCAATTTTGGGCTGAGCACACAGAAAAAGACTAGAGATATTTACAATATACCCAGCATGAGCAATCATCCCCATTGTGAATGTGTGATCACAGAAATGTTTTGTAGAAACTTCAGTGTGGATAAAAAGGGACACATTTGAAAGGATCCGAGCCACCCTTAGACTTTCTAATCTTTCCTGCTTCATCAAAGAAATTCTAAACCTTCCTCATTTTCTAAAGCTAAAGGACAAACATTTTTCAAAAGCCTTTCAGACATACTTATATGATTTTTCTAGTAAACATAAGATAATGCTGATTAAAGCATAATAAATTATAATCCATATGTGCAAAACATCTGTCCTTGGTCTGTGAAAATCTTTCATTCTGAACATGTAAATACTTTCATCTTTAAGTTTTTCTGTGGATGTTTTTGGCTAGAAGTTAATCAGATAATTGTGATGGTATTATATGAATTTTGACCTGTTCCAAAAACACTCCAGAGGGCATCCCACACTGCTGAGTGAAAATAGCTTATATGACTTTTTTTTTTTTCACCTTAACATTGACAGACTGTTGATGAATAACAGTAACTCTCCAATTCCAATTTGGCTCTCATGTGCAGAGGCTCTTTACTGTCATGCCTGTCCCAACCACCGCACCTGCTCTAGTACAGTCCTGTGAGCTTCATCAAATACTCCCAATATCATAACAGGTCATCCAGTGACTCTGAAACACATCTCTGCTGTTGGCAGATGGCCACATTCCTTTTGAGACCATCTCACTTCTCCCAGCCCCGCAAAAAATGTGCTTGAAAAAAATACTAAGAGATGCAGAGTTTTCCATTTTCATTGCAAAAAATTCTGGGTCTGTGGGCTCAATCTCTATTTAAGGGAGTGTAAAATACCCCCAAGCCGATGTCTCCAACAGTTGACTCTTCTTGGATTTCAGTTATGCCACTGGAGCCAGTAGGGCTGGGCACAAGGAGGAACTGAGGAATAACTGAATGAAACAAGCCCCACTCATCGGAAAGATGCAAAATATCCTGACACACTTTGTCCTCTACTACTAGTCAAGGACACGTACAGTTCTCTACTGATGACAACCTTCCCTTCCATAAATCTTATAAAGCCTTTCTTATGACTTTATTTTTCAGTACCAGCCTGGCCATTTTCTCACACTCACACTGCCACATAATGCTATGGAACTGCTGGATTGATGTGGTGTTAAAAGTGCCTATAAGCAAGGTTATCAAATAAAAAGTGCTGCTGGGTAATTTTTCAACATGCTTGCTTTTTTTTTTTTTCTCAGAGTAACTGCTCAAAAATGTAACAATCTATTAATAAATTTACTTCTATTCTGTTGCCAATCTTTTGAATATGACAGACCACGCTGTGTATGGACACAAGCTTAAGACAGGATTTTACAATCCCTGCTTATTCCATTTGTAAGCGACATGGGAAATACATGACAGTCTCTCGTGCCTCATGATTAAGAGGCTGCTCTTTAACTTGCTTTCCCTATCTAATTGCCATAAAATAGGTTTTGAGATTAAAATGAGTTTTAGTTTTAGTTAATTCTAAATTTTAACTGTAATTATGGAATATTTGACAGGGGAGAAGGCTAGTGGAAATACTGAATCTGCTTTTTCCAAGTGGGTTTAGGCTATGTAGCCACAGCATAATGAAAGACAAAGTTCTTTATAAGAATGAAGCAGAGTTTGAAATGTGTTTGGTGTTGGGTGAGGTTACAATAATTTATGATGGGGAAATAGTATGTTTCTTCATTGTAATGCACTTCTGTTACATTCTTCTTTACCTTTATGATATTTCCCATGTCTAAAACATACACTTGATTTATGTCTTAAAGAAACGAATATCCAAAATTAAAGGGCAACGTACTGTTCTGTCATCTTTGATTTTGCACGTTAAAGATATGACACAGCAGAATTTATAAACAAGATTAACTGCTTTTATAGCTTCACCTTGTCATTCCTTCACAGAAATACCATCTAGTAGAAATCAAGTACAGATGGCCGAATTTCCAGACTTTGTAACAAGACACGTTTCGTTATTATGCTGGCAACGTTATTGGAATAACTCCAAGTGACAATAAGGAAAAAAAGCAACGCACACACATACACATACGTGTGTGTGTGTGTATGTTTGCATTATTCATGTGTGTATATATAGGAATCTGTACATTTCTACTCCAGCTTCTCTGGCCTTGGAGCTTCCTGTCAGCTGCTCTAAGGCAGCCATGAGTTAGCGGCAGCCATGTGTTAGCAGCAGCCATTACTTTACCTGCTGCTTGCTGCTCCAAAATATTTTCCTTTGATTTTTTCTACTAGTTCTCTCTACCTTTCAAACAAATGTAAGTTTTAGCTTGATTTTGGTGGTTTTCTTGGTGTGATTCTTATGAAGGCCTAAGAATTTTTGTCCTCTTCTGTCTGAATATGTTCCTTTTGTCAGTAATGCTTCCGTGCCCTATCCTACTCCATTACTGAAGTTGTAATGTTATCCCTATTATAGTCCTTCCTGTAAATCCCTATTTGTCCTGAGATGTTGCTACAAACAATAGGCCCTGTTGACAAATTACCATAAGCATTTTGAGTTCATCTCTGGTTTTGGAGTTTTGGGTTTTTTTTTTAGTTTTAATGATTTTCTTCCTTTTTTAATGGCTATAGGATATGGTTAAATACCACCAGACCCACTTGTTATCTTACTATCATACCTCTCTGGGAACATATTTAGTCCATTTGGTGACTAAGCTTTGCTCAAAACACTCAGAGATGCCTCTTTGATTCAATTTAGAATATAATCAAATATCAAAATTTTGCACTAAGGAAAAGAAACCGGGCAGTTCTGCCGCCAATTAGGTAGATACCTGCTTTTTTATGCCAGAATTTTCAATACATAAGAATAATTGTAGTTTGAAGAAAATGCACAAGAAATTGAACAAGCACTAATACCAAGGAAATAGTCATGTGGAGTTACATTCTGTTTTACCGTTATGATATTTCTCATGTCTAAAGCACATGCTTGATTTATCTCTTAAAGAAACGAATATCTGAAATTAAAGGGCAATGTACCATTTTGTCATCATTGAATACCTTGTTGCTTTACAATGAGCAGGCAACTTTCCATCTGTAGTTTTGCAAAGAGGTTCCTGGCTGACCCAAAAGTTATGTGTTTTATCTTTGTTGGTCTCCAAGAGCTTAGCCAGGTAAGGTAGTGCAACCTGAGTTATTTCATCCGCTAGCCTCCTTTTGAAGCCTTGCCAGCTGCCTCCTTTTGTTTTGAATGATTTGACAGATATTAGGGAAAAAATAAAATCTTGACTATGCTGTGAAACATGTCCACCTTTATTTTGCTGCAAGAATGATGTCCCTGTCACTCATGTCAGAGAAAATTGCTATCTGAACTTTTTATAAACTTGCTGTGCTGAGATTTTCTGAGTGGTACTGAGTTAGCATTGCTTGCTGGATCCATGAGGCAATGCGGTCAAAGAAAAACCTGCTTAGGATTTTAGAAAAACTCAGACTCAGTCATGGATTGTGTACAGAGATTATGCCTGTGACTTAATTTTGCCTGTGACTTATTTCTGTGACTTAATTTCTTTTGCTGATTACGTAGAATCTTAGTTAACAGTGACATCTTAAAGCCTGATGATAGCTGCATTTGTTTTAAAGTGTTCATGATCAGGATGAAAGGAGACTGAAATAGGAGATATGGATATGGAAATCTAATAAGAATAGCAGACCATACACATCCCATTTGGAAACGCCATTCTCCAGCAGTTATCAACTGACTACATCCCTGCTGACCAGAGTGCAGGAAAGGAGAAGCAGCAAATGACTGTACAGACCTGCCAGGTGATATTCATGACAGAGAAAAACAAAACACCAGTGTCACCTATCAAATGCTGATGATGCTATGACAGAAATAAACTAGAAAAGGGAAAATAAATTTTATACCTGAGATTAGTTTTTATCATGGTATCTTCTGCTCAAAGGTGGACCATGCATGGAAATAAAGACAGCCGATGCTGTTGGATTCAAAAGAAAAGTAGGCAAAACAGGAAATATAAGCATGTAAAATGTAAGCAAGCAACAAAATCTGCACACGGATTTGTAAATAAGTATGTGAGCAAGTTAGGATTATTTTGTCTTATTTTACAAGCAAGAAGCCAGGCACAAAATTTAGTCCTAGTTTAAATTTCCAATTCCCTAATTCTCTATTAATAGAAGTTCCTGATAAGGGATGTCAGAGGTACAGATCACATTCTACAGGAAGAGTGATTGAAACTGTCTGTGACTTCTTTATTTAGAAAGGAGAGAAATAGGAGTAGCTCAGTTGGAGACATTCAGAATAATGAATGGCTAAATGAAGGCAGATAGAGCCAAGAGAGTTCCCATTTCCATGGAAGAAGAGGCTATTCTTTGAAAAGAAAACTCCAAACCAGAAAAACAATTACACTTCTAAAAGTCAAATTGGCAATGACTAAAGCTTGTCAATACAAGGTACAATTAAACTAAAAATCTTGGGAGAATTCAGAAGAGGAGTATAGATGAAAGGCTTCCTGATTTAAATGCAGAAGAATGGGGAAAAAATAAGCCTACCAACTAGGAAAAAAAATTCTGCTTGAAAACAGACACTAGATTTAAGCCTAATGTCTATAGGAAGAAATTTTTCCTAAAACTATGTTATTTGGTACTGTCTATCTACCACAAGGTCCTCTGCTTCAGACAGCATTTGACATTAGGTACAGCTAGGAACAAGGGTCTTGCTCAATGGACCACTGCATAACCTTGCTTGTGTTGCACCTCACAGGAAGATTAATTAGATTTTGTATTTCAGAAAGTACTTCTAAATTATTGTTTTTTCATGTGAATGATTCAACATATCTTTGCCTTGTGCTGGGAAAGGGATGGACAGTTATATGATATGAGAACTGTTTTTCTGGATGGCCATTTGGACCAGCTGTTATTTCATTCCAATAAGTCTCCTATCTTTTAAACGTGTCTATCTTCTTTAGTCTTTCTATTGCTCACAGGCAACTTCTTTGCTCCCACCTGACTGCTTCTGTGTTCCTCCTCCTTCTTAATCACAGCTCCAAAGAGCCGTTTCTGGTATGCTCCGGTCTCAAGGATTAATATTGTACTAAACATTGTTTGACCTGTAATTCATCCAATATTTTAAAAATAGTAAATTTTCTGCTCTTTTTCTTGTTCACCCAAATCAGCTGCAGTGGGAAACTTTTATTACAAGATCAGAATGTCAACAGCTTGCCAAATAAAACAAATTAAATATCTCACTAATAAGTGAGGGGGCGAGATGGCTGTAAGTATTGTTTTTTGCTGAAGTCCAAAGAAGACATTAAAACTATCTTGTATATCCATAAACCACAAGGATGAAAAGAAAGGGCTATTCCTATGCTTTCTTGTTAAGGTGAGAAATAGCAGATGGAGTGTAATAAAAAAATCCAGAGGACCTGGTCCCTCCTGTGTATAGGGAGTTTTGTGTGTGTGTGCAATTCTATGAGCTGCACAGAGCCACAGAAGCACAAGCTAATCACAAATAAATAAAATTTCTCCCAAAAATTACCCATAGGAAGCTGTTCACAACTTCGAATGAAATGTGGACTTTGAGTTCCTGTTTATTATTTGTGCTCTGTGACTAATTGCACAACAGTAATGATGTCTGTTTAGCTTAATGAATAATAAGATTCATGTTTATTGTCTGAAAATTAGTGTCTGAATATCAAGATTTTTTTGGTAATGTTAGAGCATAAAAGATAAAAAATATTTTCAAACAGAATGGAAAATACTGGGATAATAGTGTTTTGCAGGAATAGTTTTTAAGATTTCTTTTAGCTGATCACTAGGTGCAAGAGTGGTAAGAACCAAGAAAGTGAAGTTCAGAAAGTGTTTCAGTCAGGGAACAAAATCTCAGATATTTATGAAGACATATAATTTCCTTTTTTTCATACATAGTCACCTAATAAATCTTTGTCTCTCACAGCATAACATCACTTTGTATAACTTTGTATAACTCCATTTTGCTTGATATCATCAATAAAAGAGTATGAGCAATACATTTTCTGCAAGAGAAAAACTTTTTGATTTACTTATAAAAAGTACAGAATGCTCAACAATTTACCATTCAGACAATAAGCTCTTCTCACAGAGATTTATTTCTTTTTCAGTTCATGCTATGTGCTAGCAAACACACAGAATCAGCAAAATGTAAAAAAGTAAAGGATTTATAAAAGCACAGTTTAAGCTTTTCCGAAATACCTTCTACATTATCCCATGAAATCTGGATCTGTTGAACTCTGGAATTGTGAGTTGGCCACAGGACGATGTTTGTGATGGTTGTGAAAACACACCTTTCCCTCAGGGGGAAATGTTAATTAACATATTTACTGTTTAGTTAGAAATGAATTGCCATGTCTTTTTTATTTTTTTCCCCTGGCTTCAATTATTAGTTATGATTGGGAAGAATAGCACAAAATATTGTTAGGTCTTGTAAAGCACTATATTAAAAAACCCAAAAAAATACCCCAAACCCCAAAAAACCCCAAAACCCACCCACAAAGAAACACACACAAGAAAATGAAGGGACATTTATCAAGATCCGTCTCTCCAAAGATACTTCTAAAATGTACCCAATAAATCACCCGGTCTTTTCAAATACCACTTTTACCTTCGTGAAAGTGACTGTCATCTAGCAGGACAGTGTTCTCAAATATCTTTTTATCTGCATTGAAAAATGTGAGAATGTCCAAATGTCCAAATGGGAATTCTTGGAAGTTAAAGGACCAGAATCCAAGAGTTGTTTTGGGCAGTATACACTGTATGTTTTGGAGGAGACTTGGAGAAGTAAAAGAAAAATCCTGTTAGCAAGAGAACTACATACTTTATTGGATTTAGGTACCTAACGCATCATGGTGGAAGTCTGAAGTGTTGTAACACCAGATGCGCTTCTCTCATCTTTGAGATATGAAATACAAAAAGGCTGCTAGGATTCATTTACTGCTTTAGGAATTGTTGTTGTTATCCCTGAGTTTCCTGGGAGATGTGGAGGCTGAAGAAGAACCAGATATTGTTAGTTAACCAAAATACAGTAATATAAAATGAAATTTTAAAAAGGAAAAAACAAAAAAACTACCATACATACAAAAAACTCCCAAAAAACCAAAAACACAAACAAAGACCACCAACCAACCAACCAACCAACCAACCAAAAAAAAACCCCAAAAAAGCAACACCCGGCCCCCCCAAAAATAACCCAAATGGAAAAAACAAAAAAAACCCAGACAACCAACCAAACAAAAAAACCCCAAACAAATGAACCCCAAACCAAAACACCAAAGAGAGGAGTGGGAAGCACTCTGTTTTAAGCTGCAGATGAATGCTTCCTTGGCAGATGGATGGGTTAGAATTTTACACTACAGGAATGCAAGTAAGAATTAATTTGATGGGGCTTTTAGTTTGTATCACTACATAACTTCACAATGATAAAAATGAGTAGCTGGTTATGATGTGCTGCTGTAGTATCAGTCTTAGTGAAGCTGGATTGCAAAAGTTATACAAGGAATTGAAATAATTTTTAGCAGCTGCTTTGTAAATGCATAGGAAAATGATAGTTCTCAAGGAACTTATTTTATATGGTAAGTATCAAGTACTTAAAGAGAAATACTGTGAGGAAGGAAACTCCTGAATTTTAACACAGAAGGGACAATTAAAGACAATTTACCT
Organism: Origma solitaria; assembly: GCA_013397895.1. Classification (NCBI taxonomy): domain Eukaryota; kingdom Metazoa; phylum Chordata; class Aves; order Passeriformes; family Acanthizidae; genus Origma; species Origma solitaria. The sequence goes on from VZRL01005049.1 coordinate 542,828, forward strand.
GTGGTTTTCTACGAATTGTGCTTTTTGTCATTTGTGATCTAGTAGCATCTGGAAATCTCAGATCACTCATGCTTCCCATATTTCCCCTATATTTGTCACATCTTAAACGTTCCCATCTTCTGAAATGGGGCTTTAGGACTCACACAGTGCTAATCTCCCTAGAAAATGTTTAAGTGTTTCAGGTTAGTGAGGGATGACTTTGGAGAAGATGCAAAGAGCTCACTTCTCCGGAGTAACTGGTGAACACAGAAATACAATCTGTGTCTGAAATATCCTCATCATAAATGGTTCTCTTGGAGAGTAATACATGGAAAATTACTGCGATGGCAGCTTAGGCCTTTTACATATAATAAATTGATCGTTACTTCAAATAGCTACTCACATTTCTTTTTCTGTGTCAGCAACTTTTATTTTTGTGCCAAAGTGTTTTCCTTTAGATTTAATAGAGGAAATAAGTTAATTTAAATTGTCCCAGTGCATAAAAACGAACAATTTGCAAAATGCTTACACTGTTTAGAGTAAAAAACTAAATGATCAGAGACATGTTTTCAAGAAATAACTGAATCTTAGTCCTTTATTGCCTAAAAGTTTCTATTTCTCATACTTTTTTCTTCTTAAAGTCAGCATACAACTCATGAAAAGTGCAAATTTAAGAGGTTTGCATTATCTAAGGAATAGGGGCAGTGCAGTAAAAGACTCCACATGTAGTTTCATCAAAGTATTTTAAAGCTGACCCAAAGGCTTTTAATCCAGACTGCCTCCATGTGCTTTTAGAAGGGAGCATCTCTGTTTTAAGCAACTTTGCACTAAACCTCAGACATTTTAGGGGTTTGGCAAAAGGCAGTATACTTAGTCCTTTTGTAAGGATATTTATTTGCAGTGATGAAGAAGTATCACAATGTCAGTGTCTTCTGGGATTCAGTCATCCCTGATTTCTGTTTCTTATTGTCACAAATTGCAGTCTGGCATCTTCTACCAAGCTTTCTGACATCTGTCTACCCTCTACTGTTAAGTAAAACAGAATTAAAAACCTCACATAATCTGATACATATTATCTTTCCAATTATGAATAGGCACAACTAGAACATCTTTTAATAAGTGTAAGTTATCTAGGACCCACTTTTTTTTTTTTTGTTGTTTTTTAGGAAAAAGTTGAAAAGATCAACTTTTCCCTGCAAACTGTGATCTTTTGAGATAATGAGTTTCTGGTCATGAGGACTTAATTTGCGCTGATTCAGAAAAGATTTCTGGCAGAACTGGGCCAAAATCTTTGCCAAAATTACTTTGTTATTATATTATTTTCAAGAAACAAAAATTAGCTCAACCTGAAATGTTTTATTAAATTGTCCCTCTATATTTCTGCAGAAAAGGAATATCAGTTTAATCACTGAATCCTATCTCACTGGTTTCTCTTGTAATTTCTCAATGTTTTTTCAGTTGTTCAAGAATGAATTTACTTTCTTTTAGAAATTTCCTTCAGTTTCAATTTTTAATCTCAATACTTGACTCAGAAACAAAACATTCTGGTTCTTTCTGGAAGAAGGTATGCTTAACTGGAACTGAAACACAAAAATTACACGTTATAAATAGCAGCTAGACAACAACAACCAAAACTAGTAATATCACAATAAGAATAATCATCTTTTCCAGTTAAGCTGGATGTAATTATTTCCTTTAACTGTCAGTGACTGGGGTAGTAGTCATAAAATCAATGATTCAGAAACTTTTAATTCTCGGTAAGGGACTGTATACACTGGAGTTTCCTCACAGTGGCTGTGTATCAAAGTCAGTCTCGAAATTCTTAAGACACAACTTGATTGTGCAGGCTGTTTTCTTGAAGAATGCAGGACAACCTCCAGAAAATGGTTCTTACCCCAGTCAGAGAAAACATCTGAGACAAATTAGTGCATCAGGATCATTCCCGTTGGATAAATCATATTTGGTAACTTGATGGAAAGGAAATTCTTGGTGTTATCTTTAGTAGTGGGATTTTGATGTCATGAACTAACCTGAGATGATTAGAGTTAATTATCTCCCTTTCTACAGTAAATAGTACAGTACCACTACAGCAACTACTTTCAGATTTTGTGGTAAGCAGTCTACAGTCATTTTAAGGATCAATAAACTCACAAAAAAAACACATTAAGTGTTTTACTGGTATCTGTGGTACCCCAAAAGTTATTGGACCTGCAATAACACTTTGTCAAATAACAAATCATAACTTTTCAGAATGTTGACCATGCTGTAATTGTAAACATAAAAATATTGCTAACACAAGGCATTTAGACTTTTTTAGATTTCTCAGATCTTAGATTCATGGTTCTCTGAACCATGTTCAGAGGCACATGTTGATTTGTTTTCTGAACTCTTTCAGTTCAATAGGTTAGTAGACTGCAAAATAAGATTATGTTTTAGAGTCTGATCCTAAGCCAGTGAATTTAATGAATGAACTCCCTTTTGTTTGCTAGGTTTAGGTTGGACCCTCAAATCTTGTAATAAACAATACAAACAAAATCTTCATCTTGTCTAGTGCTTGCCACCTTTTCTCAATGCCCCTTTTGGCAAATTAAATCCCCGTATCTCTTCCCACTCACTTTAAGCTATGAGTAAAGGTAATTGAAATTCATCTGAAAAAAGGACATTTTGACATTGTACCATTTCTAATGCTGCCAAAACAATTAAACTAATCTTAGGAGATAAAAAAAAATATGGGTTTACTAGATCATGGTAGACTCAGTGGGAACCTTACCCTGGGAATACATGAGTACATTGAAGGAAGTACACACAGGCCAGTAAGGAAAAGCCAGGACTGTTGTGATAAGAGGTTGGTGATGTGGGAGGCAAAGGCAGCTGAACAATTATCAAACTAAAGACAGTGGAGAAGGCTTGTGTCTGAAATATCCTGACACCCTCAGCCCCCTTCTCTGTTATCTGGGCCTCAGAACTGCCCCTTGGGACTATCAGAATTAAACCAAATTTCTAAATTTCCCTTCAGGATATCCTGAACCTCCAGTCCTGAAGATGGATTTAATTAAGACGGTAGCACAGTTCTTCACCTTATATCCTGTGCAAATGAACTTCTGTCTGCTAGAATGTTCCTTTCATTATGTAAAGGTATTTTTTGAGTGTTGCTCCACTCGGTGGACACCTCTCATTGTATTGCTTTGTTGTCTGTAAATAAATTTATGTATGCTCTGCAAGTGTGCCTTTTCCTGGCAGACATTATGGTGATGCCAATTTGCACTGCCTCTGCATAGTTGTGAGCCCAAGTATGTAACTCTGTAAAATATGACTTCTGAAATACCATCATAAAACATAAATGAGAGAAGTGAATGTGACTCATTAGCTCATCTTAAAAGAAAATATGTAAAAAAAGACTGCTGCATCTGGGCATGTGATCCTGGGAATATTGGACACAAATCAAATACCTTTAGTTTTGATGACTTCAAAGGAATGTATTTGGAAAAGGAAGTAAACAAAGTTTCTCTTGGATACACTGAATTCTCATGTCAAGATAATTTCAGAAAATGCGTGTTTATTTTTCTTGCTAGGTCTTTGTGTTCTGCTTGTATAGCAAAAACACTTAGATCCAATAGAAAGCTCTTCACCCATAGATTAATCCCCACATTTTATTGTCATGTTTGAACACTAGCCAGTGTGAGGGGCAGTTTGTGTAGTCCAGTAGGAATGAAAGAAGACAGGCACCCATAATACCAGAAGGTCTATTTAATCTCTGTTCATTGTGGCAAGGATCGATCAGATGCAGCTGGAATAACCCCTTGAAGTTTGTGCCAAGTTGTTGAACAAGGCAGTAAGTTTGTTAAAGTGGTTAGCAATCCCCTCTATGGAAAAGAATTTTGAAATAAAATAAAATAAAACCTTTTACATCCTCTGATCCTCTACAGTGATGCCCATTATAAGCAGTAAAAATCACCCATTTCTTTAGCACCTCCCTGAGTAATACAAACAAAGGTATAATCTCATGTGAATACTTTCATATGATATTTGGATTCAGTATCTTCATTTAAGACTTCCTCCTGGAGTAGAACAATCAACACATATTAACATAAAGATAAATATAAACAAATTGAGAAAAACAGGGATGATGAAATCCCTATCATTTAGACATGAGGTCTCCTGGAAAGAAAGAACACATACTATGCCCAAAGGACACTGTGTTGTGTTTTTCTGCTACACATGGCGTGTATATTTTTTATAACTCTCCCATGCCTGCATGAAATTTGCTCAGACATAGTGCCTTCACTGTTAAACTATCACAAAATGCATTACGAAAAGGCCAGAAAGAATGAACTGTGGTTCCTGTAATATCTGAGAGTAACAGAGCAACTGTTAGATGACCTCATTAGCAGCTTATTCATAACCCTGGCCATTAAAACATGTTTCAGTTAGAGAGGGAATGTCAGCAGAGCCACTGGACTTCATCCATAAACTTTTAGCGAATGTGCAGTACAAATTTCCATTTTATTCCCTGCTGGACAGCCAGCAAGGATAAGCATAAGAGACCATAACTTCAATCCTTATGCCAATGGCTGTTCCCCTAATATAGACCACTACTCTGTGTGAGTATGCAGGAAAAATCTCTACTTACAAAAGCTACAGGAAGTTTTTATTCAGTTTTTTAAAAATTTGTTTTAAACTGTCTGCAAACAATGGCAAGCAGCTGGTTTGCATTTTTTTATTTGTATCACATTATCTGACAAAAATGTTGATGAGATCAAGTTTTGGGACACTCTGCTGTGAGTTATGCTTAGTCTGGATTTAAGGACAATATATATTTATATCCCCCTTTTATATACTTGTGAATAATAGGATTGCATGATGAGTTACAAAAGTCCCAAATGTGAGCAGCGTCATTAATAAACTACTACACTATTAAAAAAAACCCCACAGATTTTCCTGGCTCTGCCGTGCTAGCTGTGCCTGTGTCCGGCTGGTTGGATGAACCATTAGCTAAGCCTTTACCAGGGAGGCAGATTTGTCATGCAGCCCTAATAAATACATCAGTTTGTCAGATGAGACACAATCAGCTACAATTTGGAAAACACTACAGTGGTGATTAAAAGTGAACACAGACCAGGCACTACGGGATTAAAACTGATGACAGGGTAACATATTGGTACTGCATTCCAGTATTAGAAATTAAATTATTAAAATTGACAAGGCGTTGGTAGTGCTGTAGGTCTTGTTGATAGAGAGCCCACTTCCCCTAGACAGTCACCAGCTGCCCACCCTGAGCATGCTAAGAGTTCCTTTAAGATCAACAGCTCTAAAGCATGACGGAGGGAGAGCAGATGTGACGTACTCCAGCCAAATAAGAGGAAAATGACAATGACTGTCTGAGGAGAAGCAGCTTCGGGAATAAGATCATTGTTCATCTCATTGCTCTTATCTGAAGTTGAGTAGCAGTTTTTCATGAGCTGGGGAAGGATCAGTGTGTAAGATCGTGAGTTACTTGCTCATTAGGAGCCATTTACTGCAGCCACAGAAAGCAAGTGCGGCCAAAGGTGTGCTGGAAAAACATCAGTGTGAGAGGGTTAATAAGCTTTGCACAGTGGATGTTGGACCTCCTTTCTTCCAGATGTAGATGAGAAATCAGCAGCCTGTTGCGGGACACAGGCAATACATGGAGAGCAGCTTCTGGGGGGGCAGAGTTTGGGGACTGTCTTGTTAAGCTGCCCCTTCCCTCATTACCCATATCAATTTGTCCTTTCTCAGCTTTTCCACGAGTTTCTATGCCATGAAAAAGCAGTTTCAGTCTCCAGATTTGAAGGAGATGTAGGAGAATGGTGTTTATTCTTCTGGTGTAAAAAATTTCTCTGGATTTACTTTTCTCCTGGGGCAATGTTATTGATGGTTATTTGCTGAGGACTGCTACTTTATGATCATAGCTGTTTAAAAAATTGTCAAGGATGACCAAAGTTTGGAAAGAAAGATAGTGTGAAAATAATTTAATAATTAAAAGAAAAGTATTTTTTTCTTGGAGGTATTTCACTTCTCCCTTTGAGTACTGCTGGCCATGGATTTATATCGGCTCTGTGAATTCCCTGTAAATATGGCCGTCCAGACACCATATTTATCTGAAATTAGGCAACGAATTGAATTAATGTTTAATTTTTCTTTGTAATTTCATTTATAGACCAAATTCTTAAACCCAGAAAAAATGTACACTTATCTTAAAATTGTTTTATTTGATTATTGAGCTGGAATACATCTCCAAAAATATTATTTTTAAAATAAACTAAGAAAAGAAATCTTTTTACCGCAGAGTGGTAAAATATAACCAAATTATTCTGAATGTCAAAAACTCTTCTCTATGATCAGAGGAAATAACTCTGTCCATTTAGCTCTTCTCTGAGGAGAAATCTGAGTAAATAAATGGCCTTTGTAACACGACCAAAAGTCAACAACACTCAAGCTCTCTCCCAAACCCACCAGTGTTTGTGCCTAGGAGGGCATCATTAGGGCAATTACTTGATTAAACAGCCAGTCCATTTTGTTTATTTGTTACACTCCTCAAAGAAGAGCAGTTCACTCTCCCAGGAGCATTTGTGTATCCAGTAAATAGAAGCAGGTTAATTACATGCCTTAAAATCACAGGGCAGAAAATGCTATCCCTTTGTCTTCTGCTAACCCACAAGCAGGAGCACAGCTGGAGAAAGACAAGACATGTCTTGCCTGCCTGGTTATAGGCCTTGCATGTCTCTGAAGGTACACAGCTCTGCTGAGGATGTGACTCCCTTTTCACACAGCTGTGGACAGATTTGCACTGTAAGAGTGCTATAAGACAGGTACAGCATTTATTTATCTCAGTTAAACACTATTTTTGCTTATTGCTTTTGAGAGATGGCATTAAGAAGTGTTCATTGTCTCTCAAAACATCTGCCTCTCTTACTGGTATTTACACACCTCTTCTTTCTCCTGGCCTCGGATCAATTTGTCTTTAAGGAGGATTTTCTTTCATTTCAGGTTATTTTGCCCATATATTTTTACTTTGAAAAATCCCTTATAATTTAAACCAAATCTCCGGCAATCTACATCCAATACTTTCGCTAGGGGGGTTTGGAGTTTTTTTTCAGGATCATGTTACCAGTCTTTGGCTTTGTCAATATCAGTCTTAAAGTGGAGCCTTGAAGAAGCCAGAAACATGGCATATTTCCAACTCTGCTTGCCTCCAGTGCATACAGACAATTCCCAGGCAGGAGTTACAGTGATTGCAGAAATGCTTGCAGGCAGCCCAAAGACACAGTACAGAGGTGTGCCTGAGAGCATCCGAAGTGCCTAACATGGAGCTAACAGCACAGCAACAGCACATGAACCTCTACCTGTGCCTGAGAGGCAGTGCCTCGTCTTGCCGGGGAAGCAATACCCAGAGCCATATTTCCATATTCACTATCTGGGCATCTCTGAAAACAAAACATAAAGATATCTACAGGGGTTTTTGGATATTTTTTCTGTAATTTTCTTTCGTGTCTCTTATTCTCATCTTTCTCCTTTCTTACATATTTAGACCATCAGTCAGAAAAGGTCTCTGCTCAACTACTTTTCTGTCCTAAGCAGACTCACAATATGCCTGTATGACTTGAGATTTTGACAGGAGTATTGCTTCTTATATATAACTGAAATGAGGGTAGGTGCCTGTTCTTGGTCTGAATTCAACAATAGAAATACTACAACTACAATTTATATAGACATAGACACAGTCTAAAGTCCTAAAAAAAGAGAAGTTTTTGTTACTTCATTTTCCCTAGGTCTTACATTAAAGTAACCACTATCAAAACTGTTAACAGACAGTGGGATTAAAATATTTACCAAAAATTACATATCCCAAGGTTTAAAGGGGCATGATTAGTATAAATCCATAAATCACTGAAATATTTGGAAGAAAAGCAGCCTTTTAAAACAATTTTATATGTGGCTGTGATATATTTTTGTTTCACTGTTCAAAGTTAGGCTTTCACAGATATAGAAAAGGAAACGTTTAATTCCTTTCTCTGATCTAGATGCAAGAACATCTTCTCCAAGGAAGAATACAGTCAGTCTAGGAGATTGACTCCTAATCTGTTGTTTAGAGATGTGTTACAATGCTGGAGTGATTCATAAAATCATAGAACGGTTTGGATCAGAAAGGGCTTTAAAGATCATTTATTTCCAGTCTCCCTGCCCTGGTCATGGACACCTTCCACTAGGGCAGGTTGCTCAGAGCTCCACTCAGGCCTAGCCTTGAGCATTTCCAGGAATGGAGCATCCACAACATCTCTGGGCAACCTGTTCCTGTGCCTCAGCACCCTCACAGAGAAAATATTCTTCCCAATATCTAATCCAGACCTACCCTTTTTCAGTTTAAAGCCATCAACCCTTGTCCTGTCACTTACATGTCCTTTTAAAAAGTCCCTCTAGAGCTCCATTTTATTCCCTTTAGGGATCCCATTTATAGAACCGGAAGGTTCTAAAAAGTCTCCCCAGACCCTTGTCTTCGCCAGGCTGAACACCCCCAACTCTCTCAGCCTGTCTTCACAGGAGAGGTGCTCCAGCCCTCTGAGCATCTTCATGGCCCTACTTTGGACTTGCTCCAACAGGTCCATATTTTCCTGTGCAGAGGGCCCCAGACCTGGATACAGCACTCCAGGTGAGATACCACAACAGTGGAGTGGAAGACCAGGAGGATCATCTCTTTTGACCTGCTGGTCTCGGTTCTGTATGAAGCGCATTTTAAGGTATATCACACATTCTCACCATGTTGTCTGCCTGTGCTAAGTAAATCTGATTCTTCTGCCTTATTTTTCGTATTTATAGTGAGGCGTTTGTGTATAATACATTAGACCTCAATCACATGTGTTTTGACTGTGGAGGTTATTCCTAAACAGGGCTCACACTGAAAACCAGTGAGTGTTTAACTTAGCCAACCTGACTACAAGACAAAGAAGGAAGCAGAGGTGATACAGGAGCATGGCTTCATTTAGATAAATGTTCCCTGACCCAGTGTACTGCCTGCATTCAGTGGGCTGGAATTCTGCTTTTGGTAAACTTCGGCCTTTGAGGGGAGAATTAGCTGTGCCCATCCTGCTTACATTTTGCTACTTTGATGTGAACTCAAAATCCCTTTGATTAATTTATATTTTTTCATTCACACCTTTTCTTTCCTTTTTTTTTTTTTTTTTTTAAGGATTTTCTCTATTTCATTAGCTGAAAGGTGGCTCTAATGTCCTTCTATCCCAATATTTCTTCACAGTTGCAGTACTTTGGCTCCGATAAAAATATTTGCTCTGTTATTACACTTGGGATTTCAATTATTTGATTCATTAATTGTTCAACATAACTATACAATTGACTTAATAGCATATGATATCATCCTTTACTGATTGCAATAAATCATGCTGAAAGTGAATCTACTTTATTCATGTGGAGCCATAAGCAAACTGGTAGAAGAAAGCTAATGCTCAGGATAAAAAGCAGTGCAAAAAGCATGACAATTATGGACTACAAGTATTTACTCAAGTATTTTTTCATCTTATATTCAGCTGTATATTTTCAGAACCTTGAAACTCTTTCTTTCCCTAATCCTTTCAGCCTTTTTAATTTAGGAGATATATTTTTCTCCTGCAAAAGAGTAGAAAGCCAAAATGAATGGCAAGTTTTAAAACAACAAAAAAGTACTGTGAACTGGCAGATCAAGAGTTGTAAAATTTCAACACACCATACCCATTCATTCAGATGCTTTGATCAAGAAGGAGAAAAACCTCATGGAATATCTTCTATTTAAAAAAGGGGGGAAAAAAAAGAAGAAAAGAAATTGTTGATCATTAGTTGAAGAGCAAGAATGAATTAAGTTATTAAATTAAAAGCTGCTGGGTCTTATGAAACAGGTATGTTCCTATTCAAGTTGCTGACCCTCAGTTGAAATACAACTATTTTCCCCAAGGATAAAAGTCTTTGAACCAGACAAGAAACCTTCAAATCCAGTGCAAGACTGTGAAATGAGCTCCCACAGGAGCTAGGAGCCATCATTTCTTTGACTTAGCTCTATTTAACACAAGCACTTTGCTTCATGTACATATGACAAAGTAAAACCTACCAGTGAAAAATGTTTTACTTAATGAAAAATTTCTGCTTTGGGGAGAGGATAAGAAGACAAAAAACCCCATGTGGCAGGTGCCACTCATGTCTCCCAGAGTATTACTGGCAGGCACTGAGAAATCATGCTAATGAAAGCGCAATTGTAACCTATATAATGATCTTGGCAAGAAATACCTGTCTGATAATAAAAGGTAATATACACAAAAGCAACTGATTGTCCATCCCTTAAAAACTGAGTTCTAGCATTAGAGCTTGAACTAATCAAATCTTGCTGGTTTATGGTCTTTAAGAGAAGATGAAAACCAACACAATGTGGAGCAAGTTATCTTGAGTGTCATGACTTAGCATATGTATGGGGGTGTTGGTCTGCTGGAGGGCACAAGGCTCTGCAGAGGAATCTGTACACACTGTATGGCTGGACCAAGGCCAGTTTTATGAAGTTCAATAAGATGAAGTCTGGTCTTGGGTCACAACTATGCCATGCCCTGCTACAGCTTTGAGGAGAGAGGCTGGAAAGTGGGAAGTGGCTTTCAATTGGAAAAAGACCTGGGATGCTGCTTGACAGCAGCTGAACATGAGCCAGTCTGTGCCCAGGTGGCCAAGAAGGCCATTGGCACCCTGGGCTGTATCAGCAATAGTGCGGCCAACAGGAGCAGGGCAGAGATTTTTCCCCTGTATTCAGCACTGGTGAGGCATCACTTTGAATCCTGTGTCCAGTTCTGGGCCCCTCACTGCAAGAAAGACATTAAGGTGCTGGAGAGAGTCCAGAGAAGGATTATGGAGCTGGTGAAGGATCTGGAGCAGCTGAGGGAGCTGGAGTTGGTAAGCCTGGAGAAAAGTATTCACACATTATTTCTCTGTACAACCATCTGAAAACAGGCTGTAGCAAGATGGGGCTTGGTCTCCTGTCCCCAAGGTAACGAGCAGTAGGACAAGAGGAAAGGGGCCTCAAATTACAATAGAGGAAGTTTAGATTTGATATTAGGAAAAATTTCTCCACAGAAAGGGTTTTCAAGCATTGAAACAGGCTGCCCAGGGAAGTGGGTCAGTAATCATCCCTGGGAGGTCCTTAGGTATGAAACTCAGGATCATGGTTTAGTGGTGGACTCGTCAGTGCTACAGCAACTGTTAGACTTGAGGATCTTAAGGGTCTTTTCAAATCTAAATGATCCTATGCTTCTAAAACCTGCTCACCTGCCCCTTCTTGTCCTTTTTGATAGATGATTGCTAGTGTCTGGATAATGCTGTTCTGTATTTTATTGTATCTATCAAACAGATCTCTTGGATGAAGTAGCTGATTTTATTTAGTCTAAAGACCTGATTTTGTGACCTTCTGTTTCCCAAACAAAAGCAGTTGGCCTTGTAGATATTTTGGAGTTGAGTCTAGGCTGTTCAGTTTCCCTGGAGATCATGTTTCTGAAACATTCCCTAAGTTTAGCAGTAAAAACTAAACTCTACTTGACTGTGCCTGCCTGTGGTGCTAGGACACTGTATAAAAGTGTTGGTAAATCTCACGGCTCCATTAAAATCTTTGGTGTTTAGGAGAGCTCTATAAAGGAGGTGGGAGGAGTTGTGCACTCACTATCCTGGCTAGCAAACCAGACATTTAGCATTTGTTTCCACAGTTGTGATACATGAGATTGTGTGTTTACTGTTGAAATTCTGGCTTCTCCCAGTTGGACAGTGATAAAAGGCGCTTTAAAGAGATGAGACCAAGGTGGCAGAAAAGGAGTTAACTCATGGGCCCAATTTCTGCCGTATTCCCTGTCGCTGTTGGGCTCTGTGCTGTAGGTCATGTTTGCATTGCAGCATTACAAGCATTCCTGACTCTGCCATTTTTCCTTCCCATTCAGTACACCGGTATTAATGACCATCCTGTTATCCCTTGACATCTTCATGGAAATATTTCATGTCTTTCTTGTGGATGATAAAGTCTTTAAACACAGAAAAACCCTTCCATCTGTGAATGGTCTTTGACATTTGCAAACATGGCAGTAAGTAATGTTAAGTACTTTTCAATCTCCATGTTTTCCTTATTACACCAGAGCACATCTCTCTCCAGTTTTACGTCACTTTAAACTGAAGAAAGCTTCTTTTAATGTAGTGCTACCCATGGGGTACTCTAGGAGACACATACTGCAGTTATGATATACACACATAAAATAAACAGAGTCCAGAAGTGGAGAGAAATCATGCAGATGACATTTTCATAACTGTGGAAATGGCCCTCTAACTGTAAGAAAGTTGTGCATGTAGGATTTTCAAAACAGAAAAATAAAAGTCATATGATCAAAAATCTCATAAAATCACTTTATTTGTCCAGATTAAACAATTAGGTATTCTAAGTGTGACAATCCTTGGTAGCAGCAGATAAAAAGAGCAAAAAGAACCTCGCATAGAAATAATGTATACTATCTTTCTCATGTCTCTTGTAGTGCTTTTTTATATACTTGGAAACTGTCAAATGGGAAAATCCTCTATTTCCCATATACCCTGACAAGTATGACTATACAGAGTTATGAAATTGTGTGAAACATTGCAATGTGAAAACTGTCTGGATTGTACTCTTTCCCTGTAACTCTTGCAGAAAGCATTTTTCAAGGCAAAACTAAATGCTCTTATAGAATTAGATACACAGGTACACAACAAATACACATACACCCACTATTCATCCTTAATAAATTTACGCATGGATGTTAATTGTATTTCCAAAGAGAAAAAAACCACCATCTCATATAGCACTAAAAGATGCTTTCCTAATGATTCCTGTTACTTTAAAAGCCTGACTGCTGACTGTCTTCTAAATCTCTTCCTTGAAAAAAATGCTTTTAGGAATAAGGCAAGGGCAGTAAAACTGACTGAAATTAAGGTTTTGGCAACAGTTACTACTAAACCTTCAATAGTCTGTGGAAAACTTCACAAATATGAAATTAATTTTATCCAAACATTTTTTAGGAAAACTTTATATGTGTTCCGGATTTTCTTTACCCTCATCATTGATTTCTAAGGAATATGTGTGCAAAATTAAACAAATCTGTTTCTTCTCTTGCTTTAGCTATTTCCTGGTGCTGCATTGGCTCTGTTTCATGATGAGCTGTTGATATTGCAAAACCTGGCTTGTGGTGCACAAAATAATTTAGTTAAAGAAGTTAAATGATTCAAATATCCCAATACTCAGCAAAGTGGAGGAGACTAAGAGACCTGTTTAAAATAACTTGCTGAAGTTTCAGAAAGTTGGTACTTGTTAAAGTTCCCTGAACTTATTTTTCTTGAAGATCTGAATTATTGAGAAAAATTGGTAATACTTCAGCTCTAAGAAAACAATCTTTTGTCCTTCAGTCTTTAGAAGTATTTCAGCTTTTGATGTAGTTATAAAAGACAATTATTTTAAAAATAAGTGTTTGCTTTGCTTAATTATCTTTTGCTAGGAATGTGTTCTCAAGGGGAATGGGAGGGTACTTTTCACATCATCGGGAGATGTAATAAGAAAGCTGGCCCTGGATAAGCATGGTGTTGTCCTTGGAGGTTCTGTTTGGTAGCATTATGAAATCCCAAGTCTTAGAATTCATTCTAATGTAGGCAAAATTAAAACTAAATCCTTGTGAGTATCTCTGTTTAGATGTTTTGATGAAAATGCTGCCATGGTAATGGACAGAATTGCCATCTAGAAAGTTTGCTGTGTTAGGAAAAAGAGAATATAGCTCTCCCGGGTTTCATACCTTCCATAAGGATAGACAGATTGCCAATGAAAGTCAGGAAGGAAAATTATTATATTCATATAAACATATGAAAGAAATCTCTTCTATTTAAAAAAGGTAAATTAATTTTGATTTAGAGATGGCACCAGGTCACAGTGCAGAACAAAAAATTCAAGAAAAAACATCTGGCTATAGAGCATCAGCTAACCTGAGTTACCTGTTTCACATTTGAAGAGTGTGAAGAAGACTTCACACTCACATTGGCTAGTTAGGAATATAAATATTGTTATAATATGATATACACTTAACTTAGTTATAGTATGTGTGCCTTCAATGGTTCATTTCTAGGAATTGAACATGTAATTCCTTATTTTAGCTTTCCAAAATAGTTTTGGATTTCTATATAAGTAAAATATTGCAGTATTTTAGATTTATTTGAGTTAGAGTATCCGAGTGACGCTGTGTAAATCTATTTTTTTGGCCTTGTGAGAGAAAATGTAAGAGTGAAAGCTTGGTGAAATTAGCTGACAGTTGGACTCGATGATGCTTGTGGGTTCTTTCCAACTCAGCCTATTCTAAAATTTTATTACTCTAATGATCTCTGACCTTATTACAAAACAGGTCTTCCAAGATGAAATACGCTCAAAACCGGGCTGTGTAGAACTTGATGAGATAAAGTTAGTCAGTTCCTTTTTATTGAACAAAATACTTGGCCAACAGCTTTCATCTGGCCAGAATATATACATGGGTGCAGCTGCCCAAAGGGAGCAGGGACGCAACTACCTTGGTTAGTATTACTGTAATTCTAAAAGACTCCACAGCACCATAGTCTAACAAAAGCCTTTTACACCATCAGTGGACAATAATCTGCACCGTCATTTACTTAACATAAACACTGAATTCACCAGCTTGTGGAAGAAATATGTATGTACAATCTGATAGTGAACAAAAGTGGAACTATGGAGAAGGACAGAAGACACCGTTACCTTAGGATTGCAACATTTGTCTACCAGGACTGTCTTTATTGCGGCTATGTTCATGCTTCTTAGAGCTAAAGTTGTTTTTGCACCTCAGGCTCAAATGAATAAATTATTTTGGCTACTTGAAATAAAACATGGCCACTTAAAAAGTATCAACAGTACAGGTATTGCATATATTGTTTTTCACAGATTATTTGTACCATAATCATATATTCTTCAGCATTAATTGCATGCTGACTATAAAAGGCAATTTTTATTTGGTATTTTCCATCTCTAGGATAAATAACTTGCTTTTGTTGTCTTTGTCCATGATTTATGCTGCACCTTTATTATAAATAGGGTGATATTTACTATAACAGAACACAATGTATGCCCATGAATACTTAGGTTTAAAATGATCAAGAAGTTTGAAATAGTTAGCATCCACTTCCAAATTGTTAAAAATAATCTGAGAAAAATTCAATCCAGAATAAGAATGAATTTTATTCTCAATTTTCTGCTCTTTCATTTATAATCAAATAATCTGTGTGTTTGGAACCTTAGTGAGAAAAAAAAAAACAACCTTAGGAGCCTCTTTTCTAATTTATCAGTAGAGATGCTGTATCACTAAACTTGTGATTAGAATGGATTGAATCCATTGGAAATGCTGTCACTTTGTGTAAGAGACCTGGGCTCTTGTAACAAAGCAAAAAATGACATCTGTTTAGCACCGAGATAGATAGAATTGGCAGTAGATAGACCCATACTAAAGACGAACCCAGGAGGATTGTCACAAGAAGCGACACAGGAGACATCAAAGGCTAATTAATTTTAACCTCAACTGGAGAACAAGAGTATGCAGGGAATGTGCTACGGCAAGGACATAATTTGTGAGACAGAAACAGTCCTGCAAGGAATATTACAATTGCATTATATAAAGCAAATATATATAATTATAAATATATATTATACAATGAGCATTCATATAGCTATATATATATATATATATATATATATACTCTGCTTTCCCCCATGCACTGCAACATGATTATCTAACTGAATTTAAGACAATCTTTTTTATTTTTTCATAGTGAAAGAAGAAACCAATACAAAGAATAAGCAATCATCACACAGGTAGGTCACTCTCATGGCTGTCCCTGTGTTACTAGACAGCCACAAACCAAACCTCATGGCTTTGAGGGTTGATGGAGCAGCACCGTTTTTCTCTCTACAGCAGAAGGAACAGCTCATGTTAGTTTAATGTGACAGCAAGTGAAAGCAAAGAACAAAGTTTTGAATAGACCTTGATGCAGTGGTACGTGGGACTGAGGAAACAGTGAAGTTAGGAGATTTTTGAGGCAAACACTAAGTCAGCCTCCCAAAAGGCAGATGTGAGATGACTGCCTTGTGAGAAAGCAGAAGACAGCAATTGTCAGGTGACAAATACGCACATTTGACTTGCTGTTTACTCTGCTTTGAGGAATAGAAACACAAAACCTTCTAGTTTAAAATCAAGTGCTATCTTATAAAAGCAGCTCTGTGTGATTGTGAGCAACTATTGATTGACCTTCAAGTTTCCAAGAAAGTAACCTCAAAGGATATAGGCTCACGTGGCAGAAGATTTCATGAGCACCACACATCAGAGTCAGAGTCAGAGACTTCACCCCACACTGCCACCAAGATGCTGAAATTCTCTTGAATTATCTTAGCTGGTGGTTGAAAGAAAAGGTTTTTGACAATTTTCTTGGGAATGACATTGGAATGGAACTAAAAGTCAAGTCCTTTCCTCTATGTTTACAGCAAAATGTGTTGGAATAACAATTCTCTGCACTGCAGTGAGACTGAAGGTCTTGTCCAAAATGCAAACAAGGTAGCTGGATAGAAAAAGGTGCATCATTCCCATCTTTTCTACTTCCCTACCTTCCAGCAACAAAGGAGTTCTTAGCCCAGATTTCTTCATGTCTCTAAGTGGTCAGAAGAATCCACAGGAGCTATAAAATGCCTGAAGTTTAGTCATGTGCTCAGGGAAGTTCCTTTGCGAAACAAGAGCATGGCTTGCAGATGCTGGGGAATTAGGGCCTGCTCATGAGGAAGGATAAGATGCTCCTCTGAAGCACCTTCTTATGAAGAGACATAAATCCCAGGAGACTAAAACATCCTGTGAGATGGAAAGTTGAAATTACGCATGTATGATAAAGAGGGTGCCAGAGAAGTAAAGAACGGCCTCAGTTTGATCTGTCTTGTGGGGCTAGGCTGTCTCTAGTAAAAGCCGTGATATCCTCAGAGCTGCTTGGCTTCCTGCTCTGCTCCTCATGGATCCTTTCCAAGCAAAGCCTGGTCACACACCCACATGGCTGTTTTGCTGCGCCCCAGGTCGAGGCCAGGTCTCTGCAGCTGCCCTGGGTGAGAAACTCCAATGCATAAGGGAAGGTTGTGGGGGTATACTTGGGTTTGTCTTTAGGCTTCAGTCACTTGCCAGAGTGGTTTTAGAAGGTTGAAGAATAAATGAGGGAAAAACCTGCACCATTTAATTTATGCTTCCTCATATGTTCTTAATCCTTCTTTTTGGGGTTAAGATTTCATCAGTATAAGCCGTTGCATGTGCATTTGACCAAGTGTGGTTTACACCAGCTGACACTGTCTCTGAATTTGGCCCCAGATATGACACCTGTTTTACACTTAATCTCCCTACAATTTACTTCATTCTGAGAAGCAATTTACTTCAGGAGCAGCTCCATTTCTTGGTGTCAGGTAACACCATAACATGCTTGGTTAATTAAATAAAAGGAACCTAAATAAATATTGGAAAAGTTCCATTTTGCCCATAACAAAGTAATGTCAAAATCCCAAATAAACTTGTGAAGATAGATAATCTTCTAGGATTCTCACTTTGGATGTCTTCCATGGAGTTCTTACAAAACAACAGCTTCTTGTTGCTGCTGGCCAGTACAGGAGAGATTGTGATAAGCAGGAGTTGGAGAAAAGGTGTGAGTAAAATTCAACTTTGTATTTCTCATGAATGAACAGGTACAACTCTATGTGATTGCGTCTGTTCTCCACACGTATCAGCAAAGTTGACAAAGAAATAGATATATCCCATGGTTTGTTTGGTGAAACCTAAACAAACTGGATTGCACATTCTGTGCTTCCCACAGAAATATTTTTTTATCTTCATGAGCTCTTCGAAACACCCCAGCAAAATCTTCAATTACACACATTATTTACTGAGTAGATTTGTAAAGGCTATAATTATTCAATAAAATGAAACAAGCTCTCTAAAAATGATCAGTAAAAGTTTTGTTTGAAAAACACCAGTCTGCTCAGAAAGCTCAGAAAGCAAATAATATACAATTTTAGGAAAACGGAAAAACATAATTTAGTTTCACACAGAATGTAAAAGTGTTTCTCAGTTATGTGTATTTTCACTCATCCACTTTTACCAGTGTAAACCTATGTACTATTTAAGGATTTTTTGACAGAGCTCTTTTTAAAGCCAGAACAATTTAAGCGATAGAATAATTTAGGTTTGAGAAATGCCATACTATGATGCATTTCTGTAAATGAAGAACATTTTTACTACTCAGAGGTAACACACTGGGTGTATTGAATGAATGAATGTGGTCTAGAAATACGATTGTTAGCGTAAGCAGATTTTAAAATAGTTCTCAGTTTTAAATACTTTATCTCCAAACATATTCAGAGATATGTGTCATACTCCTGTGTTGCCTGCATTGTAATATCAGGGGTTCTTTCACTTATATGTCTTAATAAAAGCCAATAATATTTGTTTGTTAAGGAAACCAACCATAAAGAGTAAAGATGAATATCCAATAGCTGTATTGTATATTTCAATTCAACACGTGAAGGAGAAAATGAATGAAAGCCACAGTGTGTAAAGTTTACTGAAGTGTGAAGAGATTTTAATAAATTGGTTAAACAGCCTGCACTTGAAATTAAGTTCGCAAAATCCTTCTCCATTTAGTCATATCATAGAAGGTAAAACTTCTATATTACATCATAAGACACCTTTATTTCTTTACTCAGCCTTCTAGGATACATTACATGATGAAGACATTCTGAGTGAATTATGTTCATGCTGATTTTGCTGAAATGCGGATCAGATAAAAAAAAGCTCTCATCTAAATACAGTTATTTTTCTCTAAAACCCTTTAAATAATGGTATTCCTCAACTAATTATGGACATTAAAAATACTTTTCCTGTGCTACTATCTGCCAAAATAGAGTTAAATGTGATTTCCTCTGAAATGGCAAATATTTTAAGTTAAAAAGAACCATTAAAAATAGTTTTAAAAATTACTTGTCATATGTGACCTTCCAAAATAAGTACTTAATCAGATTTTCAAAATATATGTTTGTTCTTAGTGACCCAAATTGCAGTTCAGAATCCAATACCACAAGCCAGTCACACTTTTCCACATAAATCCCAATGATCTTGTCTATTTTCATGCTACATACTGAGGAAAAAGAGAAGGCATATTTATCTTTCCATTAGAGCATGCAGGCAAATCAAGTGAGCTTTTAACTTGTTGAAAGAACAATTTTTTCAGAGGCATAGAAAATGGCAGAATCAGTAAAAACCAGGCTGCCAGAGGGGGTCAAAATAATAATTTCTCTGTGTTTTTGTACCAAACAACCTATAGTTTTTTGTTCTTTCCCCATTTTCCTAGAGAATGTAGTGCAGACCACAGGAAATGAAAAAATGTTCATTAAGCTGTCTCCAACATCAACTAGATCTTTCCAAGGAAGATATAAATCCCCATATTTGCTGAGGGAGGAGGAGAAAGGAAAGTGGAGAAAGAACTTTTTTTATCCCCAGGGCAAAGTGCAAAAACAATGAGAGAAGTCCCTCTTGATGCAGTGAAATTGTGATCCCAAAACTGAGTTTTGGAACTTGTCACACCAGGATTGCCAGTACATTTAGTTCTAGCTAAATTTTACACAAAACTGAGTATATTGGCAAAGAGTCACAGGTTCAGGAAAAAAAGTCAGGGATGCACCATGAATCCAGACACAACCCAGTGCCCAATTTCCTCTCTGATAAGCTAGGATATTCCTGGCTCCAAGCAGGAATTCCACTTCTTTCTGCAATATGCTGGAATCCTGTCCATTTGAACACAGAGCAACATGCTGTGAAGTACTTCAGACAGTTGTTTTGCCCAGAAAGAATGATTTAAAGTGAATGGCAAAACCATGCAGAGGCATTGACAATTCACATTCAATTGCTGAACCAAACAATATAACTTGCATACCTACATGTCTTTAGTCTGGATATATGGGAAAAAGGAGACAGAGGAGTGAGACCACATTTAGAAGGTGCTACTTTAGGTGTGCTGTTGCTTAATAAGAATTTGCCAGGGCAGACAAGGGAACAGGAACTTCACCTAGCCTGAAATGTTCATTGCAGAAAGATGAAGAATAGGTTGAGCAAAGCTCTGCCTCAGGACTTGCATCTTCTTCCAGAGCCCTCTGACTCATCTGTGTCTTTTTAAGAGCAAAGTGACTAGGGTTAAGTAGTATTTGTATTTGGCTAAGTATTTGTATAAGGCTATATTCATTGTTTGCTTGCCAAATTATGTTTGAAGATGTTAAGCCAGAGGCCAGAGTTCCTAGAGTGGGATGGAAATTAAAGGAAAATATTTGAGGCACTGCAAGACCTGAGAAACCTGAGGCATAGGTCTGAGCATTCTAGAATCCTGTGTCTCAAGGAAAAATTTTAAACATTAAAAAAATTTATAAAAATTTAAAAGTACTCTGTTTAGTAGCCTACAGATCTCGCAAATGAAAAAAGGTGGTAGATTCCTTACTAAAAAAAAAAAAAGTGGTAGGCTGTCACAGAATCATAGACTGGCCTGGGTTGGAAGAGACCTTAAAAATCATCTTAAAGATGCCATGGACAGGGGCACATTCCACTAGACCAAGTTGCTCCAACCTGGCCATAAACAGAGAAAATCATATTCACAACTTCTCAGGACAGCCTGTTCCAGTGCCTCACCACCCTGATGGTAAAGAATTTTTTCCTAAAATCAAATCTAAATCTGCTTTCTTTCAGTTTGAAACCATTTCCTCTTGTTCCGTCACTACATGCTCTTGTAAAAAGTCTCTCTATGTTTTTCTTGTAGGGTCCCTTCAAGCACTGGAAGGCCACATTAGGTCACCCTGAGGCCTTTTCTTTTGCAGGCTGAGCAATCCCAATTCTCTCTGCCTTCCCTCATAGGAGAGGTGCACAATTCCTGTAATCAATAGCAGACAATATTGTGTTTGGAAACAGGGCCTCTGTGGCAGCACCTGCAGGGATGGTTTGGGAGTGCTCAGTCCCCTCCACAGAGGTTTATTGCACAATTTAGCTCTTTTTTTCCTTCTACAGCAGATCCGCACTGCAGGGCCCTGTGCTTCAGGCAGGATCTGGCAGGATTGCCAGGTCTCTGCTCAGAGACTTTTAGTCCCAACTGGAATGAGCAGAGCAGGATCATCCAAAGGCAGCTTGCAGCCTGCCAGGGCCCATCTTTATCTTTCCACCACACTGAGTGACACTTATTTGGGTTCAAGTCAAGGGCTCATACGCAGGTCCCAAAACTTACAGTGTGTACTGATTCATCCCAACTCTCCTGATTGTAACCATTCCACACCAATGATCCCGCAACGTGTTCTTCCAGCTATTGGCATGCATGGTTTTGTCATTTGTAACTGCTAAATTCTTTGCATAAATATTAAAATGCAGTAGTGTTACAAGACATCAAAGTCGTATGTGATTCACTAAATCATTTTCCTACGAAGTACTTTATAAATGATGCATTAATTCTGTCAGGATGCAGCCCTTCAGCATGGCTCATTAAGTCTGGCAGTTGCCTACTTTTCTTTTGATCTTCTGCATGGGGAAAGGAAATAAAAGTCATTTTTATCTCCTCAAGAGCATCGCCTACCACCTGCCCTGAAAAAGAACAAACAACTTTTTCCATTTGAAGGGGATTTTTTTCCCTATCAGCTGAGAACTTCTCTCACCAGAGTTTACATGAAGTATATTTTTAAATTTATGGGCCCTTGGCATTACTCTTTCTCTACATCAAACTGCACTCTGAGCCATAACGGTGACCTGTAGGCCGGAAGGGCACTTAAAATTATCCCAAAGAGATAGCTGGGGTATTTTTCCAAAAGAGAACAGTCTGGTTAATGTAAAGCTCAATCTCTATTTGACAAGTCTTTCACAGCAGGTGAGGACCTGAACCATCTGATTAGAACTGCATTCTGCACTCTTGACAAGAAGGGCAAGCACTGGTAAGAGGATATGAATTAAGTGCAGTCAGTTAGTTTTTACTCAATAGGTCAGTTGTAAATGCTGTTGTACAGAAACTATTAAAAGGTCACATGCACTTTAATTTCAAAGTGCTTTCACTTCAAACTTGGACAAATGAATTTTCTGTGTAAAACATGTTATGTCTCTAGCAGCAGTTCTATTATTTTTCAGCACTGCCCCTTGATAAGGGCTTAACAAGCGGAGGTCCAAATGACAGCAGCTGAAAGCTGAGAGCGGCTCTGGTTATGTGTGGTGGGGCTGAGCCCAGCCAAGTGAAGCGTTCCTGTGTGGATGGCCAGCAGATGCAGGTGTCAGAAATGCTTCAGCGTCTCCGAGTGCCTCCCCAGTGGGCTGGTTGGGTTTCATGCAACTGTCTCCACCTTGTCTCATCAAATCCCCTTTCCAAGGGGTAGACCAAATATCCAGCCTAGGAAGATGACAGCCAGGTTTCTGAGCATCTCTCTGCTGTGTGGGTGTGCTGCTGCCTGGCAGTTTGTGGCTCACTCGAGGGGGGCTCCTCTCTCAGTCACAGAGAGCGATGTGATGGCATGTTTGACTCTTAGTGAAGTGGGGCTCGGTACGCTGCGCGCCACAGTGCTCTTTAATGAGCACATCAAGGATGTTGACATCAGGAGATAGGTCAAATGTCAGATTTTAGGCTTCTAAAACAGTGGAAGGAAGTTCTTTGACACAATGATATATTTTTTTAAAAAAAAGTCATAGTGGAAAACTGAGGAGAGTAGATTACAAATTACTGGGTAATGAACATAAACAGCTATGCCTAGAGCAGGCTAAGCAGAGCCAATACTAGGTTTGAATTCTCAAAATATTATGTCTAATTATCATAGTGTATTATAGTCTGACAGGAGAAGGGGTGACTGTTTTAAACCAAAAGTAGGGTTAGGTTAGATTAATATCTAACTTAATCATTTACTGTAAAGGGTGATGAGATATAGGAACAGGTTGCCCAGAAATGTCTATGCCCCATCCCTGGAAATGTTCAAAACCAGGTTGGATGGGGATTGGAGCAAACTCATGTAGTGGAAGGTGTCCCTGTCCATGGTAGGAGTTTTGGAACTAGATGATCTTTAATGTTTCTTCCAACCAGTCTATAATGTTATGATTATAAATGCTCATAAAAAGGGTATAAAAATAGTGATGTTACTGATAAACATGTCAGTCTTAACTACATCATTTTCATGCTAAAAGTCATGCTGTCAGTATTTCTAATGCTGTTCTCAAATTTCCACAAGATTTTAGTTCTCATATTTGCCTTTTCCTTTTTGCATTATTTCTCATGCATAAATACAACCATTTTTTTAGGAATAGAAAAAATTACAGATTAATCTATATGAAGGGCCACCAGTAATGCAGACCAAAGAAGTCCATCGCAGTGTTCTCAAAAATCACAAGCATGTTGAAGAAACTTTAGAATCAGAAATATTAGATATCAGTAATGTTGCAAATTACTCTTACACTTGAGTCAGCTTGGACTCAAGATTCATTACAGAACACTCAATTAGTTACAACTGCTGAATTTCAGCTACAGACAGCTGTAGATTATAGACAATGAACATTTAACATACAATTATCTAATAAAGATGCCATCAAATAGTAGGCTTAGCAAATTTAATGAGTTATTTAAAAATGTGATCCTGGGCAGGTGTGCTTTAACAAAAATTTGAAGGACTTATTTTTAATATCGTTCCAGCCTATGTGCTACTTTTTGTGCTACATGCCAGCAACAGCAGATAATACAGATTTGATTTTTTTAATAGTACCCTTAATATTGGTCCCATTAACTAACCAATACAGAAAATTATATGATGCTTGCATTTGTCTGAAAAATGGTAGTTCATTTCTTCCTATTTTATTTTTCCAGAACCTCCTTACATCTTACACCAGCTCTATTTTAGGATCTTTATAACAGATGTTGTCTATGTTGTCTATCCTACACTGTGATGAAAAGAGGAGAATATTTTCTGACAGCTATAACACAGTCATTACGTGAAGAATATCCTCGCCTAAGAAGTAATGCCTCTAGTGCATATGTGCAACTGCAGCACCCAAATTGGACTCCAGCACAGTTATCCCCTGTGTTCAATATATTCATACTGGAATGCCCTGCCTTGCTTCATCCTCAGGTCACACCACAAGTATTTTCCACCAAGGACAACTACAGATGTTCCTTCATAGATGAAGTGAGGCATTGTGTAGCTCTCAGTGAATGACTTTCTCTTTGTAGCACACCAGTGCAGGCAATAAACATAAAACACTTAATTTTCCTGCAGCTTAATGGACAAATACATTCATTACTACAAGTCATCATGTAGGCTCCGCAATCACAGAAATTTTATGGAATTTATACAGCACTGTTAATATGGGAAAGACCAATATGAATTATAAAATACTATCTTGGGAGAAATTTATATTTGCCTGTTAAAAGAAAACTAACCTTTTGCAATATAACACCTAAATGGGATCAGAATCATCTCTCAGTGTAGCTGAATGTTTTGGGTTTGTTCCCTCAGGGTTAGGAAAACACTTTTTCCTGTCATGAAAAAGACAAATCACAATCAGTCTGTCACATATAATTTGACAATTTGCAGTGCTTGAACAGCAGGGGACCAAGGCACATATTTCAAACATCGCTATTGATAGAAGAGTTTTACAGTAGCTCTAAATTTTTATGCTGGATGAATGTCCTGGTTAAAACCAGTCGTATAACAGATAGCCATGAAGGATTGGTGCACTGGAACCAAAGGAGTTTCCTGATTAGTTTTGGTCTTCAAGTTGATAATTTTTTAAACATGCATAAGAAATCAACTACTATGCTCCAAGGATCAAGCAAACTAACAGGTGTACATCTTGGCACCTACAAGTGCTATGACTGAAAAAAGGAACCTTTCTGCATTAATTACAAGTTGCAGCTTTAAGTAAATGAGTAGCAATTTGTGTCTGGTATTTGGCACAAAAATAAGCAAGTAAAGCTTGCATCTTCCTCTGAAATTTCTCAAAGGAACTTAAAAAATCTCCACTTCTTGAAGACAATGGCCGTCTTCGAAGTTAAAACTGTCAAATAATATTGAAACTACATTTATTGGACCTATTGGGAGACAGATCATAAATAAAAATCTTTCCATTGTAGCAATTTTTTCTTGCTTGATACACAGAAAAGATTAAAAGAAAGAGAGAGATAAAGAAGATCAAAATTCTTCCTGCTTATGTAATGTCAAAAAACCCCAAAACCAAACCAAAACTGAGTGCATCATAAATCCTACAGCTTAAAAACACTGAGAAAACAGTAAAAGTATTGCCATTAAAGAGGGTAAGGCAAAGGTACAGCCAATTTTCTCCTTGCTAATTTATTTTGTGGCTTTATTCTGAAAACCATGGCATGGGATTTCACACTGATTATCTCCCCGTAATTTCCACATAAAGTATGTTCTGCTTGCAAGTAAGCAGATCATTTTTTTCTCTTCCTACAAAGCACTGGAAGTACAGCCTGCCCTCTGAAATGCAAGCCAAGTCTGCTGTTTCTTGTGAATAATCACCAGTTGAAGGCTCAGCCTGCTCTGTCACACGTATTCACCAGCACTGCATGTGAGAAGCTGACTGGAACAATTCTATTTGCAATGGAATAGGAGGACGAATTGAATCTCCTTCATTTCCTTCCAATTAGCTGCAGTGCAGCTCCCTCCTGACTTGGTTGTGTGGGACTTGAGAGATAGGAAAAGCAAGAGTTAGAACTGTTTCTGATGGGGAAGGAAGCAGCTGAGAGCAGGGAGCATGTTTGTACAGGATTTTTACAAAAATGGGAACGTATTGGAGATAGGACAAAACTTTGCTTGGTCATTGCCCCAGGCCCTGTTAAAACCCCCAGCAATATTCTCTTGACCAGTTCCTGAATTTATCAAATTTACTTTGAAAAGAGACGGTGTCAGGTCAAAACAAAACTCCACCCTGCACAGTTGATGCTGGCAGTAGCAGAGGCTGGAAAAGTGTAAGATCAGGTCAAGCTTTAACAATGCTTCTCCACGATTTTGGCTTACCTCCAGCAGCAGACAGCTCAGAGGATTTTCTGAGCCAGGTCTGGCAGCATCCTGAGGGAAGGAGTTACACATTTGGATTGCCAGCTACCGGCAAACAAGTCTCCCTTGTTTCTGTGTAGAATCTGTCCCATTCTAGCTTCATTTAATATCCTTTTTATTTTTTTTTTTAACTAGTAGAAGCAGTAAGCAATTGATACACACTGACCTTCCCCATATTTCGTACACAAATATGATATTCTTCCTTATTAATCTCTCACCAGGCTGAAGGGTCTTATCCTAATTTATTGTGTCTTGCCTGGATGGATGCCTTTCTACATCCCGGGGCATCCTTCCCCAAATATTTACTTATTGTTACATTATCTTCCTTGACATGGGGGAGAGGAAACAAGATGGCACAAAAGTGTCCAAAATGTGTGCACATCAGAGATTTGTGGAGAGGTATAAAAAAGCTCTCTTGGTTGTCTGTTTCTTGTCATCATAAGGTGTCAGCCTGACTGAAACCTCTTGACTCTTCTGACAATACAGAATTGGCTGGGTTTTGGGGGTGTTATTATAAGCCAGAATTCTATTTTTTTTGACCTTGGAATACTGTTATGATTTCAGAAATGAGAATTTTATCAGAAAATAAGTGGGATTGCAGCCCTCAACTTTTGGAAGGCTTGGCTGAGAACAAAATAGATCTGGAGGGCAAAAAGAAAAGTGAAAGTTATGACTTTTTTTTTTTGTTATGTTAGAGGGTTTATGATTTAGCCAGTTTTTGAGTAAATATAGGACTGATGGGTGAATAGTGGATTCCATTTTCCAGGCAGTGCCTAAGTCATAATATGTACATAATCACATATTATTTTCTTTAATATATTTACCAAGTTCTATCTTGAAACCACAGGGGTGCTTTTAACACCCATTAATAATATAAGAAGACTGAGCTAGAAATTTTCTGATGATTAAGAGCCTTCCATCCTCCATAAATTACCAGCCATTTTACTCTCCCCTCATTTTGATACCAGCTGCATCCTTCAGTTCACATAGCTTTTCCCTCTTTAGTGATAGAGAAAAATATGCTTTCTCATCAGTCATTTCCCTCCACTAAAAACAAGCCAGCTTTTTTGCTTGACTCTTCAGTATTTTGCTCTGCTAATAGCTTTCTTCTGCTCCCATTCCAGCTTGAATTAATCTTTAGAGAGACAACCACAATAGTGTACAGATATGCCAGACTGGGAGGGAGGCTCTTCTGAAATTCCCCTTATTTAAAAAGACCTCTGATAATGGCATCACTATAACAAACCTCCTAGAAATATTTCACCAGCTCCCACATAAGATTACAGCTATTCTATTAAATATTCTAGCTTCAGAATAGTTCATGATACTGGCACATTTTCATCTTATGATCAATTAGTTCTCTAAGATTAATCAGCTTCTTATTTGTTTGTCATTTCATCTTACAGCAGAAATTCCATTTAGTTCATCAGTACTCTGTTTTTCACTATTGTACTATTACATGCATTACACAGGAATTTTTGTGTACTCAGAATTATTCAGACTTTCATAAGATATTCTTGCCCTTCTCTTTCTTAACACCAGTTTCTAGTTTTGTTAATAAAAATCATTGCATACTCCTACTATTTTGTGTCAAGGTCACTAATGAAACTGCTCAATTTTTGAAAAAAAATACTTTGATTCAGAAAAGTCTGGCAATCCTTAAATTAATTGTCTTTATCAAAATTAAGCACATTCTTTACATGAAGTCACATAAAATTATTTACTGGATTTCTAAGATGTTAGACTGATTTTTATCTCCCTGTCTTTGAAAAACAGTCATCTAAAAAAGACATTATATTGCTTTGGTAAAATACAAGTTGGGTAAATCTGTGCTACATTCCATTTTCATTTACCTCTACATTTTTGAAGTGTTCTTGGAGTGTTCTGAAGACCCGTGCATAACTAACATATTATGTAGTCATATATGCCATTATTTTTCTCTATTTTGTAAATGCATATCCCATGTCAACTTTTTTCCAGTTATATCCTGATATAACTGGAAGTTATAGTATATATTCCAGTATATATTCCTGATTTAAGAGATTTATAAAAAATCTGTGCTGCTGGATCTGCAATTTCATGTGTGAGCTCATGCAGTACTGCAGGGAGATTACCTAGTTTCCCCAACTTGAGTAGATTAGGTTGTTTGGCTTTTGGTTTCCATTTCATCTGTTGTCATTTCCTTTTCCACATTCCCACTGCTATCATGCCTCTGTTCCATATTCAGCATCACTATTCTTATTGAAAATTGATCAAAAGCTCTTAGAAACACAGCTAGTGACCCACACTCGGCCCACTGAAATCAAAAAGTTCAGAATTTTATAACCACAAGCAAAAACCTAATAAAAAAAGTTTTGAAGGATTTCTGTGCCAAATACTGCTTCCCAGTATCTGATAGCTGAAGACTTACAGTATAGAAAAGAAAAAAAAAGAATCTCAAAGCTGTATTATGCCACAGGGAAACAGCAGGAGAAAACAAAATCACTGACAACCCCAAAGGACCACGCAAAGGGAAAGAATGCAGTTTTCCAGAGTGCTGCTGGACTCCATAAGATTTTTAATATTGTTAGGGAATGACCTTGCCCCATGCAACATGCTCAAAGTACGGCAAGTTTCTGAATCTATAAAAGCAGGTAATTGGCTACTGCTTCTTCCATTTGTTCTCTCTCCCTTTAAAACAAGAGGGTAACATCTTCTTGGTTCCTTCTGCAGATCAAGGAAAAATCTGAAGTCTTGCATTAATAAGAAATATAAACAGTAGGCAATAAATACATTCAATGGAGAGAAATCTTCTCTTATTTTATCTTTTTAGAAGACTTTTTAAATCTCTGTCATAGGCATGAGTAAAACAAAGCCCACGCATTCTTCTCTTATTTTCTTTATGTATGTACTGAAGACTCAGGCCTAATTACAGGAAGCCTGAAAACTGTCCTTATTACATAATAATGTGCCTTTCCATCAACAGAATACCTTCATATAATATTTACCTTGTTCAAATTTGCCTCAGATAAGCCTTTAACCTGGGAAAAGTCTTAGGATCTTGATGATGGGAGAGGTGTTTTCTTCTGTAGAGACAGAATAAAACCTGCTGTTTCCCTTTTTCTTCTTAAATATGAAAACCAGATTTAGTCAGAAGCAGGAACTAGCCAGGAACTATCCCTAAGTTTCTGCTGAAATATCTGTTCAATTATATTTGTAACTTTTGCAACCCTGTATTTTGTTAGGTTGGCACGCTTCTTAGATGAGGGATTATTTAAGGCAATTTGAATTTCAGTCATCAATGATAATTTTTTGTTATTTACCCATATTATTTTTCCATATTCCTCTGTCTCTGTATTAGATAACTTCACAATATTTTGGTCATCCTGTAGTGATTTTTAATTGTCATTACAAGAAGCTGTCACTCTCTAAGAATTAATTCTGACACCAGCTGAATACATTGTTGAAATCTGAGGGAATTGTGAATGGAAAACATGTCAGAAAAATACCTCCTTGTGAACAAGGAGGAAAGTAAAAACAAAAAACACACAAAATTTTTTAATGTTTTTATCTATATATTATGCTTGGAGATTGTCTTACAACACCTTTGGTATTTGCTCGCACTCCTTTCTCTTGGTGTTTACAACATCACCTTCATCACTGAATTAAGCTGATCCAATTGGAATTTTATCTCACTTATTTTCTCACTCCTGTCAGGAACACTTGATGCTGGCATGTATGGCAACACACAGGAGGAAAGCCTTGTTTTAACAACTACATTGACTTTTCAGCCTCTCTGTTACCACAGCCATCAAACTCCAATTTACTCTTCTAGGGGCCCTCATCATTCCACAGTCCAGTGTGGACAAAAAGAAAAATAATTTGGTCACTTAAGAGTGAGAAAGTCTATACTCCCAAAACAAAACCAGTCAGACAGCTATCTCAAAATTTACAGGCTCTGTTGACTGACTCCTTACCTCTTCTGTGACTCCAGTTTTCCCAGTGCCTCCCCTTGCTTCTCCCCTCACCACCCTCCTGCACTTTTGTCTGGAGGCTTTTCAACAGTTCAGTGACAGAATCATGTGAATACAAATAAATGAGAGGTCAAACAACACTCTTTTTCTTTTTTTAAATCAAGATTATTTTGTCCACAGATCAAAAACTGATGGGAAGTAATATTTGAGACCAGCCCATAAGAAAACAAGAGGTAGATAAGAGCAATAAAAGCTCATTCTCACAGTCCCTCCCTTCTGAAGAGTTAACACACTCCTTAACCTATATATTTTGTCTACTGATAAAAAGTACAGAACCAAAGAAATTATCAAGCAAAGAAAATAATTAATTCAAATACTAAAAGATTGTTAAGTCATAAAGTTGACCCACCATGATTTACAGGTATCTTAGCTCAAAGTGCATAATTAATTTCTGTAAAGATTTTTTAAAGAACATAAAAGTGTAAATGAAACAACAGTTTTTGCTAAGGATGTCATGCAACTATTGTTCTTATGCAAGAAACAAAATCAGTCTTTTAAAAGACCGGCTTCTGACATGGTCTTTTTTCTACCAAGCCCAGACACTCACAGGTAAATTCATTCCCCACATTTTTGTCTTCTTAAACAAACTTTCCCTTCCACTTCCTTTTATCTCTTTTGCTTTTTTAATTAGTGGGAGAAAAATGCACAGGTTTTTTTTTTTTCTGTTCACTGAATATTATTGACTAACAGTGTGTAGATTTTATTTTACTATGTATAACAAATGCATAGTAGAAAATTTCATTTAGAAATGAATACTGTTGATGTTTCAACAGAAAAAAATCATGTAATTCAGATTTAACTTTGAACTTTCTTAATCTACAGTCTTGTCACTATCTCATAGGCCTTTGCCAATTTAGGAGATTTAAAAATAGTATGTGTTACGAGACCTAGGTGCAAAATATTCCTAAGAAAGAAATTGCACTCCTATTTATTTAAATGAATTCCAAATTTTGTCTATGAACCGCATCTCTTAACTATACTTTCACTTCAGAAAATATTAACCTCCCCCACGCACCGGTCAAGAAAAGTCTGGCTTTTAAAGCTGGAAGCAGTTGACATCTCATAACTTGGTGGCTTTCTATGATGTATGATTTCTTTCTATGATGAAAATGCACCTTTTAGAAACATTAAAAACATATGCATGATAAATTGGTGAGCGAAAATCTCCCAAACACATATTTTGGTTTCATATCATCCTATCCCATAATAAGTAATTATGGAAAAGAACACTGACTACATCACAGATGTTTCCTAATTAAGTGGATCAAGGGAGACACAGCTGCTAATGACTGGGGGTTTTTTGTTTGTTTTATGTGTGTGCTATTTACAGTCTGCTGTGCTATATATATACACTGAGACCATAAAGCCTTAGTGTGGCTCTAAATTCAATTACGTTAAGAAAGAGTTTATAAAAAATTGCTTAAAACTCTATTGTTTCAGAAGTGCAGTTTAACATATACTACATGTGTGCCTTTAAGTATCAGCTCTTGAGGTTCACTTCTATGTTCCTTCTCTACTGTTTTGCATTTTTACTAACCACTGCCTAATGTTTTGGGTTTTTTTTTTTAAGACTCTTTCTTTCTCACTCATTTGATTCCACTATCCTAACTTCTATTACATAAAGGAGTTACAATATGGCAGCTGTTGTTCACTTGAGCCATTCAGGTAAATATTACAACATTTTGGTTCATTTTAGTATTATCTACATTCATCCTTTGGCAATATTTGCTAAACCTTCATATAAAATTTCTTCTGATAACCTCAGACTTCTTCCTGACCCAAATAATGAAGGTAAGGGTGCATTTGACTTTGAACCAGAGTGTACTTTGAAACTGATGTCCCGATTTTCCCCATTTGTCATCACTGAGTCATCTTAGAGTGTGCATTTTGGATACTTTTACATCAAATTAAGCTGGAAGATCAGGAGCACATTTAATTTGTTCCAACCACATGCAACCACTCAACACACATGACCAGACTAACACTAGCACAAAATGAATACCCAAATCTTACACAGTGGTGTCTTCAGCTCCTCAGTCTCATTGCATTCTATTAATGCACTCTTCTGGGCCTCCCTGCCTGCCTGCCAGTGTAACGCTGAACTATGTCACTCAACAAATGCTGCAGATGGAGTTGTCCTTCATTCTAGTACCACCTTCTGGTTTTGAATAAACATTCGTGGTGAACAGCACATAAAGAAAGTGCTGTTCTTTGAATGACATTATAGGAAAACTCTGAAATGGCTGCAGGTGATCCATTTAATTGGCGCAATAAGGAGAGAAAACCCCAGCCGGAGTTTTGAAAACTTTTTCTGATGGAGCATACAGATAAAAGGTAGATGAATGAGACATGCAAAGAGAAGCTCCAAGGAAAGCAGTATGGCTCCACAGGAAGAATGAAAGGACT
Organism: Origma solitaria; assembly: GCA_013397895.1. NCBI lineage: Eukaryota > Metazoa > Chordata > Aves > Passeriformes > Acanthizidae > Origma > Origma solitaria. Next base: position 575,402 of record VZRL01005049.1, read on the forward strand.
CCTACTGAATGAAGACACTATCCTAAATATGATCTGGGATGCCTTTGAGGACAATGGAGGATGGACATGTCACAGAACAGTAACTTACTTAAACTCTGAGAGTTTGCTTTCTTCACATACAGATGAAGACAATAGAAAAGCTCACAGCTAATTAATTAGGCTTGAACCAAACACTGTTTTTCATTCTAGCATGTAAAGGCTGCACTCACAATTTGTGGTAAAGATTTTATCACAGTTAAGAGTTGTCATCCCAGCCCTGCTAAATTCCCTTGAGTTTATGCAGTTGGTTCCAATGTATCCATAAACTTCAGCCATGTTAGCTATGTCTAAAAAAGAAAATTAAACACTCTCAGGGTGCTTATAGGCTAAATGATTATATTTCTAGAGTCATCACTGCTAATCTTTTTACCTGGATCATCTTCTACCAACCTAAATATTTCCCACATAGGGTTTGGGAATATGCCCAGTCCTAGAAGTATTCTCAACTGGCAACAGTCCACTCCTTTCCAGAGAAGCATTACAGAGTATGATCATGACCAGAATATGCCCATGATCCAGGCTGGGAAAAGGGACCATGGAAGCATTTAATTTCCTAATATAGATTAGCTGTTGAATTGAAGAATGGGCTTTATGCTTTTCCTGGCTCAGTCTAATGGAGTGTCCCCAGAGGGATAGGGTATAGGAATTAACCCTTTCTATCTTTAAGTACTACCATTTCAACTGGAAGTACAAATTGGTAATAAAAGAGAATATCTTGATGAATACATCCTAGTGAAAGTGAAAGATGGACATGATTTCACTGAAAGTTTATACAAAAACCAAGGATTTTTTTCTAGGAAGAAATTCCTATGTTTAGAGGTTTTAAAAGCCAAGAGGGCAGCTTTATTCAGAATAATGCTACTTGTTAGCAGGGTAATGAACTTAAAATCTGAAGCAAAAGCAATGTCCCACTCACAAAGCAGTATTCTGTCTAGGGAGATGGAGACTAGTAATATGCTTCTCTAAATAAGTTTCTGTATTTGAAAGAACTTTGGATTTATTTATCATCAGAAGTATGGTGAATACTGCTTCTCTGTAAGTATTTTTCTATCTTTCATCATGTCGGATATTGTGTTTTCAGACTTGTAGTGATGAATGATATAAGAGAAAATAACCTGATATTTATCAAGAGTAGTGAATTATTAATGCTTATAAAATAACAAAGGTAAACAACCAACCCCAAAACACATTCTTATCAACATATCCACATGAATGAGCAGATAACTATGAAAGTAATGTGTCTGGGCTGCCATGGCACAAACTCCATTCCTTTAAAATTTTAATTCAAAATTAAATGCTACTTTTAAGAATGCAGGCAGTTCAGAAAATTTATATTCCCACAAATCTGTTACAATAAAAAAATACCCAAAACATTTGTGGATACATAAAAATGGTACACTGATAGATAAGTTCCTGCTTCAAAACCTTTATAGTCCAACTGAGACTGGACTCAGCAAGCAAACAAGACAAGAAAATGTGGAATATCATATGCTAATGAGAGAGGGAAACAAGTTGTGAGTTTTACAGAAGAGACTGGAACTAAAAAGCTCTGGAGGTCACAGAGCAACACTAAAGGTGCTTGAAAATGTAAGAGAGTAATGCAAAGAAACAGGACCACACATACAGGAACGTCAGAAGGGAGTTCATGGAGACCCCAAAGTCCTGGGTTACCTCCTTTTATTTTACTTCCTGAAAACAAACAAAAAGAAAGACTTAGGTTAACACTGAAAGAATCATCTATTCCCAATCTGCTGAGTGTCCTTCAGTGTTCAGCAATGGGTTGAACAAGGAGTTCTTAGGAACTCACAGCTCAGTGCTGGAGTGTAGTTTGACTTGTCCTTCCTGGAATCATGGGTCCTCCATACCCGGTGGAATTGGATGTCTAGCATTCAGATCCATGAATTCTGTGAAGATTTTAAGGTAAACTGTAGGTGGATGTTAGAACAGCTTCATAAAAGGAAAACAGATTCTCAAGGTTATGCTTAAGAGCAAGAATCTTCAGCAGCAGGTATAATTTCTGCAGTAGTCTCTGACTCTGGCTAACAACTCCGTAAGCTCTTCCATGGCGTGCTTTAATTGGTTTTGAAATGGCATCTTTCTTGCTTCTATTTTGATGAAGAATATCTAGAATTGTCCATTTGTTTCCCTTGATCATGTCTACTCCTTTGCTACAGCCACCTTGACAAGAGGATGTTCGTCCATTTGTCACCCCCTAGCAAGTTTTGTGTTTGGGTAGTTGAAAATCACAAGGGAGAATACCATTTTATTCACTCCAACAACTTGTGTTTGAGTGTCTTTATTTTTACAGCACATCTTGGTGATCATGCCCTCAGCTGTTGCCTGGTTTGCAAGTTTCTATGTGGAATTAGAAGACTGTCAAGGTACCATCAAGCACCACTGGTAGACCAACAGGTAACTACAGATGCAGATTCAGTAACACGTCTGAGATTGCACTGGAAGTCAGTGTCAGCACATAGAATTGCATGAAGGTGTTTTAATCCTTTTTTAAGACCCTAAGGAGTAAATTATCCTAGAAGAAATTACATGTATCAGTCACTTTCTCACAAGTAAAGAATGCTTTTAATTAATATTTTTGTTTCTGGAAATTCACTGAGTATGCTGACTGTATAATTAGAAATTAAGATGTGGCTTATCCAACCTAGGTGGTGCACATATTTGTCAAGAAAACATTGATATGGTCTGTTTCATCTCAAATTTGCCTTTGGGCAAATCTGTGCTTATGAGTATTAGGGTTATCATATATTACTTGCAGATTGTTTTGCAGTACACCAAAGCAGGAAATATTCCCTTTTTGTCATGAAAATTATTCCAACCACACAATCACTGTTGTCAAATCTGCAATATAGACTGCACTATAGACCCATCACTTCACTCCAGAATTTGAATAGCATGAAAGAAATTAAACTGGTGGGGAAAAAAATAAATATATTCCACTTTTTTGAGGTGCTGGTATCTACACTGATCAAAAGAAGCAACAGACTTATGCTGGGTTTAAGCCGTTAGAAGTAGAGGACAATGAGGCACATAGACTGCATCACTGATGGACTGAATGCGACAAGATAACACTACATGTAATCTTCCTCTGCTGAAATTGAAGCAGAACACATTGTGTCAAAAAACCCACAACAGATAATAGTACAAATAGACCCTTATTCTAGTGCATTCCTGTGTTTGATGGCCACTCCACATTTTTTATGAGGAATAATTTCTTACTGCTGTGTTGTAGGAATGTCTAATGCCTTTATCTTCCACTTAGAATATTCTTTCTGATGCTTAAGGATCAAACATTTAATGAGTCTTTCAATATTATCTATTCACTGTAAGTGGTAGAGTAAAAGCTTCGTGGAAAAGAGTCTATTTGATCTAATACATATATTTTTATATACCATTATGAATTCCATATTTTGCCTTTTGATGTAAATTCCCATATGTGGTCCTTATGGAGCCCTTTCTAATTATTTCATTATGGTGCTAAATCATTCCTAATCAACAGATAGGAATTATGATTTCAAAACCATGATTTAGGCATTTCAGAATGCATGGAAGAAAAACATTAAAACCAAACAACTCTGTTTATTTTCATGCACAATGAATTCAAAAATTTCTCTCAAAAAAAAAGACATTATTAACATTTTATAAATGAGAGGGAGGAAAATGTCGATTATGAAGCAGTTTGGAATTTTAACTCTCCTTTTCACTGCTGCAAATCGGCCTTGCTACTACAGAACTGGAAGTATCTAGCTTTGTATAGCAAGCCTTAAATAACCCATCTGGTAGAAGTGATCTGTTCAAACATGATTTGAAAATTACGGTTATAGTAACTTTGGATATTGTATTATTTCCTTGCTTTGAAAAACATATAATTAAAATTATTGTTTAAACACAAACGCATTAAAAAATTATAACTCCAATGGTTTAGTTCTGCTCCTATGTACAGGTCATTTTATAATAGTGGTTTGAAATACACTTTTTTCAAGAACTTGCCTATAAAATGTTCCTTTCCTTTACTTAAGAATTGGACAGATTCCTCAACCAATTACTTGTAATTTAATACTTCAGCTGATTCCAGTTTTTATGTGATAATAATTGTTGTATCTCTGAATGATACAAGGTAACAAAATATATATTTCTTTCTTCTTCTTTATAACGATTAGAGACTAAAATTTGCATTCTTGATATGAATATCAACTTTATTATGGGGTCTAATATGTTTTGTGAAAATGCTGGACTGAAGAACAGATGGTATTTTACATTTTTGTTCTCTGACAGTCCTGTGAGGAGAAAAGCGTAAACTTTGTCATGGCTTAGGAATGGCACGCCCCAGTTTAGTGCCCCTTCTTTGAGACTCTCCCAAACCAGACACCATTCACTCATGTCTGCTCCATGCCTTCCCATCTCACTCCAGGGATGGAGTTGAGAATTGGAGGCAAAAAAAGGTGAAAACAATGGGCTGAGATGAGAAAAAAATTACTGGAAACAGCAATGAGATAAGAAAAAGGACAGTAACAGTAACAAGATGAATTACAAAAGTATACAGAAAGAGAGAATGATTCACATGAAAAATTCTCACTGCAGAGCCCAACCTGGCTGGACCACAGACATATTTTCCCAACCAGAAAAGGGAGAACCTTTCTTCTGGGAAGTGAGAGAGAGACCCTTTCCCCCACCCCCAGCAATGATGGAAGATGGTATTGAAAGTCATTGGTTACTTGGTCCACTAGGACAACCTTCCTGTAAGCAATTTTCCAGGAGCCCTTCAGCACACTGTATGTCCTTAAAGCTATTGTATTTAATGGAATTTAAAAGGAGTGGCATTCATGGCTTCAACCATTTAATTATGAAGCAAAATTTATGTAGAGTGAGAATACTTTTCTTTAATTTCTTTTTTTTTTTTAAGAAGTTCAGCTGGCTTAACATGCAATATTCCTTCTTAGAAAATGCATGAATTTCATTCAGCCATTTGTGGGTGATTGCTTCACCCACAAAGAAGGACTTCAGTCATATTTTTTGAAACACTGATAACATTAGATAGCAACTTGGCTGTTGTGTCTTTCACCAACCATGGAGTCTGAGAAGGAATGTTTGGTTAAGGTATTTTTAGAGATTTCATATCTAATAAAAGATAATTGCTATGATTTCATCCTGGGATGATGGTTAGTCAGCAAGTCTAAGGCTGAGCAAAGTGATTCTTACACAGAGTGTGAAAAGCAACATTCTTGATGATTTGAACATTCAAGAAGCAGAAGGTTGTCCAAAAGCATCTTCCCAAGGAGGATGTGCTCTTGCAGAGAGGTTTCTGCAGGGAGAAACTTTGTAATTATTTCATTCTTCCTGCCAACATCACCTAAAACACCCCGAAGTTACTTTCACCCATATGTTTTTTATGCAAGTGTTGATCCAAATTAAATATTAGAACATATGGGAGTCCATTCTGTTTACGTTGAACCTGTATGTGCTGAACAGGCAAATAATTTTGGATATTGTTAATGTTTTAGTTCACAATGACTTTTCTATAATTATAATTTGTACAAATATAATTTCAAATAAATGCTAAACAAAGAAAAAGAGATTATTTGGTTGATCAACATTTGAAGGTGTAAATACAATCCCGTGAAACTGAGTTCTGTTTGATCTGAATGACCAAGGCCATGTCCTGTGAGTGGGCTAATCTTTCCCTTACATTCACAGGCTGTCTGACTGAAGGCTGCAAAGCTTATATGAAACACATCATGTAAGTCTAGCACTGGGAATATAATTATGACCATGAGAAATGTCACAGATTTGACAGTCTCCTTAGTTTCCTGCACTTGAATAAATACTGAATGAGTGCTTCATGCCTCCATGCCAGCAAGGTCTGGAAAAGGTCCAGTCTTTCAAACTCTAGACTTTGAACAGATTGTTTCTGGTCCCTTGTCTTAGTCTTTCAGACTCTGTATTTAAATTGCCTCAACTCCTGAAACTATAATTCTTGATTGGACAACTCTTTGCTTCCTATGAGGCCAGAATTTCATCTCTAACAGCTTGAATTCCTGTCTAGATCTTTAAGGCCACGAGATATGCTTCGTAGTGGACAACTTCGATATGAATTTTTAGAATTTCTGAAGAAATTTTACAATGATAGTGATTTTTAGTGCTCGGGAATAGAAGTATCACAGATCCTTCAATGGACACTCTTTCAAGCTATGATCATCTTGTCTCTTGTGAGTAATTAGGTCCAATCTACCTGTCAAGGTGAAAAGGCGCTGCTGATTCCTTATTTTCCATTATCTTTCTGGCTGCTGGTCATGTTTGCAGCATGAGACAGTGCAGCAAACTGAGAGCAGATAAGCATTTGGTAAATTTTTGTGTGAACCACTGATTGGCTTCACATTGTAGTCAGATAAACTTCACTTAGGTTAGCTGCTCTCTCTAGAAACTTGGCTTCTAAACAGCAGCTTAAATGTCTTAACATCACAGTTACCAGTTCTTGCAGATGTGGAATTACATCTAGATGAGACATTAGTGCCCCAAAATGTTGGGGTTTACAAATGAGTAAACTCTTGGGCATCAGCTGTTCTAGTATTCACAGCCCTAGAAAATCACACTAAAAAACCAAAGCCATTCGTGGAACACATGTAGTGTACACAGCTTATCTCCAATTCAGTTTCTTAATAGTGGTTTTTGAGATATTTGGGGAAACTCCTTTTTAATCTTGCCACTAATAGACTTGTCAGCAAATGCTAAATATCTCTCTGTTAAAGTTTTAATCATGACACAGCATCATTGGAGGACCTGGAGATGACACATTGTGGTTACTGCGGTGCTCTCATCACACCTCAGATACTTCAAACGTAAGGCTGCAGATTGCTGTCTTTGAGAAGTGTTCTCTCTCAACTGGTAAACCTTTCTATATGGTTATGTCCCATATTGTTTCTCATTCCTGAAGACAGAAGAGTTACATACGTTATTAGAAGAAAAGCATTTTTAAGGAAGAAAACTAATTCTCATTTTCAAGTATAAGGAATTTATACTATACCTGTAACAATAATGATAGTAAAGGAAAGCATGTCTACAAGATCCTGAGGATGCAGCTTGACCTAAGTTCCTTAGTATCCAAGTTAACGCAATTTTTTTGTCTGAAATATAAACCCTTTATTTCACTCAGGACTACATAACTGAGCAGAATAATATTGAAATAATTCTGAAAATCTTGCAAATCATTTAACAATTGCACCCCCAAAATAAACAGGCACCTTTTAACTATGCAGCAGGCAACTCCGTAACAAATGAGACTGTCCAGAACCTGCCTGGAAATCTGTTGAAGTTATATTCAGCACAGGGGTCCAACATGAAAAAACAAATGTCCATGTTAATGATTTCTTTCAGCTCCAGTAAGTGGAACGATTGGAGTTCTGGATGATTGATGATTCTTCTATTAGTCATAAAAGCCTTCTAGAAATTACCTGTTTAGTTTAAATTGAGTACTTATTTTTGCTTGCTCCAAAGGCACAGATATACAACTGCTTTTGTAATGCAGCAATTTTGCAACACTAACAATTAGATCTGGAAATTTTGTTAAATTCTAATTATCCATGACAGTAAATAAATTTTATTTTCCTGATCCATACCATCAACTAAAGTTTTATTGAAGTGAAAGTTTTCTAAGTGAAAAAACTTCATTTATTGAAGTTTTCACTTAAAAAATTCCCATGCAGTTTTACAGCAAAATAAAGGCAAATACTGCAATTGGTATGACAGTGATATTTCAAATTCTTCTAGAATCCTTGAACTGATTAGATCCCTATTTATTGAGTTAATTTCTCTGAGAAGTTTGCAAAATCTACAAGAGACAATATTTTCAAAGTATATTTCATTTTATGAAGGTATTTTCTCTTCCCCAAATCTCAGTTTGGGGATATCTTGGTCATTTTATAAGAGGAAATGAGGCAGGAAGTAAGATGATATGAAAAGAATAATTGCAGGCTATATAGTAGCTTTTAAGAATTAATGAATAAATGTCAGAAATTTTACTTTGTAGTTTGATTTTATCCTTACAAAGGCTGCACCTAGGCTTGAAAATCAAATTAGATAATTTTTCTAGTTGCTATAATAATGTTATCTATGGCCTTCATAAAGACTTATGCATTTTTCTAGATGTATTCTTCAAAAACTGATTGACCGCTTGTGAATAAAATCAAAATAGAACAAAATAAATGGGAATTACATTCTACATTAATTAGTACTTATTCAACTTTCATATTAATAAGCTGGCTACAGAACCATATATGTTGATGTGCATATGCATACACACACATAATTATATGTACATACACACAGATTTCCGAAATTATTTCTCTTTGCTGGCTAGTTTTTTTCCCTCTGAATTTTTACAGTAGATTGGGGCACTACTGAAAGAACACTGCGATCTCATTCAAATACAATTGTGATGTTCTCCTGTTGTTTTGCAGCTCTTCCTATCCTACTCTCACAAATGTGAGCATCAGAAGTTAATTCACCATTTCTATGTCAATCAATATAGAGGACTAAACAAATAAGACAATTCTTTAGTTAGCGAATGTTGTCCGGCAATATGTGATGTTACATAGTTCTCACCTAAATGAAAATATAGCACATATGAAAACTTGATGTGGATTTGAGACATTCCTGGTAGAATTGTGGATACATAAACCAATGAATGAACTATGATCATTAATGTATGTGCAGTTCTTAGGTGACAGTTTAAATATGAACAAATTTAAGCAAACAAGTTACAGTCCCTGCTGAAAACATTTTTTATTTTGTCTTTTTCTCAGTGTTTAATGTATGAGCACAACTGAATGGTGGTTGTGCTTGACAAATGGAAGAGAGGTTTCCAGCATTTTGCCTCACACCCTAGAGTATTTATGGCTCAGTGTAGCCACAACATGCCTTTCTTATCATTTACCCACAGGTTGTGTAAAACCCTACCAGGTTTTTTTGGTATTTAACTCATTAATGAAACATAGAAATTACAGTATATTTTCAGGTTTTGGTGATGTAGCAATTCTGGGCTGCAGCAAAGACAGTACAACAAATGGAGAATAATCACAAAGAATGTGAGTTAATACTAATCTGTCCTGGTCTGGATTACAACTAGAACATAAAGCTGTGTGCCAAAATTCACAGGTCCTGAAATCCACCTGCAAGGGAAAATAATTTGGGGATGTTTTGATAATTTTAAAAGAGGCAATGAGGCAGGAAGTAAGATGACATGAAAATAAAAATTGCAAGGAAGAAAGCTGGCTAACCAACATAGCTCCCATTGGCCATTCCAGAAGAAGAAAAAAAAGAGCAGAAGAAACAATAAGAATGATGGGACATGTTTTCCAGGAAAGAGCTTTTCCATCTCTTTGAAAAACTGAGGTTTATATCAGGGTTAAAGGAGGATTGCCATAGGAGCTGTCAGGTTAATACAGTTTACATGGTAAAAAAATAGAGAAATGAGTCCTTCCAAATCCATCTACAAGAATGCAGTCTTCCTAGCAATTTTCAAACGGCACAAAGTTAAGTTTTCATTTGTTTCTGAAGAAGAATTGAGGCACATCATTAGTTTTTGTGCCACATGGATCTTACACCAACCATCCTGAAAATATCACAAAAATATGAATAACTGCTCTTGAAGTGATTACTCCATTTAATGTAGTCTATTGTATGGACACTGTTCATTAACTGTCTACTGTAATACAAATGAGCTCTTATCGCTTCTAATGCTTCAGCTGTTTTCTGAAAGGGGAAAGAACATAATTTCATCTTTTATCCTTTCGTATACGATCTGAAAGAACATTTACCTTGTTCTGTCAGCAGTGAGCAAAAGGTTGGGTGCTATCCCTACCCTGGCTGAGCTCGCCTGCTCCTCCTTGCTGGGCTGTGAAACAAACACTGGAAAATCCTACCTATTGCTATAACAGTTCAGTAAGAGACAATATAGAGAGAAGCAGAAAAGTTACAACAGATACCTTGAAGCTTAACTGAAAAAAGCCCCTCAGCGTATCATGAGACTCACAACAATATCCAGAGGGGATGTAGTCTGCCATGTGTTTCACCTGTGTGGAGTTTATTACCGAGCTGGAGATTACATTTGTTGTCTTGGAACAGATCAAGTATTGATTTACCAAGGATGAAATGCATTTTAGCTCTCTCCAATTTATTCTAAAAAGTAATCTGGGCCTCTCAGTCAATCTGAAGAGATGTAGGTAATTCCAGAGGGCAATTCATTTTGTCCTAAAGGCTCTAAAATAAGCAGGATATTGTTCTGTACAGAGTGAGTCTAAATGCTAAATGCCCCTTAACGTTTAAACAATCTTGCAGAGCCATCCCTGATATTTAACAGCTTAATCCCTCTTTTTTACAAAAATAGAAGAAAAAAAGGAAAATACAAATAAGAAAATAAACAATAATTACCAGGACAAATACCTACAGAGTTGTTATGAAATGCTTATAGATTTGGTGCTAGACTAACTGTGGATAAACCGCACGATAATGTTCTGTTCTGCAATGCACATTTCACTTTACCTGAAACAGATATTTGAAGCATAGAACGACTGTTTCATCCAGATATTTCATTTAGTACTGTGATGTTTTTAATCTTGGTAAATTGTAATCCATATCAATTAGCAACTGGACACCTTGTCCTCCCAGGTATTTTGCTGTGAAGCACAACCCCGTATTCCTGCTCCTCTCTTCTACTCTAATAATTAGGTAGCAAGGTGACAGCCGCCAGACAGGAAGCTGTTATCCAAATCTTCCTCCAGTCCTGTAATAACAAAAACATTTATCTCGGCCAGAGTCTCCACTAACATGCTTTCCCAGTGGCTTTTGTTTCTGTTTTTTATATTATCTCAAATGAAAAACTTTGTTGGTGTGGTAGGTAACTAACCCAAAATGCTTATTTAAAACATTGGCACTGTTGTAAGAATCTCTGTGGTCTTAATTCAGAAGACCCCAAAGCTATGTCTTTCCTGCAACAGTCCTAGATGGCATGCGCTCAGAGCTCTGTAAGTCAGTCTTCAGACAACAAAAATCTCAAGGTGAAGTAATCTCAAATGCTTCTTTTCATTTGCTTGCATAAGGAAAAGGAAATTTTCTCATAAGAAGAGCAAATTTGTCACAAACCACAAATGCAGGACCTACATGCACATGAAAATCTGCGTACCCCTTGGGAACTGTGGTGTGTTTCAGGTCAATTGGCTTCTCTTTCTTCTCTGTCTCTAACACTCACACATTTCCCCTTATCCTGGCCATCTTTCTTTCCTTTTCCTACATTTCTATCTTAAACCTGTTGTACTCTCCTACCCAAAACTGGACTCATGTGTTAGAGATATAATCAATTAACTCGGAACACTCTTGGTGTTGAAGGCAAGAGTTACATAAAATAATAGATGTTGTTATACCTATGTATTTTCTCTCTGGAGCTTTCAAGACCTAACAGAAGCCACACTAAGCTAATTAGAAGCACTTACCACAGTCTTATGTAAATTTGTGAATTCTATGGGTTCCCTGTCTGGGATGAGGAAGATATCCTCATGGCCTGTGGGGCTGCCTCATGCGCTCTTTCATTTTGCAAAGTGCAATTTAATATAGCCACTTACAACACATCTTTAGTATTTTATATAGAATACTATGAAAAAATGTTTTCAGGAGATCGGAAAGGACAGGTATTGTCATGGAACAGGAAGAGGCACCACTGGCTGCACACAGGAGAAACTGGGGCCCCTCTTCCACAGACAAGATTGCTTTGGGCCCAGTGCCAGACATGTTTCAGACAGTAAATAATATGTAAAATTTGTGAATACACATGACTTTCTGAATTCCAGCAGTTAGGCAGCCGATAAAAGAAATATTGTTATTATTCTATTTAATTAGCAGTGGAATTCTGGTTCCAGAAATTCTGCTGGGGAAAGTCAGGAAAACTGAAGGGTTACTGAACAATGTTATAAGAAACAGGCTATCTAGCCATCACAAAAGAGGACTTATTAGAGACATATTTCAAGTCCTTCCTATAGAGTATTTTATTTTATGGCAGTTTTCCTTTCTTTACTTCATTCCTTTTCACACTTTTTTCTGTCATATCTTTAATATGCTTTTTTTCCTCCCCCCCCCCCTTTTTTTTTTTGCAACTGGACATCACATTTCAGTAAGTGAACTTCTAAAAATATTTCAGAACCATCCAAGTTCAGATTAAATGGACCATCTCAAGCAAAGTTTTATAACTCATTTTACTCTCTTGAATCAACAGTGCATGGCTGAAAACAGCATTTATATTTAAAACTTAGTACTTTAGTTCTAAAAACTAAAGCTGGGTTTTCTATACATTCTGTGTTAAAATTTTTCTAAATATAACTGTAACACTTCACTGGAGTATGATCCTTTCCCACATTTTTTTTAGCAGTGCCATACGACCTTGCTATATGAGCCAGTGCTCTATACATGCATAAAAAGTGGTCTGTGCTCATGACTGGTTCGGAAACTTCTTCATAAAAACAAATGGTTGGTTATTCAAACTTTCTCGTTGCTCTGTATCTCATCTGATTATTTCCCATACGTACATTCTGTCTCTTGTTGAAGACCGCACGTGAAAAATGTCACACTCAATACTTTTGTTTCTCAAAACTCACATACAGAAGGGCTTGGGCTTTCAAAATCGAATGTGAAAGCAGATTATAGCTATAACGATGGAATTGCTACCACAGCATCATAAAACAGTATACAAGACTGTCAAACTTTCAGCACTTGAAAAGAAAGCCTTATTTAAAAAATCTTTCCATATGTTAATCAGATGTTCACACTACTTTGCTTTATTTTGATGTTAAATCTACCCAGAGACAGATATTATTATATTCAACCACCATCAAGAGGCATCATCTTTCTGGAGAAAACTAAAAGGATACAAATGTGTCTTTATTGTGTTATGTGCTAAACAGAGCTTTGCTTTGTTAAACTGGCTCGGAACAATTACTCTGCTAAGTGAGAGCCACATAAAGAAAGATGCATATGTGCAAAAGTAACAAGAACAAAACTAAAACTAGTTCAGGAACCTTCAGTTTTTTCCAAATCTTGCACTATGTCATCTACTGGAAATTTTCTCAGGCAAATAGCTAAGGAAGATTAATTCACTGATTAAGAACTTATTTATGAGGGAGGAGGGCAAAAGGAATGTAACAGACATAAAAATAAAATAAAGAACAGTAAAATAATTCCATTTGTCGTAAGACACATCAAATTTTGTGTTATTCCATACATATCTTTCTGGAAGTCCACCTCTCTGCATTTAAGAACATTTAAGGAAAGTGGAAATCAGCCACCATGCACGCAATTACACAACAAAGTTATACAATCATCGATTCCTGTGTAGCACAGATTATTTAAGATCCTTTAGTTAGTCATTTAATTATCAGAAACTGGAATATAGCACATTTTTTTCTGGTAATCTCAATGCTGTTTCAGACATGAATTATTTTCATGAGAAGAATTTCACACTAGAATTCTCTGTTGAAACTATCCACCAGTTTATCCTTTTAATAGCTCCTATCTTGTTGGTGCTTTAATTTAAAATTAACTTTTCAAGAGGCACGTAGTCAAGGCTTACAGATAGAGATTTTGTACACTTTCAAAAACAATAAAGAAGCAAAATTTTATTCAGACCAGTAGAATAGTCTTCAAGAAGGCATGGACAAAACAAGAAACACTTGGATCATTACCTCGTTATACTCTTCTGACCACTTTTGAGCAATAGATGGGATAGGATCCTCTCAATGTCCTTTTGCTGGGCTCAATTTCTCCACAACATGGAGCTTCTCTCATCTTGGCTTTCTCTCCAACTTCTCTGAAGTTAGTGGAGTCCCTTTGATTTATAATTAGAAGTGCTTTTCTTCTTATTTCTGACTCCAAAGTTCTTTTATGTGTGACTAACTTGGTCAATATGTTTTTAAAGTGCTTTACTTTCCTGCTGAGAAAAATGTAATTGGGACAAACCCTACCATTCTGCAGACAAACTACCAAAAAAGTTGGATTCTTAAGGTACTCCTGCATTTGATATGGGCCCAGTGTACACATACTTAATACATATAATTCCAAGATAAATATACAGACATGGAGAACACTCCTCATCTATTTTCATAACACAAGGAGTTTGGGAGAAAGCACAGCAGCCTCTGCAGCAGTCATTAAAGATGCCTTAGTCTCAACTGCTGCTCAAAAACTGTGGGGTTCACAGGCTGAAGCATCATGTGCTACAAATATGAAGCCACTGTTGCAGTCTTTGTCTATTGATTGAATCAGGAGAAGGATAACATTGGCCCATGCTCTCCCTGATCCAATATTACATGCTTAAAATAGCATTCCAGGTAGTAGTTTCTCCAAATTTTCCTCACAGTTGTCAGATAGGATTCATGCCGCCAAGGGCAAAGGAGTGGAAGATAACACTGAGCAGAGCACAGCTTCCTAAGGAAATGGGTATCGTGCACTTGCATAAGGACAGGAGTTGGGTTAGCTGAGAACAAAATTGATTTCAAAATCATGGTGCAAGGTCTTTTTCAATTACCACTAGGAAGGAAATATCTGATTTGGGGAAAACAATGTGGGCTCTCTTGGACCTGAAAAGTTTAGGAAGTTTTGTAGGCAAGTTCATGGGGCAGACTTGGATTAACTGAATTGCTGGAAATTTCTCCTTTCTAAAGTCTGGCTGGACTACCACCATGCTCCAGCTATATCCAGCTGTCGGAATAGCTCTTTGTGGCTATTGGGGGATATCAATGTGAAATCAACTGTGAAATGAAAGAGACCTATAACTGAACCTTTTCTGGCACTTTGTCTAGTCCAAAGCGAGAGGCAGTGATTAAAAAGGTTGCTATGAACAGTAAGAACACCACACCCCAACTATTTGCTTGCACTTTGAACCGGAGCATTACAGAGCAAATGCATGACTTATGTTGTAACTTCATGTTGTCTCTAGGAAACCTTTCATAAGGTTAATGGATACAGCTGTCACCCTTTGAGACAAAGTGATCATCTGAGTTTAGGAGGAAAGCTGCAGCTATTGCTTGGGTTCAGATTTTATAACAGTTCAGGCATCTAATTCCCACATCAGCTTTGCTGGACAGTAACATAAGCAGAAAGTGAGAAACTGCTTGTGGGGCTAATGCCCAGATTTTCACTTTAGTACAGAAAAAAACACAAAGAAACATGGGTTCCAAACCCCAGTATCAGGGACAAACTAGGAGAGAAGCCCTGTGCTGTGC
Source organism: Origma solitaria (assembly GCA_013397895.1). Lineage (NCBI taxonomy): Eukaryota > Metazoa > Chordata > Aves > Passeriformes > Acanthizidae > Origma > Origma solitaria. The sequence continues at coordinate 590,716 of VZRL01005049.1, forward strand.
ACAAGTTCATGTTTTTCTCTTATGAAATATGAACTGCAAACTCATGTTCTGAATGCAAGTGTATTTATTGTAAGTAATAACACCAACACCGTAAGTAATAACAACATCTTGAGTGAATCTTGGTCATTATAAATTCATTTTTCTCTAGTAAGTTATCAGCTCTCACTCTCTGGCAAGGAAAATCCACTTGCAGAAAATGTGTTTGATTATAAAGCAAAATTTATGTAGCGTGAGAATACTTTAATTTTTTTTAAAATATAATTTCAACTGGTTCAACATGAAATATTCCTTCTCAGAAAAGCTTGCTTCAAAAATAGAAATATGGATGAAGCAGGCTTATTTCTCAGATCTTCACTGTTGTATTGACTTTATTAACAGCATGATTTCTAATTGTGACGATGTTTTTAACAGAGAGGAGAAATTTCAGTTCCCTGGACTTAATATGGTTAGGAATATTACTGGGAATGGAAAACCCAGAAAAATTTACCTCATGACAATCCCCATCCTCGAGACACACAATGCTATCAGTCTCTAAACCTAAAACTCTTTGTAAGTCTCAGTTCTGGCTTTAGGGCTTGTTGCTGTAGGGATTCTTTTCTCTTTGCAGAATTTCTGATCTTTATCAGCATTCAACTTTTCTGAGTCAAAAGCATTTTTCTTGAATGGTCCATACACCTTCATAGCTGTTTGCCAACCTGACAAGTAGAAATATGGAATGTTCTCTCTTTTCTCTCCATTATGCTTTAAGTGATGAAAGGAGGAAGAGAGCTCATTGCCAGTAAAGATGCAGTTGAACATACAAATCACCTTGTCCCACAATTCAATTAAAGCCATGTTGGGTTTTTTGTTGCTAAAACCAGAAAGGTCTTAATTTCAATCCAACTAATTCAGTTTGCTTTAATGAATTAGCAATAATGTGCTTCAAATCTCAGTTCAGAACAAAATACTATTCATTTATGGTAGACCTGAGAGAACAAAGAAGCAGAGGAACAATAGAGAGGGGAGATACCATTCACTGGGCTGAGCCAGTGTGGCAAAGAGAGTAGGGTGAGGACTGCAATAGGGGAAATGGCAGCTAAATGGTGCTGAGATGTGCAATTTAACTTGCAAAGCCTCTCTCTAACACCTTTTTATTATTGTGTTCAATTTTCCAAATAAAATAGGTTTGTGCAGTTAGAAACTTCTTATCTGATCAGATAAATCTACTGACAAAGTAACCATATACTGAGCAAACTGACAGCTGCTATTGTGGTTGCTGGAACTTATGAGCTATTTCCTCTTGTGAGGCAATGTACTTTCATGGCATATAAACTAAAATTACGCACACAAGAAAAGAAATCAAGTTGAAGTTAACTATTACAATAGATGTTCATAGTTCTGAGGAAAGGCACAATTTTGCTTTAAATGCATCTTCGTGTTTTGTTCCTCAAAAAATATCACAATGTATTTATCTGTAAGAGTTACAGATAATTACTGCGATTGCATGATCATTTAAATCCATCCTTAATATTAGTGGATTTTGTCACAGTGACTGAATTGGAGAGCTGACTGCATTCTGCTAATGTAATCCTATCATTTACTTTAAAAAACTCACTGACATAACCTCTCCTAAAACTCCTTTGCATCTTCACAGTCTCAGACTTCTCTTGGTATTCTTCTTATTTTCTTTCCTGATTTCTGTATTTTTTATTGGATTTTATACTTTTTTCCCATTTTTTTAATCATTTGGAATTCTGTCCCTCTTTCAGCATACAAAATCTAAGGATATTCTTCCCTAAATCTAGCAACAGATGAAGGCAGCTGCAGATAAAGTAACTTGCTGAAACATCAGCTGTAGCCAGCGGTTCCAGCTTGTTGGAACGCCACCATCTATATGCTTGAGAGACTTTCTGGAACCATCCACCACTACGGATGACTGCTAGGGGAGTCATAACATAAGACATGCAGATGTTCCTACTTACTCCACCCAGTCCCGGTTTATTTAATACACTGAACTCTCTCAGTTTCTTAAGGAAGCAAGAAATGAAAAGCATTAAAAGACTGTGGACAACTAGTTCATGACATGTAATTCTCTCTTGGATCAAAAATTCTGATGCCATAAGAGCAAAAGGACAGCTGAGGTCTTACTTCAAAGCAATATCTCAAAGAAAGAATACACCTGGGACTTTCTGTCCCTCCAAAAATTGTTTATACCAGAGCAGAATTAGAAAACAAAACCAGCAGTGAATCACTAGTAAGAAATTCTTCACTAAAGTTATAGGAGGCCTGAAGGCTGATGGAAAATTTTACTGATTATAGAAGTCCTCTTTTTTTTTTTTTTATTTTTAAAAATGTCTCCTAGCACATTTGTACTGTAATGTACTGATAGGGTAAAACATGTAAGGTAGATGCATAAGGATGCTTGGTTTTAAGTATTAAAATAGGAATGCTGAAACCCTCTCTCCCTCTCCCAGGCACTGGGAATGCTTATGCTCTCAGAGCAGCAGCCTGGGAAGAATAGATAGGAGACAAACAAGAAAAATATGGAAAAAATTATCTCCTGTGTGCTTTTTATACAGGACATAGGGTTTGAAGGCACAACAGAGAAAATTCCATGTTATGAGGGAGGTCTGGAAAGCCTGTGTCTGTGTGAAGTTTTCTTTTTTGTTGTTCCTCAAATTAGATGATGAACAAAGCTCTTGGGCCAGCCGTTCCCAGCTTCAGCAAAAGCGGGTGGAATGTAAAGCTGTTCAGTTCCACCAGTTTCCTCAACCTGCAAATGCATATTGGTTTCCAGGAGGGAAAATAATTATTTATTTCAACATCATATCACTAAGAGGCCCAAAACCTTTCTGTCTTATCTTTGGTAAATATCTCGGGAAGACTCATGCTATGAGAAACTCAGTAGTACACGAGTAAAACCCAAAGGAGACATCCAAAAGAGTTCTCATTTCAGCACAAGACTGATCCACTTACCTCAATTTATTAAAATATATCTATTTACCTTTCAGCCATTCTCTACTTGAGATGATAATTAGTACTAGGAGCTAAGGAAAAAAAATCACAAGCATCTGAAATACCAGAAATAGAGCTCCAAGAGTCAAAACTTCATCTTGAATCTACCTAATCAAGTGCTGTATCATCCACCTTAATTTCATGAGCACCCCACTGTGACCTTAAAGTAAAGCTCAGAGGGACAGACACCACCATAGCATCCCAAAAGTACTCAGCGGCTGGAGCATGTCCTCTCCAGCGTCTCTGCCACGGTCACCTGGAAGATGCTCAGGAGGTGCTCTCAAGACCTCTTTAGTTTTTCCTGCCTTTCTAAAAGAGACTGTAGGGATTTATTCTCCCCCTCCCTTTTTCACACAGTAGAAGAGTGGTAATTAGGAAGCTGAAGTGCAATATCCTCCTGTCAAGCAGGCAGGCAACCCCCCATTTCCCAGGAAGTTCTGTAACCACAAGACTATAAACATCAGGCTGTAAACAATGCAGCAGGGTAGGGGGGAGGAGAGAAGTTCGCACTTTGAAGATAACTCATTGTGAAGGCATCAGTTCTACATTCACCATGCCAGAGAGAGAGGGTGACAGTGAGCAGGCCTGGTGCCTACCATCAGAGACAAGGGGGCAGGGTCTCACACTTTATGGAGAAAACTGTGTGTACCAGGTTAGAGCTTCATCTTACAAAAAGAGAATGAAATCCAAGCTCTCTTTCAGCAGAGTTTGATCCTTTTGTAAAGCAGTTATTACTACTTCCACTTTGCATAAACATCCTGCAGAAGGATATCTGTCCGTCAGATATCAAGTGCCTACGAGTACTTTACCTCATGGAGGCACACAAAAGGGCAAGGTCCCAGACAGGTATATCCTTAGATGGCTGTGTTATATACTTCTGGCATACTGGATCCCTCATCTTTGTGCTGGGCCTACCTCCTACATTAAATCTAGCCTGATGTTTACTGTGAACATGAAGTCAAGTGTCCATAAGCAGAGCTGTTATAAACTGCTGAATACTTTATGGCTAGCAAATTAGCTGTCTCACGGTCCTCCATATTTAAAAATATGGCTGAAATTTGCCCAGACACTTTTTAACTGTCCTGTAATTGGAGGATAATCTGGTGTGAAGGATTTGGGGATGTTAGCAATCAAGACATCTGTCACTACAAAACTAAAAATATAAAGTTGTCTGTGTTCTTCCGTAAAAAATAATTTTGCTTGAGTCTGTTCCCACCAAACAATGGACTTCATGCCATTCACTTCAAAGTGTGATCTGGTCTTAGATGTTTAATAGGAACTGGATCAATTGTTTTACTTCCCAACAGATCACAGAAGGTAGAAGTGTCTGATAGATAGACTTGTTTAAAACAGGCTGGACTTAATCAAAATGTTTACATTGACAGGGTCATTGACAGGCCCACAGGATCACCTATGCAATCCCACTAAATTTGGGTAAGGAAAAGACATGACAGTGTGAATAAAAATAAAAGCTATCTTGTTTTGATTACCTTGCTTGATAAATCAAAAAGTTAAAACTAAAAAATCCCAAAAACCACAAAACCCAAAACCAAAACTAGAACGCCTGAACTCATAGTTTAGTTGCAAACAATAGCCCAATGAAATCAATAGCAAACTTCCATGATGGTTTGTAATAATTAGAACAAATGCTAAACCTATTTTGGATTGCTGACACACATGTCCTGACAGGCAGTGAGTGAACAGTTCAGAAGTGTATGCTGTGGAGATTGACCCTACCACAAGTGCATGGGTAGAGCACTGCTGGCAGGCTTTGCAGCAGGAGTGCCAGCACGCTTGGCTGGTCAGTGCTCCCTCATGGCCAGCAGACGTGCAATAGTTGTCCCATGATACCCTTCCATGTCTGCTTTTCAAGCTCTAATTAAGGATAAATTTATTTTGAACAGGTAGCTGACAGTATAGGAAACAGACAGGTTTCTCTTTCAGGATCATGCAGATGTCTCTGTCAAGTGCCTTATCCCTTTCACAAAAATGGTATCTTATTCATTCCTACCACAGGAATATCTTCATATTTTTCCTCCATTGCTATCTACAATGGTATTTATCCCTCTTCAGCCTTTTCAGTCAGCACCCTAAACCACTTCCATTGCAAATCAGGGATGGAACAAAAATAATCCCTAGGTAAAGTCCCTTTTTTCATGGAGGGACCAATGTCCCTTAATGCTCTTTCCAACCACTATGAAAATGGCTCACAAGTAGTGCCTTAACTTTCAGTGAAGCCAACTGTTGGACAGACCTGAATCTGTCCTGAATCATGTTTGACTAACTTCTCTCCTTTGGTAACAGTGTACCAAAATCTAAAAGTCTTGAGTTTCTTTTCTTGCCTTAACACCTTTGGACTTCAGCATAAAGGTGGTCTCAGTTGATAATTGGAACCAGATGACCTTCACCTTTCACAGGTCTCTTATTGGGTTACACTTTTCCAGTAAAGTCTCCATAAAAGTGGCTGAAAAAACTATTCATAAAAGCTATATAATATGTAATGCCTGGTCCATAGATGTAAGTGCTGTAGCACTATAACGCTTTGCAGGTTCTGATCTAACAAAATTCATATCATTTGCAAGATTCGCTCATGGCCTCAAATGTTCCTTGGTAGGTGGATATTTTTTTCTTGTGGTTGGAATGAAAGAAATACGGCTATGGCCAGTCTTTTCATCTTCTCATCTGGATAGTTTTTGCAGTTCAGGACAATGTGTTAGTTAATATTCTACATTTCTGTACTATGAATACACAAGTGCCTGAGGATCTCTCTCCTGCAGTATTTTTCCCTGTTCCGTGAACATCATTTGTACCTGCATTATCCAGTGATGACTCTCATTTTCCACAGTCAGAATACAAAGACTTTACAAACACATAACTGAAAACATTGGAAAAAGCTTTCTGGGCAAAGATATAATTTATGTAAATGAAACTTAAGAAGTATTTTTCCCTTTCCCTACTGATCAGTGTTTTTCTCTTGAAGCCTTCTGGCTTTGGGGCTTCCATTTTGGTGTCAACATTCTGGGCTCTGAAAGAGCTGAATGGTTTCAGAACCTCAGTCAGGAAAAAACAAATCCAAATGTCAGACTTACACTTAATAAAACAATAAAAGAAATGATAATGCAGAAATAAAGTGTTTACAGATTGCTTGCCATATTACATTACTAGCTTTAAACATAAGCCTTTAATGAAGGAATGCCACATTAATAGGGCACCAGGAACCACTGAAGGAACAAAATGATGCAAGAACTCCTGACACAGTCAATCCTTCCTTTAGAAAAGCAGACAGTTTTCCCCAATAGCTTAAATCCTGCAGCCCTTCCCTTCACAACCCATCATATGTCCCATAATAAGTATGTACAACTGGCCACATAGCCACAGAAGTGGAGAGACTGTGAAAGCTGAAGGGGGAATTCAGCCTGTTGGGTGGGTTAAGTAGATGTCATGAAAACCATATGCAAAGGCTGTGGTTTTACATGCCATAATTGATTTCTTCTATGAACAGCAAATTAGGGAATACTCAAAAGGAGAAGCAGTTCTCGAGTTCCTCCTGAGACATATGTGAATTGCTCTAATTCATAATTATTAAAGTGCACTGGAAGCTTTATTAAATGAAATTTATTACGAATAGCCAAAAGCTGCAGAGACACACCACAACACAGACTTTGAACATTCTATCAAGCTAAATAACATTGAAAGGAATGATACAACAACATCAAGGCTAAACATCAGAATAAAGAAGGATAATATGACAATCATCCCATAGAAATGGAAGCCATGTCCAACTAGAAAGAATAAAAATTAGTTAGGTCTAAAACCATAACAATGGAAAAAGTAATAAAAGAAGAAAAGCATGGACACTAGAAGCAGAATTTTACATTTTCATTCTCCTATGATGGTGAGTTTTCATTTTCTGATTGATTTCTGATTTTAAGGTGCCTTGAAAATAGACAAAAACATAATATGAAAGAAATATATAATTTGCATCACTGTTTATTCTGTAATGAAACTTTCATACAATGCAAAAAAAATCAGATTAGTTCAAAGCTAACCTGACTGCAAGAGGAGTTAACAATATTATACATTAATCAACAGATGAAAATCTGGGTCAATGAGCAGAACCAGACTTAATTGTATACACAAAATGAAGGGTTGTAAATTTGCTTTGACCATTTGACACGTACGTCTTCATCTACCCACAGCAGCTGGATTATTGTATGCAATCCTCTGAAAATACCAATTGCGCAGTGAAGTTCAGTCAAAAAGGCAAATAAACTAGGACAACAATGCTACTGAGGGACTAAAGAACAAAGGACTGAAAACCTTCAGCGCACACTCTCCTGAAAAGCATGTGCAGTTTTGGTTGCCCTGTGTCAAAAAGGACACAATAAAAGGTAGAAGTGAGACAAAAATGTTCAGTGGTAGTAAATTACTTCTGTATGAGGGAGAACTTTTCTCTTTGGAAAAGAGAGATCTAGCAGGGGATACAATACAAGGTCATAGGAAAATTCAGTTTGGAAGAGACCTCAGGAGGACTCTAGTCCAACCACCTATTTTTTAATAGGGTGACCTCTGGGATTTATCCAGTTGGCTATCAAAAACCTTCAAAGCTGTTAACTGCCCCTCACTGGGTAACCTCTTACACTTCTCCACTGTCCTCATGGTGTAAAAGCTTTTCTTTATAATTCATCTAAGAATTTCTTGTTTCAACATATGTCCATCATCTTCTTGTCCTCACATTGTGAAGAGCCTGGCTCTGTTTTCTTGGTGACCACATCTTAGGCATTGGAAGACTGCTATTTAGACCTTCATGAAATCTTCTCTTCCATCTTGGGCCAGCAAAATGGTGGCATTTATGGCAAACACAGATAATGATCACTCTCTGGTTTTTTTGTAACAAAGAAGGCAGCAAACAAAAATTTTAACAAAGAGTTTATTTTAAAAAATATAATCACTTATATTTTTCCTCCAAATAATATATAGTTGTAGAGGATGTATAAGTGTGGGCAATTTGAAACTTTGCAGAATTAATTGCCATATGATTTTTTCTCCTAGAAATGGGCTTTTGAAGCCTAATTTGTGAAAAAGGTCTATAGGAGCTTTAAACATGTCTGTGGAATATCCATGCCACATTTAGTTTAGAAACACCATGTTCAAAGGCTATTAGAATCTGGGAAGGTTTGCAAGAAGATGCACCACCCTAAACTTTCCCAATCTTTCTATACTTCTCTCTATTATCTGCTATTTGTTGTTATCTAATGCTTGATGCAGGTCTCATGAGACTCTATGACTTTAGTCACAGACAGAAAAATTGGCATAGGCTCATAGGCCAGGTACAAGCTCTGCTCCACTTTGAGTCCCTGTCAATGCCTGTTGGTTGTTTAGTCTTCTCCCTACTTCAGCAACTTCTGGCTACTGCTGGATTTTCTCTCAAACATACACCCCTGACCAGCTTAATGGGAATAGCATAAACAACCAACAGCTTGACTGTGTAAATACAGAAATGAATGTTTAAAGAACACATCATTACATTGGATCAACCACAATGAAAATGCAGGGGCAAGCAGGAAATAAACTGAATTTAGGGGCTTTTGTTACTGTCATGGATGCAGAGAAATACTCAAGTACACAAAGAGACAGAGTGCTTCTCTGAAAAGCGTTATATTTTCCTATATAATTTTATTTATCCTTTTGTCCTTAAGCCACCCACAGAAGCTTTTCGAAACAGAGATCTGTTTCCATTCATCCTTCAGTGTTGTCTGCAGACAGCTGTGGAGTTATACTTCATGACAGGCAATCTTCAAAAGGTTTGGCAGTTCAAAGCTTGTATGGGCTTATCTGAATTTCTCAGGTCTGCAAATCTCATTGTATCAGCATACAGCTTGGTACTTGAAGCACTTCTTGGTGAAATCCCAGATGGAAACAGAGACATAATTTGACTTCAGAGGACCCAGACCAAGATATTCATTCAAGCTCCTGATAAGTTTAAGAGAGGGCTGAAGACACACTGCATGCTGGCAAAACATGCACAGACCCTTTCGTGCATGCCAGACATGCACAGATTTTTTGATTCCTCATGAGGATCCCCCAGGAAAAAAACATAGAAAGTCAATTTCCACACATCAAAAGAGAGGCATTTTATGGGTTTTTTATGATTCTAATCCACTCCAAAATTCAACCATTTCCATAGATAATATTTGCAGTTGTTACAATGTGGTTTAAATACAGAAGAGCAAAGAAAGCTAAGTCCCGGTGAATAAAACAGATCAAACCCAGAAAGGTTCAAAATATATACAAAAAACATGATTAAAACCAAACGAGGTTAAATGTTGGTGCCAAAATTTTATGTATTTTATTTAATAGCAAAAGAGGCAAAGAGAAAGAAAGAGAAAAGAAAGAAATAGAAAAAGAACTGTGCATGTTGCTCTCTGCAAATGTAGCTTCATCAGGGGGCAGTGAGCATTGCAGTTTCAGGGCCCCATTCAGGCTTTTGGTGGTTTTCTCTGCTGCTTTTGTACAGTTTTGTTATAATAGGCAAAAGTTCTTCATGAAGATGTATGTCATAAACTATTACATTTCAGTCTGACAGCAGTATTGCTTTTTTGTTTACAAAGTCAACAGTCAAATCTCATAAAATTGAATGCACTTTATCTCGCTCATGAGTGACCAGTCTTCTGATCTTTCCTTATGTCGTAAGCTGCATTTTACCAATGACACCTCTGCTTTCTGTCTATCTCTTTATGTCATACTTATCCATTCTGCAGTTGTTCTCTCACATGTGCTGACCTGCAACCTCCTAAACAACACAGCAATACAGCAGTGACCTGCTGACATGCCACTGCTTTAGCTGCTGGGTACTTCTGAAGAGCACTATAAAATTTGCAGAAAAGTAAAACCAATGGGGGTGACTACTTTTTTAAATGTAATCATTCCCATACTGACAGCTCTGTAATGAAATATGCCTGTCTTAATAAAGTGGTTTAAAGGTTTTTTGCTGAATAGCAACATAGAAAGTGTGACTTACTAGTTCACGTAATTCCTGACTTGAATTTTAGCTTGAATAAATAACTTGCTGTATCAACAAAGAAGATAATGTATATATGAACTATTGCTAATTGAAAATTAATTGCAATATATCATACCAGCTCCTTTAAGTGGATCTGGTGTAATAAATGACACATAAAATACGATGAAGAAGGTTTCAAACTGCATGATCCTTCATTTTCCTTCAGATTTTTACAGTGGGGGACCCACACTAGAAGAAAATCTTAACCAGAGCGTCTTGGCTAGTTCAGCAACAGAATGTGTATATCAGTGTCCATGGTTTCCACAACATAGTTGTTCTGTTTAGCTCCCACAACATAGTTCTGTATCTCCCTCATATCACTTTGACTATGTTACAGATTATGTTACAGATATTTGGATTAAAATAATTCTGCTGTAATGTACATAAAACAGATGTCTTTCCACTTAATATCAATTTCTTCTAATATTTTTCTGTAGATGCAGTCTGTTGTCACCAATAATCATTTCAGTCAAAAACAATTTACATGCCACGCAGTAGGTGCAACAAGAATTCCTACTTAGTATAATTTTTCTACTCACTTAATGGGCATCTAGTGACAAAATATGAATTAAGCATGCCATAAGAACATTTCTGTAGAGGTCAGATGAAGAGACAATTTCTCTGAAATAAGGGACTAGTACTTGGGTATATGGAGAAACACAAGCTTTTGATATACTTATTTGCAAGCTAAGAAAAAGCAGAATTTTGCAAGTAGACATCACTGAGCCTGCCCATTTCAGCAAGCTCAGTACGTTCAGGTGATACAGTGTGCTCTTCATACTTCCAGAAGAAGTATTGCTTTTAGTTTCACAAATTTGTTTGGAGTCTTACGCTATGACTGCGTAGCACCAAACAGCCACAGAAAGCACAGAAGATTCAGTGCGCATTTCACCTTAAACTCAGGAACCACAGCACAGAATGCACTCATTTGGTTCATTTTCCAAAGACTGTACATAATATGCAGTTCATCTGAATCTCAGTAAAACATGATTTTGAGAGTTTGCCAGCTTCAGAATGTTCCTGGGAATATTTATCACTGGTGTTCTCCATTTCCTTTCTTGATCCTCTCCTTGAATGTCAGCCAAGTAAATGTGGATAAATATATCTGATAGTTTCAAAAATGTCTCAGCAACTAATCAGAAATAACTGGACCAGCTCTGGCAGAAATAAAACGGAGTATCTGCCTCTTAATGTGTGGTTCTTAAATGTAGGACCTTATCTTTAATGAACAGGCCAAGTTTTTGTAGTTCATTTAGAGTACTTTTATTGGGTTTTATAAATAAACATGAAATTAAGAAGATCTGTATTAGTTGCTTTTTTCCCCTCCTATGCTAAATATTAATCTTATTCCATAAAGGGAAGTCAGTCTTTAATATATAATTTTTAATTTAGTGCAGTCTTAGGTTGCCTTTTATTCTGAAGAGCAATGGAAATAGTAGGAAAAAATTCTGAACAAAACCCCCCAGTTCATATTTAATGCCTTAATAAATCCCAGATTTTGACTATGCAGATGATGAAGCAGAAAAAATTCTTTCTTTTCATTTAAAAAAACATTAAAAATCCAAATCCAGGTTGCATTGTTTTTCACTTTGACTATCATCATTCATACAAATGTGTCTGTCTGGCAAGGACTTTGAAATATAGATGTACTCTTGTGAGATACACTGGCTTTCCTGGAAAGTAAAGTGTTTTATTTCTCCATTAAACAGCTACAACAGTGTTGAACACACCAACAGTCACTGTGCTTCTATGCTCATGACCACCAAGAACAGGAGAGAATCAGAAGGTGCTTTCTGAAGTGGTTACCTGACTATTAAGCTGTTACAGGACTGATCTTTCTGACTCTTTTCGAAGTAAATGGCCTGACTAAAGATTTCTTTGGATAAAATCACTGATGTAATATTAAAATGCTGCTACCTTAGAGTCCTTTCTGCTGATCACAACTCCAGTGCCTTTCCTCATGAGCTAAAGCCATACTCTTCCATAAGTGTTTCATCAAGGTCCTTCCCTAGTAGCACTTTTCCTCTAGGGAAGAAAGAAATAGTTCTTTTTGTGTCACCCCCTAAAAAAAGAATCTGAATGAACGCTACATTTTTTCCCTGATTTACTTTTGAATAATGTGACTGTAGTAGGTATGTTGTCCTTTTGTTCTTCATCTCTCTAGAAGCCAGCTCACAGAAGTTCTTACAATTGTAATGCCAATTAAATTGTCTTCTTCCTCACAGTAGTAGCAGCCCATGATTCCATACCAGCAATCTCAGGTTCTGTTGGCAAGATCTTACAGTGAAGGGATCCTAGAGAAACCGTGCATCTTTACATGCCCATGACTTTCAGTGGGTGAGATGGATTCTGCCAGGCAGTACCTCCCTGATGAGGGGAGGGGAGGTGATGAAGTGTGCAGCCTCTGATCCTTTAGGTTCTTGTGGCTGGTGATGTTGGGTATTACATCTGGTGGTAAAAATATGCAATATTTTTAGGCTTTCCTTGTTCTGCTCCATTGCCAAAAGCTCTTGTCCATACCCACCCTGCACTGTCCCCGCTCCACTCCCCAGTGACATTATTTAACAATAACATGTTCAGGTATCTTCGGATTTTTCTTCTTGGACAGAAACACGTTTAACAAAGCGTATAATGAACTCAATGTGCTTTTCAAATATTCACATAACAAAAAAGCTCAATAGAAAAAAATCCCCCACCATCAAAAGCTCATTGCATGCCTCTGTGGATTTCCTTGTGGTTACGTTACACCCTAATACAATTGTAGGCACTATGATAAAATGGAAATTTACTGAAAATGACAACTAAATGTTGAGTACATCCCACCCTCTTGGCAATTTCTGTAATGTGATTTCTAAATATTTCATTAACCAGAATCATTTACAGAGATCTCTCTGGGATCTAGTAAGGCTCAGAGAAGAAGAGTTTGTAAAGCAGTAATATTAATACTGACTGTCTAGTTTTTCTTTCACTGTGTGCTCTTAGCATATGTGTCAATTAGATTAAGTCTCTTCTGTTTGGGCTTGACTAGAACAAGTGACATGAAAAAGTGAAGTTGCAGAGGTTTAATTGGAAGAGACAGTAAAAGAAAAGGAAAATAGAGCTAATCCCAGGCATAACAATATATCATATTACATTTTGTCTTGACTGTCCAATCAAGCCATCAAGCATGAATACGATTCCTCTGACTTCCATTGCCCAGACTAATTTCATCCTCAGCTATGTTCAGAGGTTATTTGATTTTTTGATACAGCATGTCCCTGCTCGCAAGGCTTTTACTACCACCCTTGAAGTTAGTATTATCATGCTTTAAAAAGTGGAACATATATGTGGAAAACAATGCCTCTCACAAATGGTACTGCAAGGTTTAAGATTTTACAGCAAGTTTCATCATTTCACTATTTTTCTGAAGTCCTTCATCTGAGATTCTTGGGATTCTAGAAGAATCTTGTCTTTTTTAATGAAGTTTTAAGTCAGTAATGGTTGTGTAGAAAAAAATTAAAATGTGTCCTGTTCTTACTAATCTAAAGACCTAAAAAAACGCCCAAACCACTGACTCCTAAAAGTATACTTAGAGATACAGTGTGCATTACAAGTCAAATTCAAAACAGTCATTCTGTGTATTTGAGTTTGGCAGGGTAGCAAATATCTCAATAGTAAAGTCAGTATTTTTATCTAAACTTGATCCTTTAATACATCTTTCCATTGGCTTCATGCTACATAGTATGCTGGTCTCTTGCAGTGTCAGTTTAGATGAGCTGAGTAGGTGTTTATGATATACTTACTACCATGATATCATTCTGGATACCACTGCACCCAGTGGAGGTTGCTGTACTTCTGGAATCCTTGCTTAGTATTTCTGGTTCTTGTGCATTTCACTTCATAAAAGCATTTATATCAATAGACCAAAATAAGATCTGGTCTAACCAAATCTAACCTCATTTTAGGATCAACACAACAGTGGGTTAGGACCTGTCTGCACCAAGACTAAATATTTTCTAAAGTATATTTTACAGCGAAAGCAATATTATGATACTAACTAGGTAGGAGTACCACAAACTTTGTCTTTTAAACCTCTTTAGCAGCATTAATTAAAGGAATTAAAAATTATGTGAACACGATTTGAAATATATAATCTACAATTAAAAATAGCATTTCAATACTTAGAAATATGTCCCACCATGTAATGTTTCTTGGAATGGAGAATTGTAGATTTTAAACCTTTTTTTCCTGCTATAAATGTAATTGTAATGCAGATATGACTTGCATTGCAATCTCTGTTGTAGGGAATAATGAAATAACTCATAAAGGATTCATACACAAAACCAGTAAAAGAATTAATTTTATGATAAATGTTGTACTTACCTCAGTCTGAGAGAGTTCATGTCACCTAAAGACAAAGCCAGAATATGCCGTTATTTAAAGTAAATAGTAGTAATTTTAAAACAAACTTTTAAACTTGTCAAAATAGCCACAAGACACAGGAGAATAGTACACTGCTTAGTGCAGGCAATGCATCCACTACATTAAAAAAACCTCTCCTTCTTACAAGCAAAGGAAATGTCACAAATGGTCTTCTATCATCTACTTGGTTTTATCTCCTACTCTCTGTGAGTGCTGATTTTTAGCCTATCTCATTTCATGACCATCGAGACTCTTTATTTGCCCTGCTGCAATAGAATCCTTCAAGATGAGAATCAAAGATTATCCCTTCTCCTCTTATCAGCTCTTCATCAATACCATTTTGTTACTTTATTAGAGTTTCAGTTGCCCCATTACCACCTCGCAAGTCACTCTCTGCACTACGCTTAATCCATGTTTTCAGTTGTCTTGCAAATGTACCACTGTCCCCTCAGAAACCTGCTTGTTTTGCTCCTGTTTTCTGTCTACTCCTTCCCATTTCTGCACCAAATTCCAAAGTTCTTATCCATCTTGTTTTCATAACTCATTCCCTCATTTTCAGTTTAATGTTTTCTCACTTTTCTCCCTCATGCTCTCAAGCCTTTGCAGGTCTTCCTGTTCCAAATACTTACCACTGCACCCCACTTACCTATTCTATAATGCATTTTTTTTAAATGGCTGTCAAAGATTGTTTATCTTCTTTCCTTCTTCTTCTCCTCTATCTCCCTTGATCTTTTGTAGCTTTTGACGAATGTCTCTTGGTCTTTCTTCCTCTTCCCCTTTCTTCATTAGGCATTAATAAATGGAAAGGGATCTTTATAAATTTTGTCTTTTAGAGTCCACCCTTCCTTTACTACAGATCCATATAACTCACTGCTCTCATAGAAGTACTTAATCATCTCCGAATTTACTTTTCTCAGGAATTTTTCTTGCTCTCTTACAATTACCTTAGCACTGGCTATTTCATTTATTCAGTTAGTATATTTTAATACTTTGTTTATAGAATAATAGAATGGCTGGGTTGGAAGGGACCATAAAGATCATCTAGTTCCAGCAATGGGCAGGGACACCTTCCACTAGATCAGGTTCCTCAGATCTCCATCCAGCCTGGCCTTGAACACTGCCAAGGACGGGGCACCCACAACCTTTCTGGGCAACCTGTTCCAGTGCCTCAGCACCCTCACAGCAAAAAACTTCCTCCTAATGTCTAATCTAAACCTGCTCTCTTCTAGTTTGAATCCATTCCCCCTCCTGTCACTACATGCTCTTGTAAAACGTTCCTCTCTATTATTCTTGTAGGGCCCTTCAGATACTG
Source organism: Origma solitaria (assembly GCA_013397895.1). Lineage (NCBI taxonomy): Eukaryota > Metazoa > Chordata > Aves > Passeriformes > Acanthizidae > Origma > Origma solitaria. The sequence continues at coordinate 606,486 of VZRL01005049.1, forward strand.
GAAGGCCACAATTAGGCTACCCCGAAGCCTTCTCTTCTCCAGGCTAAACAAACCCAATTCTTTCAGTTTTTCCTCATATGAGAAGTGCTTCATCTCTCTAAGCATCTTGGTGTCTCTCCTCCAGATGCTACAGGAGGCTAATGTCCTTCCTGTGCTGGGCCCCAGAGCTGATGCAGCACTGCAGGTGGGGTCTCATGAGGGCAGAGGGGCAGAATCCCCTCCCTTGCCCTGCTGCCCCCACTGCTTCTGATGTCTGCCACAACCTTGTTTGCTTTCAGGGCTGCAAGTTCACATCACCAGCTCATGTCCAGCCTCTCACCCACCAGCACCCCCGAGTTCCTCTCAGCAGGGCTGCCCTCAGTCTCTTCATCCCCCAGCCTGTGTTGGGACCAAGTATTTCCCCAACCCAGGTGCAGCACCTTGCACCTGGCCCTGTTAAACCTCCTGAGGTTCCCGTGGGCCACTTCTCGAGCTTGTCCAGGTCCCTTTGAAAGGCATCTTGTGTTTCGGGTGTCAACTACACCAATCAGCTTGGTGTCATCTGTAAATTTGCTAAGGGTGCACTCAATCCCTTTGTCTATGCCATTGATGATGATTGTTCTCTGAACTGACTGGACATACCCTCAAACTGAATGGACAAGCTGTGATCAACTATAAAATTGTAAGGCTATTTCTTCTGCACATCATGGTCATGTAAGTGAATAATTAACTGCAGTTCCAAAACTGGTGCCCACTGATAATTCCTTAGCCATTAAATTATGTCATTAGCAGTCCAAAAATAATAAAAAAAAAAAGCTTGTAAGATTGGTTGGAGTGAATGACAGTTTTTAAATTTGGGTTTATTTGTTTATGTCTAATAACACAGATGACAACACACAGTTCATGATGAAACACATAGCTCATATGTTGAAAAATTAGCTAAATCTCTAAGGCAGAATTCTGCCATACTATATTTAAAAGACAAAATGCCATATTAATATAGAGAATATTGTACAGATGCAAACAATTTCTCAATGTTACTTTTAATTCCTCACATAGGAATTGACTGTTGCTAATGCTTGGAAATATTATCCTGCCTCACAGTGTTCTGTCAGAATGTAACATAAACCACAATTTGGCACTATATTCCTGTGGTTTGCAGTTCTACATTTATCATTAAAGTTCTGTTTTGCTGTTTCTTCAGATTTGCCTGTCACATTCCATGCTGCTCCATGTCCATGAGGAGTATTCTGAAGTGAATAGGTTAGCTGCAGCAGTGAAATGGAAACTCACTTTTTAATGACATTCCATCATGCTCCATCATGGCTTTCTTTGAGAATATTTGAAACTTACAGGTGCAGGTTAAAATGGCACATGGGATATCACTTCAGCTGCAAACAAACAACAAAATACAAGAAAGATTATCTGTTTATAATAATAGCTTGTTAATGGGGAATATCAATCACAGAGCTAGTTTAACTTAAGCAACAAGATCATACATTGCAGAGATGCACAAACTATAGGCGTACAATGACTCCCCAGCTCTGTGAAATCAGCATCAGTCTCTATAAAAGTATTTTGGGGGCATAATGAAACAAAGTATAGAAAAAAATCAGCCATGACAGATATTTTATTGCAGGGCCTTTCTGTCTTCAGTCAAGAAAAACAGCAGTGCAAAACAAAGACCCACAGTGCTGAAGCTGCAAGAAAATGCACGAGTGCATAACTCATTGTCACACTACAAAATTCAAGTATTTTGTTAAAACTCCTTCAATTTGGATGCGTCTGCATAACTATGTCAGTTAATTCATTGGATCCATTTCTCACTGAAGTACCAATCAGAGTAAAGAACTCTCTTCTTTGTAAAACAAATACAAACAGTGCATCTTTAAGACACTTATCAGCTAGAGGATGAAAAAAACCAATCATTTTATCTGAATTAGAGAAACTTTAACTGACCAAAACAGACCAGAATTGTTGGTTTTAAAACTCATGATATTCATGGGATTCACGGAAGCTGGCAGAGAAGACAGGCAGGAGAACCCAAGATGGCGAAAAGAGAGAGTTTATTTACAGAAACTTCTTTATATATCCATTAATAATCTAGCAACTATTGGTCAGCAGAGAATCCACCTCCCAAAGCCATTGGTCACAGCTATACAGCACCAAATGCCAAACACAGAGATTAAGAAAGTACAAAAAGTGCAGCTTATCTCTATTCTCCATGAGAAAGAAGAGAAGGATTTCTAAAACAGTGCAACTACACAAAACCTATTAAAAAAATACCTGGCCCATAGCTTTGGAGAGCTACTCCTGCTTCTCAGAAGCAATGGGGTAGAAAAAGGAACATCTAAATGATAATTGACACTTAGCAAGGCTTGCTTCAAAACCCACCACCCTATCCACCTGGCAGAGAGCTATCCACATACACAGACTTTACAGATTTCAGCTTTCTTTTACTACTGAAGAAGAAAGACTAAGACACTTTTTCAACTCAATAGCTTAGATGTCTTGCAGTCAAGCCACAGAAAAGATACAGTCCTTCTGGAATATACAAGAAATTTTTTCCTTGGCTTTGAACAAAAAAGTTTGTAGGCTGATACTATAAGCTATCCTGTCAGCCTTATTTTTCCAGAGAGTTTGCCATGCTGTTGTCACACATGCTAAATCCTATCAGCAAAATATTTTCACTCATCTGGATCAACTCAGTAGCAGTTGTCTCCTGTCAACTTATCCAGAATTTCTTTCTTCCCAAACTGTCCCAAGCAGCCGAGCAGACTCCCCAGGATCACATGTTCAAGTACACCTTCTTCCCACAGCACATTTGGACTTTTGGAGTGCACTTTGATAGCCTGCTCTGCTTACTGCTTTCCCTGTACCATCAAATGCTGGGTTCTGCTAACATGTTTTTAATAACAGCACGATATCCCATGCTCTGGGACAGAAATACCACAACAATAAGATACAACTCAAAATCAAATGGTTCGTCAAGAGGTGAGTTTGAGTTAAGCGGAGAGGCTTACTGGCCTTTTCTTCTCAGCCAACTTGGGTGGCGTCTTCCACCAAGGAGGCAGCCTTGTTTTCATTCAGGTAAAGAAATTCTCCTGCCTGCTTGAAAATTAAGGGATTCTTTGCAGTCTGAGCACCCAAGTGCATGACAGGATTATGACATACCCAGCCACCCACATTGTCACAGAGTGGTTTTGTTTTTAAAAAAAACCACAAACACTAGGATGAATTTTGAGATGGAGAATGCACTTGAAGCCCCGTGCTTAAGTGAAAATGGACATGAGGAACTTCACACACAGACACATATCCCAACAACAACAAAAAAAAATCAATAACAATAACAGCAGATGTAATTTTTTTTCTTTATAATGCAAATATTTTTAAACTAAATAACCAATAATAAGTCCTCTCAACATGCTTTCCAGCAGGGTTAAGTATATATAGTTATGATCTCACAGTCTGTAAGAACTCCCTGGGGAGGGGGAGGGGATTAGGCCAACAAGGTTGCCCATTTTCTTCTCACGGTCTTTCTGCAAACTGACCTCTCAGAGCTCCCCATTCTCTTAAATACTGGTGACAAATTGGAAAGAAGTTACATTCACATCTAAATCTACAGATTTCTCTCTATTGCTTAAAAAGTTTAGAGGTTTATTCTTGTCAAGACCTGGGCCAGGAAAGCAGAAACTCACGTAGAAAACTAGCTAATTTTGCTCCAAGACATAAACTTCTTGCTGGTCTCAAGCATCTGATGTTGTCCCCTGGGTTTGATGATGCAATTTCCCATCTGCATTCTTAAATGAAAATGCAGTTGAGTCATAGTGTGGGAAAGGGCTGCTGTATGTGCCAAGGTATCATATAGTGAGGGCAGAAGGGAGTGTGTGTGTGCAGGCAAAGCCTTCCCTTCTCCTCCCTCCCTAGTCTCTATTCCCACCTTACACAGCTCCTTTACAGAGAACAGTGAAGGCTGCAGAAGGCAGGGAAGCAGAAAAACCACCTTCAGCCTGGTAAAGAAACACCTACTGAGTTCCTGTCACTCAAAACCAACTTCAAGAGCAGGAACTATGCAGGCACCATTACAATCTGCCTTCAAAGTCAGCAGAACAAATGCATTATTGAAATGATTAAATTGTGACCAACTATGTCAGCTTTCTGTAAAGTGCTGTAAAGTTGGCTATTTCTTTGTACAAGTTATATAGGTTGACAACTTTAAAATCAAGTTAAAAATAAAGAGATCAGAAATGTTTGAATCATGATTCCACAAAATTAGTTTATTGTTTTATGTTAATCCAAAACATGAACATAGTTTTTTGGAAAATCAAAGACAGATTTTAGGGAGCTATTAATGTCAAAGCTCATTACTTAAAGAACAATTAATAATTTCCTTGCATCAAACAAAATATTTAAACAAATGTTTATGGGAAATCTTCTCTTGACTAAACTGAAAAGTTGCCATCTGTCTTTCTCCCTGTATTATCTGTCAGTAAAATAAAATAAAATAGAAAAAAATTCTTATACATTAGAATAATGTTGTGATAAGCTGCTGATGTTTATGCTATTTTGCTCTCGCTCAGGAATGCACGTAACGATAATACAGCATTTTCTCATAAATGTTCAAGCATATATTGTGAACTTCTTGGCACCTAAGGAACAATTTACCATAAAAGAGCTGTAAGAAAGTAGGGAGTTTTCTTCATTTCAGAAGTAAAAACAAATTAGTTCCTGTGCTGTAACAGGCTCTATCACAAACATAAGTGTTTGTGCCATTGAATAGCATCAGCATCTTGAAACTTGTGTGCACAGAGGAGGAAGAGGTTTTAGACAGGAGGATATCTCTGATAATTTGTCAGAGATCCCACGATTTTTATAAAGAGGACACAACTTTTCCATTCTGGGGATCACATGCACACAGTATAAACATGGAGTCTCTCTTAATAAAGCACACTGGTAAATATATCCAGAATTACAACATCATCTGTATTTAAACCATGTGTTTATCTAATGTCTTAAATGCAGAGGGCAAGGCACATAGCTGTATTTTACATGAACTATTCCCTTATTTCATATGATACCATTTAAAGCTGAGGAAGCCTAACTTGGGCAGCTGTCCTGCTATATGAGCTGTGGTCACTAAGTGAGATCATCAGCCCATTTCAGTGAGACATCACCATGACTGAATGTACCTAGAGGACAGTAGCCATGTCTTGAAACATTGACAAAAACATACCAAGAAAGAAGCACTGCCCAGAAAATCAGTCCTGGTAAGTGCATCAGTTTGTCAGGTGAGACCTTGCAAGGTGCTGCTGGGTCTGTAGCTTCTCTGAGGAAGCTGTCTGCCCATGTTTGCTGAGTTGTGACTTCCTGCAAGCTTTTCTTGGAGAGAAAGGTTTTCTCCAAAAGAGCAGATCTTTTTCTCCTCATCATTTTACTTAGTCCTCTGGACCTCTTTCTCAGCTGTGAACAACACCTGGTTGTTTCCTGGGATAGGTTGCAGCCTCTTTTCATCTCCCAGGCACAGACCCACTGACTCTACGCACAGGACATGGTCAGGTCCCAGAGCAAAACTGGAATACAGTGCTGCTCAGCATCCACGGGGCAGCTGAGATTTCCTACCAGCCCTCATGCTCTGACTGCTCCTCAGCACATGGCCCCATCCTCTGAGCCACCTCAGCTGACACACAGGAGCATTTCAGTCATCAGCAAACATTATCACTTTTACCACACAAACCAGTGCAGGGAACTTCCTATATTCAGTAAAAAAAAAAGAAACTGAGATGCCTTATGAGCCTCTGAACTGAAAACAACTGGAATGTGCAATATGACCCATTTTCCTGGCCATGGATCCAGGAAGATACTAAATTCTCTGGGAAGAGAAAATCTTGACTTTTGGAAGTGGTGTCAAACCGGCTGTCAAAGCTGCTGCCATTTCTGGGCACCATAAAGCAGAAACTTCTAGAAAAGAAAAATATTAGCTGGCAAAGATTGAGGTATAAGCTCCAGAAAGAAAGGGTCATAGAACCATCGAATCATTTATGATGGAAAAGACCTCTAAGAATAAATGAGCTTCTGAGTGCTAATTAGCATTAGCTCCAGTCTCAGGTGGCAATGCGTGTTATCTGTGAGATAGGCACAAAGGAGAGCTGTAATAAAAACTTTCAGACTTTAGCTCTGGATTCACTCTTCTGTCTCATGTCTTCTCTGTTTTCCTTGTTTTACTATACATGAAATGGCCATTTACATTTGTGGTGTGTTTTTGTAGACTGAATGTGCTTCATTAAATTTATAGGTATAGTGTGCTTTACAGATTTTGTTATTTATACAGAGTCTGGTCATTAGAGGCAATAATAGTAAACCATTGCCTCTCAAATTATGTTACAGGACATTATTACAAAGCCTTTAACTGTTCTGTTATTTATAGTCTCTAATTTACTGCTTTTTGTCTAAGCAACCATCAACTAACTGTACTCTTAAATCTTGCTCTTTTGCCGAGATGTTTAGACTACCATTTTTATTGTTGCATGCTTTTATTCTTCAATTCATTCCACACAGACTGTTTAGGTGATTTGTTTCCTGCCTATGTGCACTGACAGCCCAGATACTGAGAACTGGATTAATAGGAAATAACTCATGAGTTGGTTTTATGACTGGGAGTCCTATAAATGAGATTTTGATAGCACATATAATTAATGCCGTTACACAAAGTAGTAGTTTCACCTGTGATCTGAGACCCAGAACTAATAGCTTCTACTTTCTGGCAAAATTGTTACAGCAATTTTTACTTCCATTTTTTTATTACACTGTTTTTGAACAAGTGTGCCAAATCCAGGAATCCTCTAGAACAGATCATTTCCCAAAAGAAAATGAGCAAATACAATCGGAAGGCACAAAACTGAGCCACAAATTTGCCTTTGATCCTCTATAGGCACACTCAAGGATGGAGAAATTCTGAGCCTGTGAAAAAAAGTAGATCACTGCTATCATATCATTCTCTGAATGCTTGTCTTAAAATGATAAATTATTATGGTTCCTTTTCAAAAGGAAACAAACATTTTCCACTTCCAGTCAAGTGCCACCCTTAGTAATTTTCCATGTCGATACCAGTTGATTAAAAACAGACACAAATTATTCCTCCTGTAGTCTGCAATAAAAGAAAAACAAACTTAGTAATAAAATATGAGGAAATCCTCCTATTTCACCTTAAATGTCAGCCAATGCTTTGTTCTCTTGTCATGATTTTAAAGGTCAATTATGGAAAAAATGTTCTGGAGAAATTGTAAGTACTGAGGTTTTTCTAACAAGAATATGATACCGGGACCTTGTAACATTCATGTTTACGAATTTCTGCTGAATTGCTCATTCACTAGTTAAATTCCAGAGTCAGCAATGGAAGCCTCATTTAAGTGTAACCTAAAACCTATTTGTGGATTGAAAATGTCAATACAAAGGTTAATTCCTTACAGAAGCGCCTTTCAGAAACGGAAATAAAAGTATTATAGCCTATAAGCTGAAACGAAGCCTTTCTCTCATTTATAATTTCTATGCACCATTTTCTCACTAATTAATCCTTCAGATCACTTAGGAATGCCATTAAATAGTTTTTTGTTCAAATTCAGTTCAACAAGATTCTCAATATAATTTTTTCCTTCTTGCAAAGACTGACTCAAACTGCAGCTTTGGTCTCTCTTATTGGTGCAGGATTGAACTCAGCAAGCAGCTGTACCATAAAAGGCATATTGGTGGAGTTAGTAAATGACAGACTTCAGAGGCAGCATTCAAAAACACTTCAGAATAACATAAACAGTCACAAGATGGATTTTCACCACTAGAATTGATAGCCTGGGTGGAGAGGTATCAAAACCTAAAAGGAATAACGCTTGTAAGTAGAGCTTGCTTTATTCATTTCCTCATAGTTTCTGAGTCTTTTCTTACCTGTCTCTTTGGGAGTCTGGAAAAAAAGTCCAGTTTACTGGGGTTACTTTTGGCTAAGCTAGTCAATATCCAAGCATGCCCAGCCAAAATATAAGACAGCTTAAAGTGGTACCTATTTGAGTAAATTTTCCAGGAGACCTTTAAATGAAAAACAAGGACACTTCATAACTTTGTGGATAAGCGCAGACAGGAGTCCAAGGAACAGTTGAGATTATTGACAGTTGTACACATGAAATTCACCTCAACTTTAGAAAGATTTTTCAGAAGTAGGGACAGAAAACAACAAGCCATTAGGTAAGGGAAAGAAACATGCCAGAACTGGAGTATTCTGCAATACACATCCTTTTATGTCTTACATGTACTTATACCTCCTATCCATTCCTCTTATAACCATAGTACAAAACAGAAGTGCACAATATCTTTTTCAGGAAGCATCCAAATCAATGTCATTGAAGATAAAATCAACTGAAGACAGCTTTATCAGAAAAAGCCTAAAAATTATGTATCTTCCCACTAGCAGGAAGAATTATAAATACCCGTTTTCAAATATTTAAGAACTATATTATGATGATAATTCTCTAATATGCGCTTTTCCTGCAGAAAAATTGAGGAAAGGACTTACCACTGATGATGGTTAGACTGCATGAACAGGCCTGGAGAGGTAACTGCAGGTCTACATGTATATCTATTCAATGTCTGCAAGTTATGAAGTAACTCACTTATAAAACCTTTTTTCTTCAAGTTTCTAAATAGAGGCTGAGTTATACCCTGATATATAAGATTTCAGGTCTCTTTCAAAAAGTCTAACATTAAAAAAACTTGTGTTGTAACTATTTAACTATATAAAAAGCAGTTGTCTATATTTCTTTTATCCTGCTATATTCATCGCATTTTAAAAAAATTTTCAGAATGCTCATCCTAAGCCATTATTATTACTATTATTATTATTATTATTATTATTATTATTATTACTTTGTTGTACTCCTCATTTTACAGCTAGTCAGAGTCCAAGGGTAGGATACACATTCAATAGTGTAGTCATTATCTTAGAATATAAAAATCTTCCATCTTAATTTTAAAATGAAACAAAAGAAGATTTGTGATACCGATGGAGCTGAGAGTTAAACAGATTGCTTTTCATTAGAGTGAATAATGAGCATTAAAACTCCACTGCTAAGGGTGCTCTTAAGAGTAAACCAAAAATCTGGAGGCTGGGATATCATAGTCAAAAGCTTCTACTCAACAATTAAACTGACTTACCACTGTTGTCCTGCTGATCTCATTTAGATAGGAAGGTAGAATAACTTGGGTTTGGATGGATACATAATTTACTACTGCTTAGAAAACATATTTGCCACTTATTTAGGATCTTGTAATTCAAATATTCTCTTTTTTCACAAGTCTTTGTTGGTTTTTGATTGTCAATGAAACAAATATAATTTTCTCTTCTTATTCTCCTAGGTTTTGTATATTTATGTCTTCCATATTGACATCTGTACCCAAAATAAGAACTCTTTTCTTTCTTTCAGTAGCAGTTCTTGGTCAGCCATAGAGCTATGGTGAGGACGGAAGCTCATCAAAGCTAAAATCAGGGATTTCTTTGCAAGAGCATGTTGGTTGTTCTACAGTATCATATGAGGACCATGGACAGATCTTACTCACTTCATGGACTGCCATGAGCTCTGAGTTAAAAAACTGTTCATAGCTAACATGACAAGTGAACTTCTTCCGTATTAAAAAGGACATATCTGAGAAAAAGAATAAGAAAATTATGCAATTTACCAGGGTTCTGCATGCACACATAATTAAAAAAGAAAAACATATCAGAATTCTTACTACTTAACTGTTCCCTAGTCTCAGACAATACAAAGGACATTAGTGGTACAACAAAACAAATATTCTTTCAGTTAACACCACATTTGGTCAGATTCCACCTGCACAAGTGATAATTTGGCCATGATTACTTTTATCAGTGATTTTTCTCACTCGCTACCTGCCCAAATCTTTAGCAGTGCTTTTCAGCAGTTCCAGCAAAGACCATGTAACAGTGAAAGAAGTGAGAGTAGCATCTCCAAGCAGGCATTCACTTTGGACAAGAAGAATATGAATTTTTTTCCCAAGAAGGAAAATTGTACAAGTTATGATTAACTAAAACAAAATATATGAATAGTACTATATTTCCAGATTTTCCAGTCTCTAAAAGATGCATAAATTACCTCAGCAAAATCTTTCAGTCACTATGGTAGGAGGCTGCAGTATGTACTGTGGAGAGATATCTAAAAGGGAGTTGTCACAATATGGAAAAGTGCAAAGGAGACAAAACAGCAGCACAGCTACCCTGAACAAAGCGCATTTGCTCCTGGTGCTTTTACTGAAGCAAATCCTGTGCCTTGGTAAAAGCAGACCTTTATTCTAGAAGAGCCATAACTATAACGTAAACAAATTACTTCAATCCCCTATTCAGCTGGCCTCAAATGTCCTAAGATTTTTGTTGTTTCTTCTTTAAGCAGACTGAAGTACAACTTTGGCATGTCTACATTCCTAATGTACCACATTCCTTTATGGTCCCAGATATCCAACCTATACAACTCTATTAATTATGGAGCACTAATTTTACACACAAATTCTGTACTAGAATGGCTGTAAAGAGAACTGGCAGAACTATCTTACTACAGTCTCCTTTTCTACAAAATGACATCATGCAACATGACTGATCGGGCTCCCACAGAATTACAATTTTCACAGCTCAAGTCAGGAGAGCAAGGTGATGGCATTTTTAATGCTCACAGTTTGCTGGTTTATGAGTTAAGGTAGGTGGCCAGTTGCTATTTTGTAGGCTCATCTGTCAGTCTAGTGCACTTGATGCTGGAAATATGATTTTTTTTTTTCTGGAAAGGCTGCTGCCTAGTGTAACAGGAAGTGATCTAATATTGCATGTATTAGACTTATTATTGTTAAAAGGTCTGAATTTAACTTAGGTAGTCAGCATCTCATGACATTCACTCCTTCCTTGGTAGTACTTGACAGTGTGGCAGAAAATAAAAGGAAGGGAACAATAACTCCCTTCAATCACATCTCATTATGTTAAAAGACAAGTTGGCAATGGAGAAGCAAAGCTCTCTAAATGATGGAGTAAGGACTGAGGAGCGATTTGGCATGAAGATCTTTTATTTTGAAGATCTAGGATCAAATGGCATTTTATTGCCACATAATCCCTGATTATATTATGAGAGACACCAAGGTGGAGAAGTTAGAATCATATTCTTACCACTTGAAGATATAAAACAACATACAAAACAGTAGAGAAAATTAGTAATCTTTCCATTATATAAGTCATACCTTCCATATGCACACAAGGGCAAAGTGCTAGCCTCAGAATGGGTGGTCATGTAGCAAGGATGCAGGCTTGACTTTTACAGAAATAATCTGGAAAAAATAACTCCAATAAGAAAAAATGTCAGCAAACGCATTGCTTTTGTCCCCAAAGTTTTCATCTTTAAACTCTTTGAATTTAGGCTCCCGCAAAAGCAATGTGGAGGAATGTTGCTGAGGGGTTTTTTTCAGCTTGAACAAGGTCGTGCCTCTTTACCACAAGAGTGTCATGCAACCCAGTTCTATATAGTGTCATGATGAGCAATCAAATAGTTTTCAGTACTGTGAGTTGTTCTTTGAAGGTAATTCATTTTGCCTTGAGAGGATGCTTAACACAAGCTCTTCAAACCCCCTCACTGGGACCTGTTGCACTTCTTTTGGGGTTGCTATTCTTATGTTTGAGGCATCAGCACAGTTTGCTCAGAATTTGCCTAAAAAAATGCCAAGCCACATCCAACAGGGGGGAATGAATTGTGCAGAGATGAACCAGCAAATAAAATGTCTGTCACTGATGTTCCTGAGTGTGCTCATGCCTGTTCAGTCACGACTCCCTAGGCCAACCCCAAGGAAAGTATGAAGCATAGGTGTGAGGTCTACTACGAAGTCAGACAACATACCTGTCCACAGTAAGAATTCTTGTGTGCTATTTAGTTGGCTGTGGTACAGAAGAGGTCATGGGAACTTAGCAGAATTATGGGATAAATAACCAGGTTTTGGACAAATATCTTCGTGTATGGAGGAACACGAAATATAGTATGCACATGCCTAAAGATAGAACAATGTTTCTTTGAAGCATTTAAACCATAGGCAATGTACTACATTTCAGATCAGATGCATGCAATTGACCAAAATGTATATGGACATCTCATCAAAATTCATAACATAGATCCTTATGAAAATAGCAATGATGATACTTCACAAAGGTGTCTTTAGAGCCTGGTTAACACAAGTGAAGAGCTTTTAAGAAAATCAGTATGAGACAAAAGGGACTTAATTGTCCCTGGACAGTGAGGAAATACTGAAATAGAGCAGAAACCTCATAAATTGTGACCATGGCATTCCACAGAAAAGAACATGAAGTCACCATCCAGCACATGACTTTAAAAGTAAAATACTTTTACTTTCAAAGGAAATGAAACAGTAATCTACCTCCCAAATTACATTGCTTAATATGTACTGGTTTTGAATGAAGAGAAGAGGCACAAGATTTTTACAAAAGCCAGTAGTCCAAAAAAAAAAAAAAAAGTAGAAAACAATTAACTTGAGAGATTAGTTAGGCAAAATATGAAGAGTCATTCTCTGTGAATCACAGCCCCTAGTTTCTTCAGTTTTCATGAGTGTGATCAAAATTAACAACAGTCATCACTACATAACAGTTATATCTACCTAAAAGAAGCAAATCTATTTTATTTTAAATGGTTCTGAAGTAAGCAGTGTTGATACAAGTGTGAACTCAGATTTTTCACCTCAAAAGTACCTCAAATTATTCTTATCTGCACAAGAGAACTTCCATCATCTTACTTTCTATATAATATATGCATTAGGAAAAGTCTAGATTTATGGGAGGCTGAAACCTTTCAAAACACAGCACTTTGGATATTGTGGAGAAATAGTCAACTCAGAAGAAAATGTCATCTTCTGGTTTTGTTATCAAGGAATTTTACTTTCAGCTTTGACTGACAAAGCTTTGCATTGTAAGCAGTTCATGGACTGTCTAGGCTATTTAAAGAATTTCATAATGAAATGACAGCAAAAGTAATCAGATAAAAGTCAGTCAGCTTCCAAATCAGCCTAGAATGGTGTGGATATCACATCTGCAAGTCTGATGATGTACAAAAGCCTTAATGGATCCCCCCCACTCCATCCACCTCCTTGTTTAAGGGAACCTTTTGAATTTATTGTTTTGCTCAACATATACATTCCACTCTGTCCTAAAAAGAGATCAGCCCAGGAAAGAGTATTAAGGAGGCAAGGCAGTGCAGGGCTCTAAATCTTCTCAGTCTTATTGCAGTTCCTACACATACGAAAGCTGAAACTGCAGTATTTCTTGCATGCATATATGGACAAAGTCGATAAGTTCTAGTTGCTGTAATGACCGGGGCTTGGAAAACCAAGCTAGATAATTTTAAAATGGAAAACACACAAAAAATACCTAAGAGGCTAGAGTCAGTCAAAGATTTCTGAGCTGGGCTCAAAGGTAACAAGGAAGTTATTTGGAGATATAATTACTCTTGGCACATGGTATTAGTAGACACATCAGAATCTGCTAAACTGCTTTAGACATTATAGGACTTCATTGTCATATTTTTGCCTAATTTTTAATGGCAAAGTTCTGGTGACCCAGCAAACAACAAAAAGCTAGACAGAAAGCAGGTATCATTTTCTGGCAGGATCTAACCATGTAACCAGCAATAAATGGATCCCATATGGTCTTCATCAGCAGAAAATACGCCATTTGCTTTACTTGGCTGCATTTTGATGCCTTATTTTAGGTGGAGAGATATGAGGGATCTTGACAGCCTGACAGGAACCTCATGAGTTTCACATACAGTGTAAACATTGCCAGCAGATTATTTTTCCCCTCTGTTCAGCACTTGAGAGGCTGCTCTTGGAATACAGCATCCAGTTACGAGCTCCTGATGCAGTGGAAGTCCACCAGATAGTTAGGTACCTGTAGAATATAAAATATAGGGAGAGTCTTAAAGAGAGAAGGCTAAGGTCTTTCAGGTCTTCAGTGACACAAGGGAAAGGTGTAGAAAAAAGAGAGCCAGACTCTCCTTCTGCATACACAGTGAAAAGACAAAATGCCTCAGACAGAAGGTGCAGCAGTGAAAATCGTGATTCAGTATTGGAGAAAGGCAATTTAAACCATGAGAAACCCCATGATTAGAACAGGGTTCCCAAGATGCCTGGGGAGGTTGTGGAATTTCCAGCTTCAGAGATATTCAGGACTAAATCAGATAATACTGTCTGCGAACTGGAATAAACTGGCCCTGTTCTGAACTGAGGGTTTGACCAGAAGACCTAAGAGGTTTCTTCCAGCTTTATCTATGCCAGGACTCTATGACACTGTAATAGCTTCAGCCTGACTGCTACAATTCTGTAATGACAAAACTACAAGCTTACAGGATTGAGTGGGGTGGAAATAGTTTAACTGAATAGAAGCAGAACAAAGATGCAAAAGACCAGAAACACTTCAGTGAGCTGTGCTGGTGCTGCTGGTGCTAGGAAAGACTAACACTAGAGAGGTGCCAATTGCAGAAGACACCAATTATTTTGCAATAAGTTTGTTCTGAAGCTTCATTTGGAATATATTTATAAATATATATAAGGCAGCACTGAAAAATAAGTAAACCAAAGCCTAAAACTCAGTTTCCTATCACCTGACAGATGCTTACAGAATTTAGACATCAACCACCAAGCAGTTCACTGCTGTACTTTTGTTGTGTCAAAGTAAGCTTACTAATGCACAGCAACTGTTTTCAGAATGTACAAATTGCCCATGAGCTGCTTACAATTTTGAGGATTTTTTCTTCATTATTCAAAATTATTCATTCCAAAATTTCAGCAAACAAGCAGTGGTCTGTAGTTTGTGAATGAGCTGTTTGTTGCCAGTATACAGCATGGACTTCATCCAAATCCTATTGAAGTTGATGGAAAATCTCCCACTGACTTAAAATAGGCTTTGGATTGACCCTGTTGAGTGGCAGTATTCGTTTTGATTGGAATTATAGGTCACATGGAATTTTTTCTCCAATATTCAGTGTTTCTGCCAACTTTCTGGACAATAAGAGCATTTGTCTGAGTTTTGACACAAAGAAAATACAGAACAGCCATTAATACAGCCAGAATGAATTTGCTGAAAAAACTCAACTATTCATGGAAAAGAAAATGGTAGTATCTGCCCAGACATAGTTGTTTTGGATTCACATGAAGGAGAATTTCATGATTAGGGGATTAATGTTTACAGAAAAGTGTACCCACAGTATTTTTGTGCTGAATACTTGTGTGTGTGTGTTCCCTTCCTTACTGATTTAAAAAAATGTTTATGGAATAACATTGTGAATTAACATGGATACAGCTTATTTTGATAAGGATCAAAAAAATGGGGTGTTTTTCATTCCATTTGGATCAGTAAACAGAAGTCTCTCAGACTCTGTAGGCAAAAAGATTTAGCACATGTCTTTGGATTACTAGACCTGAACATGCTATAGAGGTAAACAAGGGGGCTAAGTAAGCCTAAGACACCCCAAATACAGGCTACAAATTCTTAAATTTGAAAGTACTATATGCTTCATTTCCCTTTTAGCTTCTCACATTGTAAACAATGCTGCTTACATACTCAGCTAAGTAAATCACAAAAAAGGCCATGTCTTCTTTTCCTGATGACTGAACACAGAGCTTAAATCCAACTGTACAACATAAGGTACTTCTGGAAAAAAAAAAAAATTAGGACCTCATGACAAGTAAAATATTGAATGTTTTATTTATAGTGAAAAACAATTCTTAAGCAAATTACTAAAAATATCCTACACAATTTGCAATAGCTTGTCTGGGAAGATCTCTCTTGAAGAGAGATGCAGAAAAATTCATGAATTCAGAATTTTGGGAAACGGGTTTCCCCATGAATTTAGACTCAAAATCACAAAGGACAGACACCGGAAGTTGCTGGTAGACAACAGTCATATGGCTGTTCCCTGAAGTATCATATTGAAATCCATCAATAACCTTTGGTGTGTTTAAAGGCAGCAGAGAGGAGAGGTTTTGATATAAAATCCTGAAGTGCTTCAGCTTTTGCTTCAATGTGCCTCAGCAATCTTAATGCTGGAGGACAGAGACAATGAGTGCCTTTCTCCCATAAGTCCTGATTTCATGTTGTTCTTCCTGCCTGCCTACTGCAAAAACTCCATTTGAGCTTATGTCTGTATAATTAACAGCTTCCTACAAGAATTTATTCCTATTTCTTCAGATCACATGAACACTAGCAGCAAGCCAGGTCTGGGGAATTATCTGACTGAAAACCTAAACTTTAAGCCCAAACTTTAAGCTTTGTCTGGATCAAATCCCAGAACCAACTCACCTGAGGACCAGATCAGGCATGAAAGAAAGAACAGCATGCATCTCCCAGTGGGACTCAGAGTGAGATGCAGAGGAAGGTGAGACCAACAGCATCACCAGGTAAAACCAGACTGGGCTGAGGAAGTGCAGGTAGGAATAGAGAGATGGGTTTTCTTCGTACTGTTGATCTGTATAAAAAGAAAGTAAAAGTGAAACCAGCCAGAAAAGGAGATGGTGGCTCCAGCAGAAGAGCAGCTTCCTTATTTCAGTAGGTTTCAGATCTACAGCGCTCATTCAAGACAATACATTTGGCTGGAGACTGTCATGGTGGGTGTGTGGAGAAGAAGCCATTTTCTCTTTGTGTAATGAAAATAAGGGAAAAAATGGATCATAGAATTCTTGTCCCAGTGAAACCCACCTGTGAGGGAGACAGGTTCACTTCTGCCTGTGCCGGCAAACTAACCTGTACCATGGACAGGATCTGTTCCTGGGCACCAGGGCTGGAGCACCCACACTGTTGCACTGTCAGAGAACACTCAGGGCTGGTTTTGGCAGCGGCAAATTTACCCTCCTCCAAACAGATCCTGAATATTGCCTGGAAATTAATGCAGGACAGGAACAACCCCCACAAGACAGTTTTGGAGGGTAAAAATGTTTAGTGGCATGAATATGGGTCATTTTTGTACCATTTGGCCTCTGTGCCAGCAAACAGCTCCAGGCACATCTTCCTAGAATAGACACTGTCAGTGGTTTTATTTCTGTTCCATAAAATGTTTGTGCATTTTATTAAATGGTTGTTTATCACAAAACAAACATTAAGAAATCCCTGAAGAGGGGATCAGAGCTAGAGTCTTCTCACATCAATCAAGTGCCAAACCAGTCTCTTTCCAGACCCTGTGAATCTTTCTTTCTATACAGTAACAGATAGAGAAAATAGCACCCAACTAAGTAAATAAGATATTTTACAAGGAAATCTGCATTTGCTTTTGAGTTACCTGCTTGTAACTGGTTTCCAGTGAGCAGTCTTGCAAACTGTAATCTGGCTAAGATCTGCTAGTTCTATATTTGGTCTTTCTTCAAATAGACAGTCTTGAAAAGGATCTTGGAGGTTGAGCAAGCACCCTCCTTCAGCATGTTGCCTGAGTGCTTCCACATCCCAGCTGGAAGCTACAGTTAGCAGAACCAAAGAACTGAAACCAGAAACCAGGTGGAGACAGGTGAGAAGGGAAGGTATCCCCCACACTTTGAGAAAGATCTCCACCATACCTTTGGGAGAGCTCTTTGTCTTCAACTGCTTGCATGCCCATCCTAAAACTGTCACCTGAGAGAAGATTCCCAGAGAAGGATTCAAGCTATCAGTGTGGCTGCCGTGTGCCTAATGTTTTGATGAGTGCCATGAGCTGCAATGCACCAGTATCCCTCCACAGGGTTGACCTGGAGTTTCTGAACTGACTTCATCCAGTTAGTTATTGTGGCAATTCCATGAATCTCCCAGCATGATCAGACAAATACACAGTATATTCTATCCTTCCTAAATGAAACTAATAAGATACATTTCTCAGGTTTTTAGAGTACATTTTCATGCTTTACTGATACTTGTTAAAGCCAAGGTCCTTTCAAGTATTTATTTATAAGGCATCTCACCTACCAGATGTTCTCTGTTGAGTCACTAGGGACACATTTATCTTCTTGTGCTTCTAAATTTCTCTTATGATTCATGTTGCATTTCAATCCAGCCCATTTTTTTTCTGAAATATAAACATTCCCTTAGGTGCCCCAGTTCATGTAATTTCAATATAACCATATAGACTGCAGAAAAGTGCCTGCTGCACAATTATAAGAAAAACAGCTCATTTTAAAAGTAAACTGCCAAAAAAATTCAAATTTTATTTTGAAAAGATTTTTTACAAAAGCAAAAAATTGCTAGGTTTTATAACTGGTCAATTTTTCATGAGCATTTTTCAAGCTAGGAATTTTTCATTCTGCAGATGTCTTTTTCAAAAGAGAGAAAGATAGAAGGGCAAGGAGAGAAGAAAAAGCAAGAGAGAAAGAGAGGAAGAAAGAGAAAGAGAAAGAGAGAGAGGGGAAGAGACAAAGAAAGGAAAGCTGAATTAATAGCATCTTGGGCCTCCAAAAACTAAAATCTTTTAATGACACTTTTAAAAAAATGAGTATAGAACAGTTTATCTTTGAATTAACTGCACTGTATTTCATTTTCACATAATAGATATTGTACACCTTAAAAAACAACTTAAAACATTATCTGATTCTAACTATATAACCCAATTTTGATATATTTCCTTTCAGCTCAACATGACCTCTAAATACATACAAAAATTATAACCACAGTTTCATAGCAAAGAGATGGGTGATACAGAAAGATACAAAAGATACAGAAAGATGGGTGTTTTTTCAGTGGACAAAACCTCAGTATTGCTGAAGAATCTCCATCTTGAATAATTTACAATTCCTTACAATAATAGAGTGTATATCTTTATTACTTGACCTTTGCATCTGTGATTTTTGGCCAAACATGCTGGTTTTCTGGCTCATGAAAGTCAGAGTATAATTTGAAAACACAGGGGAGCAGTTATACCCAATCTTTTTGTCTTCCCCTCTCTCCACTTTCTCCATAGCTCTTCCACTTGAGTGGCCTTTCTAAGACAATGATGAAATTAGGCAACTTCTCCCAGTTCCAGGTAGGAGGCAGATGCACTCTTCAAGTGGGTCCTGACACAATTAAGTGCTAAACACACAGTACCCCCAGCCTTTCAGATGGATGGACGCTGATCCTGTTCCAACCTGCCAAGATGCTTGTCCCCGGTCGTGTTTCTGAGCAGGAGATGGCAGCAGAGGCAGCTCGAAGGAACTGGGGTGAAAGGAGAAGATAGGAGTTGAAAAGGGCTAGCTGGCTACCCAAATATTTCACAATGACTTGATGAAGTGCTGTTATTTAGCTGTGTAAGCCTTTGTTTACTCAGGACTATCAGAAAGATATAGCACATTCATTTGCCTTTTTGTGTATAAGCAACACATGAAAATCCATCCCAAACAAATCCTAGAAAGTGAGAAAAGTGAAGTATCTCCCTGGTAAAATCAGTCAATCAAATCAGTTGACCCTAAAGAAACTAAAATGATGGGGGCTGTATTGCTCATGGATCTCGTACATCTATAGGCAGCCATTCTTACGTCCTTATTCTTCCTTACATCCTTCAAATAAAAGGTTTGTTTTGGAATTCAGAAAGTGAGATTTATGTAGCTGAGATAAACAAAAAACAAGATCCAACAAACTGTAACATGATAAGGGATTCCAAAGCTGTGGAGGAGTGATGGGTACATGGAATATCATCTAACAGCACCTCTTTAATATTTCTCCTGAGCCTTGTCTGAGGGAGAGACATGCCATTTTCCAACTATATTTTTGATAGATATTGCAACATAAAGTGAGAAAACTTAGTGCACCAATTCACCTTCCATTTAGACCTTCGAATTAAATACTTTCTAAATTAATGCTGGGGCAAGACATTTGGCTGTAGGACAAGTCCTGATAAATGGACTGGGACTAAAGCGCTTCATTCAGGTGTTTGAAGTCATGTTGTTCATTTGCTTGAAGCTTCATTAAGGTCATGCAGAACCTATGGAAAATACCAAATGGAATGCCCTAAGTATTAAGGTCCATTTAATTTAAAATGATTCTGAGATGAGCATTACAACTGAATTATAATCTCTGAGCTGGAAGTCATGTAGAAAAAAAGAGAGAACCGAAGTCACAGCATTTGTAAAGCTGTTGACAGAAGAAATGGGCTGGTGCGCTCATCTGACAAGATGACCTGACTGCTCATGCAAACTATTTTTGGTGCAGATTTTTTTGTCAGTCACACTTATCTTTAATAATCTCTTATCACCCATGTGGTCTGAAGGAAAAATCTAACTTGTGCGAGATATTAATTTAACAGCATGCCAGCCTCCAGCTCACTGGAACCTTACTACCTGTCATCAAGAACTGCAACTCTGAAAACACCTTGCAGGTCAACAGATTTTAATAACCCATGCTTACTCCAGTTATTTGTTGCTTGTCTGTCATCACATTAACTTGGTGCTTAACCCCTCGCTCCCTTCAAGCAGATATACACTGGGACGATTTGTCAGTTAGACAGTACTTTAATGGAAAGCTTTGCACCTTTGAAAAATGAAGAATGAAATGGCAGCTGAGAAGAATTAAACCTTCTCAGAAAGCAGATGAAGACAGAGGGATTGAGGAACTTGCTATAAAAAGGTCACATGGAAAGCTTAGTGCCACGACCCAGACCATTTCACAAAGGATGTCTCAGCACAAAGAGTAGGGCTGTTTGAGGGAGGTTTCAGGTATAACTGTGTAAAAAATTTACTCCTCCACTCTTCAAAATCAAATTTGCAATAACTCTCCGAATTCGTTATTTCATCAGTAAAATAAGAAAGAATTACTTTAACTACAAGACTTTCTTGCAGTATTTTACTCAAACTGTCCATTTGGACTATGTGAAACTTAGCAAAATTTAGGGATAGTTATTGTTTTAGTTGCATTTAATGGTATTAATGCTCATCATAAACGCATACATTTTCTAATACAGCAATAAATCCCTAATAAAAAATTCACAAGTGAAAGGCAGAAATATTGACATTTTTACATCTGTCTGCCAGTGTCTGAGTGCCTCAGACATCAGTAATGGCTAGTAACTGCAGCCTCAGGGATTAATGCAATAAACAGGCAAAAAAAATGGACTATGCCATTCTCTGAAACTCTTACACCTCACTTGATTCACAGCGAAAGGATTTTAAGTGTTTGCCACTATTATTACAGAGTCACAGAATCAACTGGGTTGGAAAAGACCTTTGAGATCATAGAGTCCAACCTGTGACTCAACACCACCTTGTCAACTAGACCATGGCACTGAGTGCTCTATTCAGTCTTTCCTCAAACGTCTCCAGGGACGATGAATCCACCACCAGCCCGGGAAGTCCATTCCAAAGTCTAATCACAGTTCCTGTGAAGAAGTTCTTTCTGATGTCCAACCTAAATCTCCCTCCCTGGCACACATTAAGACTGTGTTCTCTTGTCCTATTGCTGTTTGCCAGGGAGGAGAGACCGACCCTCACCTGGCTACAGCCTCCTTTAAGACAGCTGTAGGGAAGGATAAGATCTGCCCTGAGCCTCCCATTAAGACTGTGTTCTCTTGTCCTATTGCTGTTTGCCAGGGAGGAGAGACCGACCCTCACCTGGCTACAGCCTCCTTTAAGACAGCTGTAGGGAAGGATAAGATCTGCCCTGAGCCTCCTCCTCTCCAGGCTAAACACCCCCAGCTCCCTCAGCCACTCCTCATAGGGCTTGTGTTCCAGAACCTTCACCAGCCTTGTTTCCCTTCTCTCGACATGCTTCAGCACCTCAATGTCCTTCCAAAATTGAGGAGCCTAGAACTAGACACAGCACTCGATGTGTGGCCTCACCAGTGCCAAGTACAGGGGGACAATCACTGCCCTGGTCCTGCTGGCCACACTGTTCCTGATCCAGGCCAGGATGCCATTGGCCTTCTTGGCCACCTGGGCACACATTGGCTCATGTTCAGATGCTGTCAACCAGTACCCCCAGATTCATTTCCGCGTGGCCTCTTTCCAGCCACTCTGCCCCAGCCTGTAGCACTGCAGGGATTCTTGTGGCCAAAATGCAGGGTCTGGCGCTTGGTCTTGTTAAACCTCATGCCATTGGTCTCAGCTCATCTATTCAGCCTGTCCATGTTCCTCTACACTCCCACTGATCAACACTCCCACACAACCCGGTGTCATCTCCACATTTGCTAATGGTAATCTCAATCCCCTCATCCAGATCATCAAAAAGGATACTAAACAGTACTGGGCCCAACACTGATCCCTGGGGGACGCTAATGGCTGGGCACTGACTGGACACCAGCTGGATGCAGCAGCTTTCACCACCAGGCTCTGGGCCCAGCCATCCAGCCAGGTCTTAACTCGGTGAAGGGTGCACCTGTCCGAGCCATGGACTGCCAGCTTTTCCAGGAGTATGCCAGGGGAAGTGGTGTCCAAGGAGTTACTGAAGCCCAGGCAGACAACATCCACCAGGTGGGTCACCTGCTCATAAAAGGAGATCAGGTTGGATCTGATGCCCCAGCCATCCTCTACGTGATTTCACTCAAAGTGAAAAGCCGTGTGATTTCACTCAAGGTGATCTGTTCCGTAACCTTGCCGGGCACCAAGGTCAGGCTGACAGGCCTGTAGTTCCCCAGACCCTCCTTCCAGCCCTCCTTATGCATTGGCAGCACATTGGCCAGTTCCACTGACACATCAAATCACTTCAGTTTGTAGTTGCACCACCCTGTATATTCACATTCATATTTTTATTACACAGTGGAATTCTTCTGACTGACAGTCTCTGAAGGGAATAAGAATGCTGCTTACTGCCTGCGCTGCCCCATACAAACTGCTAGCAAGTAAAATGGCAAAAGGACTGATGCCTTCATTTTCTTTGGAGGACACAGAAACCAGAAAAATCCCCTTCTGACTTTCATACCCAATTTTGACCACTTTTGCCTGGTCACAGAATCATTTAGGTTGGAAAAGACCTCTGAGATCATCAAGTCCAGCTTTAATTGATCACCACCTTGTCAGATAGAGCATGACACTAAGTGCCACGTCCATTCATTTCTTGAACACCTCCAGGAATGGTGACTCCATCACCTCCCTGGACAGCCCATTCCGACATTTAACAACCCTTTCCATGAGGAAATTCCTCCTGATGTGTAACCTGAACATCCACTGGCATAGTTTGAGGCTGTGTTCTCTTGTCACATCTCTAGTTGCCTGGGAGAAGAAGCCAACCCTTACCTTGCTGCAACCTCCTTTCAGATTCAAATAGTGCATCTTCTTTATTTAGCAGAACTGTGGCACAATATACACATTCAGAATAAATTCAGTCCTTTGTAATGGTAGTTTTCCCCTCTGAAGTATGATATTTTACACTGGACACATTATTTGTTCAATAAGAAATAACAAATGGATTAATATACTCATAGGCTGAGATGTGGAGAGAAATGCAGAATGATATGATTTGGGTTTACTGTACTGGTTACAAGGAAAATATCAAATGATGACATCTTCTCCTCTCTACTCCCTGCCAATGCAAACTGGTGCCTTCACTCCTAAAAATTAAAAACCTGAAACAGTATTTTGTTTTGATCACAAAGATGATCAATAAATAAGCTGTTTTTTTCACAATCCTAATAAGACCCCATATATTCAGGATTTTCTATTCTTACTAGATCAGGTGTAATATTTTCGTGAAATCAACTTGCAACAAATTAAAGGAGTGATCTATATGAAGAGAGAAAATTGGCTCATTAAAAAAAAAAGAAAATATAACAGCTGCATTAGAAATGAAACATGTAATTCATTCTGATCATTAGGAAGGCAAAAATTGTGAAAACAAGACAGTTATAGTTTTGAATCTGGCTGTCTGCATGTGGGGACAACTGAAGATGAGGTTTTGGGGAAGCTGATATGGGTAGGGAAGTTGTATAAAATGAAAACAATTTATGTGTGTACAGACGAAAGAAGAGTGAGGTGCTAAAACTGTGAGTAGAAATAGTGAGCTCCTTGCCGGTATAGTTAATAATAGAGACAGCATAGGGAAAGCCAACTTTTGAGCACATGCTTCAAAATGGGCATGAAGAAGAGATGGCTCCAATTAACTGCTCGAGTGACAAAGCAGGATAGGAAATTTGCCAATATCTACAGCATAAATAGAGACATCAGTCTCTGCTGTTTGTAAGCTGAAATTAAGATGCAAGCTACAAGTTTGTAAATGAAGGTAACTTGAGTGTTTAAAACCAATACAAAACAGGTGACTTGAACTAGCTCAAGGTTTAGGCTTCATGTTTCTCTTCCCTTGCATTTATTGCCCTCTCGCAATTTTGCTGAGAAACATCAGCCGTGATTAATGTTTCCCAGTAGAAGAAATTTATAAGCCTCCAGCTGTAAAAGAGGGTGAATTCAATACCTAAATTTGATAGCTTTCAGTATAATTGTTTTATTGTTGAAATATAACCAGCATTTTCAGTTAACTGACACTTTGTTCATCAGTAATTCTTGTTTCCTTGCCTTCCAGAGAATGAAACACTGGAAAATATACATTCTGTTTTGTATTGGAGATAGGATTCCTCATTTTGTACCTGCCTATACAGAATACAGTTAAGAATGGGTAGAAAGCAAAATTCATCCTGTAAACTAACAACAACGCAAAATATCACCAAAGGAAATATTTTGGTCAGGGCAGTTACTAATTTACATTAGTTGTTAGGACAAACTGCATGACAGATTGCTGGACACAGTCCATCTGCCTTTGAATGTGTCAGCTTTCTATTCCTGAGTAGAGATGCAGCACCTCCCCAGATGAGCACAAGCTCTTCCTACACTCCACAGACAGCAATTTCCCATTTGTCCCCTGTTGGAACACTGCTTTAAATAGGCCACAGACAGTTACCTGGTCCCCTTTTTAAATGGGTTGAAACAGGTCTGTTGAATGTTTATTATTACTGCAGGGGTAGTAGGAGGTGTTTGGATTCTCGGCATCTGGCCTTGTGCGTTCAATAAGGAAATGCAGACTTCATTTTCAGGTGTGAGGAATAATCAATACCAATCAGCAGAAGGACCTGCAGCAAGATTACCCAGGATTGTTAGCTGGCAGCAATGGCACCAGGCGTAACCCTGATACAGACTGCACCCCTACAGAAGGGAAGGCAGGAAAGGTTAATTTTTAGGTCTGTTGGCAATTTCACTGCCCCTGCATTAAGTATTGCACCTAATGGTGATTTGTGCATTTGTGGCTGACATTGCACAGAAATAACAAGAAAAGCAATGAAGTTGACTTCTTAAATAGAAATGCAGTCAATGGGAACACTCCCATATGGTCTGTTAGACTTTCCAATAAATCTGTGCCTGGTCTAGGGGAACTTAAAAATTTAAAAATCCAGGGCCATATGAGACAAGTACTACATTAGCAACAAATTTGGATTCGTATAATGAGAAAGCATTCTCCCACAGCCTCTTTCCAATCTAAAGCTATCAGAGTGCTTAACGGGACTTCAGAGAAGGATAACGAGTACTGCTGCCTTGTGCAGGCAGGGTACTGTCTAAACAGCTCAAGACAGGCCACACAGCAAGATGGGGACACAGGTTGCACAGACCACCAGAGACTCAGAGCTCAACTTTTCTGCTTTGTCTCCTAAGTCAACTGGTCTAAATAGTTGTTTGTTAGCTCCAAAATAAATCCTCTGAACTCTAAACATCCTCATTCCCCTTTAGACAGTCTGCGTATTCAATCTGGGTAAATGCCTGCACTAAATTCGGAGGTGTTCCACATCACACCCAGCAACAAATCCTTCCACTGACTGAAACTAGAACTAAAAAAAATTTCATGTATCTCTTCACATGACCAGTCAGAATTAAGCTGTTTATAGCAGAGGAGAAGCTGTTTAAGCTGCTACCACTCTGTCATTCTAGCAGATACATCAGTCATTTCAAGTAGATTTCCTGTTCCATTTTCAAGTAAAAGCAGAAGAAAAGAAACCCAGTCCTTCCCACTTTTGCCTGTGATCTGGGTAAGAGTGATGAACAGCATCTGGCCATGCCAAAATGGGTGGAGTTACAACATGGAGTAATTCCTCAAAGGGCCTTTTAGCTTGAGTTAATTTTGAAATGCAATCAAAAAGGGCTCCTAGAATTACTAGGTCAAATGTAAGGAGAGGAAGACATATATCCCTGTCACCAAAAATTTGATAGTACTTTTTATAGGTGCCAGATCTTGCAGTTAACATCTCATTGTCTGTTAAG
The DNA here is from genome assembly GCA_013397895.1 of Origma solitaria. NCBI lineage: Eukaryota > Metazoa > Chordata > Aves > Passeriformes > Acanthizidae > Origma > Origma solitaria. The sequence goes on from VZRL01005049.1 coordinate 632,709, forward strand.
TTGTCTGTGAACAGTTTTTTGATTTGTGATACTATTCTGCAGAAGATCGAGCCTTTGTTTGCTTTGCTGAGCTCTTGCTCTTTTTCCTCTTAATTCTTTCTGGTTTGGTGAGTGTTAATTTGTAACTTTTTAAGGGCCATGTCTAAGCAATCAGTACTTGGGAGCGTCAGTCGGTGTCCTCACTGGCATTGAACCTGATGTGAACAGGTGCAGAGGGACTTTTCACTTACTCCTTATTCCCAAGAGCTTTCAAAATTTGAGTTGCATATGTATTTCAGGGTTAAAATATAGATTACTGTTTTTCAACATATATCAAAGTAAAAGTGATATACTCAGGCTACTGGAAAACTTTCATTAGTACTCTATAACAGCAAAATAGATGGTTTTATACCATCCATGAGATAATATTATTTAGGAAAATAAATATCCTTCATCTATTACAATCTTTCAAAATATTTTCATCTCATTTTTGTACTGTATTTCAGATTAAAAGAATGTTAGTTTAATTAGCATTTTTATTTTGTTATGATCAAGAGCAGCTCCATCTGATATCTGAACACAATCCCCACTAAAGGATGTAAATTCTCCACTGGCACAGCATTTGCTTTGGTGACATAACAGGTCACTCCGGTTTTAATCCTGAGATCACCTACCAGCATGATAAGAGCAAATTTTAAAAGGTTAAAAGGTCATGTGCTTGCATACTTAATTCACTAACATTGAACTTGATAAAGTGCTGTACTGTGACTGAGTAAACAATAAAGATACATATTTTACTCAATATACCGTGGACCCACATGTGAATAATGGAGGCACTTATGCTGTCCAGAGTGTGAATAATGAGAGCACTTATCCCATCCACGGAGCAGCGCCTCACCGTTGTGCTCCCATCTGGGAATCCTGTGCCTTGAACGGGCGCATACATCATGGACCTGCCCGCGGCACAGGGCCAGCCCCTCATCAAGGAAATGCTCTGCATTGGCATCCGACAGCATCACACCCTGTCACACAGGCCAGGGATAAAATGTACCTTGAACAGCAGTGGGGTGGCTCAGTGATGGCCAAATCAGCTCAGCAAGGGGAAGGATGGGGGAAAGGTGGTTGAAATATGCAAATATATTTTCTGCTTTTGATTTCTCACAGTTCAGTTATCTCACAAGATTTTTGGTCTGAGAAACAGAAAATATGAAAGACAATGATTTCAAATCACTGTCTGCTATGCCCAGACTGAATAAGTAGGAAGGCTTACTTGATTGCTTTTCTCACCAGTTGCTTCATACATTCAATACTTCAAAAGTTCCGTGACTCTAGCAGTACGTCTCTGATAAATGGCTACATATTTTGCTCTGCCCTACACAGATCACCATGGCTGTTGCATAGCTATTTTAAAGCTTATCAGGGCCTTCCAGATACAGTAAGTCAATGGAGTTCTCCAGTGCCTAAAGAAGTTTACATTTATTTCTTGAGATACAGAATCAATTCCCATGTTTATGTTTGACTCCTCCTTTTCTGATCCACTTACACTCACTGCAGTTGCAACACAAGATCAAAAGCAGCCCTTGAAACAAAGTACAAACATAACCTGCTGAGTTCCCAAGATTTTTAGGTTTTTGTTTCTCTATAAAATTTCAGCTGATGACCAGGAGATAGGACTAATATGGGAGTTCAGCAGCTTGCGTTTCTGAGATCACTTTACAAAACACTTTTTTAAAAAGAGTTGGGATTTTTTTTTCAGAAGTCCTAGAAGAATTAATTTCTAAAAGCTCTGATGATTACTGGGAGAAAGTTCTGGGTCTGATTCCTGTTGTATTTGCCTTAGATCTCTACTATCAAAGGACTTACTGTGAACTTACACAAGAAAAAGAGAGTCACACAAGGACTTTCCAACTCCACAGCAAAGCATTTGTATAATAAAACAGCTGTGTGAACAATGACAAATACAGAAGGAGGTCAGAAAATATTAAGCTTTTTATCTGTTCCATTTGTGCATCCCAAACTGATATTTCAACTCTTTACAGTCAAACCTTTTGCCACGGTTAACAGTTCTATGTGCCCAATATTCATCTTTTCCACTAGGCAATAAAACAACCTCATCAGATTCAGAACAGGATCAGATCGAGGGAAACTCCAATACACAAACCTCCATCCCCTTCTTAACAGCTTTTCTCCTGATCTTTGTGGTAGGCTAAAACTGAGCAATGAGATGAAGCAGTGAAACAGATTAGATGCAGACCTTCACCTGCCTCCCTATTGAATAACTATGAATTCATTGTAGTTTAAAAAATCACATTTCATATCCAGGAAAAAGGTCACCCTACATAAAAAGGTAGTATCTTACTTGTGAATGTATATTTTAAGATTAAAATGCACAAAATTGTGTTAAGCGTTATTCAGGCACTTTTATAAGTCTATATGTAACTGTTGAATTTGCCTCCAAAACGGAAAACTGAAACAAGCAGAGTAGGTCTCCAAGACAGAGATTTAACCTGCTGTAATTCCCTGAACATTAGGTACCTGTGTCCTCACCACTGAGAATAAAAGAGGCCAGAAGACTATCTTGGAAAAACAAGTCAGTTTTAAACTGCTTGTGCCAAAGTGTTGATTCCATCCTTGGAGAATAAATGCACAGTGAAAATGCCTACTGATTTCAATCCTGCTGAGACGTCATCACACCTACTGTCTTAAGTGCAAGAAAAGGTTGACACTAACCAAGAGTAATAAAAGCAAACGATTTGTGAGCGGATTTACGCACTGCAGCCTTTTGGCCCTTTATGGGCCACTGGAAAGGTAGCCAGCAAAGGTGGAAAGGAAACTCATCACAACCATTTTTATTTTTCCTTCATCTGGCTGTCACCAATCAGGTTTCTAGGGACTTTCTCAAAGGCTGGTTTGTTGGATCCACCTGTCAAATCTCACCCAGGCTTATTCAGATTGTGGTTTTATACAAACTGAGTCACACAATTCCCCACCTCTGCATACTAATAACAAAATGCTTTTCCTTCCCTTTCCTGGCAAAGAGTCTTGCTTCATCCTGTTTCTTTGAATGCTGAGTCTGCAGAGGCATCTGAGCCCAGAAGCTGCTGACCATTTCTTGGAAGTCTTCACTAGGATTCAGTGCCTGAATATGGGGCAGGAATTTTAGTGGTGATTACTTAGGCAAATAAGGTATTTTATATCTCATTCAGGCATAGATAAATAAATAGCTGTCCAAATACATGCACAGTAACATTTGCAATAAATGTGCATTTCATATTTATAGCTTTTGGGTGCTAAAATGAAAACCCCACTGAAAAAATATTATCCAAAGGGATACAGTTTTCACCCTACAGGGACAATATTCACTTCAGAAAGCTAAATCATTTTTTGTTGTTTTTCCCTGCCATATGTTGAGGCTGAAAAAAGACACAGCTATAAGTACTTAAAGACTACAGTAGTATTTGGATTGTATTACTCAAGCTATGTGTCAATGACTACAAATCAGGTTTTAAAGCATGAGAAAGAGTGTACTACTGCAGGCCCCACTTCCAAGTCAAGGACACATGCAAAATCCTGCATCTGGCATGGAATAAGAGCATGTAACAGTAAAGGCTTGGCACTGGTGAGACAGAAAGAAGACAAGGAACTAGGGGTGTTGGAGAACAAGACTCAGCAGTTCACCTCAGCAGGGAGGAAGGACAGTCTCTTACTGGGCTGCATTAACAGGAGCGTATTCTTACCATCAGGCGAAGGGGAGCATTTGTGTTCCTATATTCAGCACTTGTGAGACCCCATTTGGAGTGATGCTTCCAGCTTTGGGCTCTGCAGTATGAAAAAAACAAAAAGACCTTGAGGAACTGGAGCAAGGCCAGTGGAAGGCCACCAAGATGGTGAGGGGGCTGGTGTATGACAAGCAATTGACAGGATGGAGGTTAGTCAGTCTGGAGAGGAGAAGGCTAGAGGTAGGAATATTGTGTTGCCTTCAGCTACCTGCCAAGTGGTTACAGAGAAAACAGTGCTGGAGACACACAGTGCTATTAAAAGAGGCAATAGATGCAAACTCCAGCAAGGGAAAAAGAGCAGGCTGCTTAAGAAAGGCTGTTGAATACACATCCTTGGAGAATTTCAAAACTATCCTGAATAAACACTGAGATACCTTGTCTGACTGCGAAGCCATGATCTCCAGAAGTCCCAAAATTATTCGCTTTTGTCCCTCTTCTCACATACTTCCCCCCAAAGAAAGCCCCAAAGAAACCAAAAAATTCCAAATAAACAACAAAACAACCATGAACTTTCATTCATCAGCTCTATACTCTCATCTTGCTGATGAAAACACATAGTTCAGGCACAAAAACATTCTTGATTACAACTCTTTCATTAATTACAGGCATGTTAATGGTTCCATGGCAAAAAGATAAAACAGAAGATAGGTGACATGGTGATACTGTCGCTCTCTGAAGTAATTGAAAACTTACAATGAAAGGGGTTTATTCTGAAAAATATAGTAATCAAAATCCTTTGTGATATTAGGCCAGTCAGGCAAACTTTTGATGAAAAATGAGTTCTCTTAGAAACTTTGTCTATATTTTTGTAAGGTCACCTCCTGGGATCCCGGCATTTCTCTATCTGTAACAGGAGCACTCCTTATGCCACAGGTGTCCCAGCGGGTGGGCAGATCTGGGAACCCTGTTCCAAACCCCAGAGCTGATCGTTGCTCAATGTCCTCCTAGGCCACCTTGCATCCAAGAGTGCTGTGGGAAACACAGCTAAGTCAACAGCCCAAACTCAGCATTGCTTCAGCATCACAGAGCAAAATGTTCCTGCTGAAAACAGGAAAAACCTCACTATGCAGTCTGCCTAAACTATCATTCCTATAGAATTCTTCCTATAAAGAAATTTCAGTTTTGTATCAGCTGTCTTTTACTTCAGAGATGAGTTTACATGGATTAGCTGTCTCTGTTCTTCCAGGCTTTGAGCATTTCAGCAACGAATTGTGGGTGAGAGGGCTGTGAATTACAGCATACATTAATACAGACTATTATCTCTCAGACTCCTTACTTGTAAAATTTTTCCTTTTTTCATGAGAAAACCTTTCATGTTTTGTGGGAAATGTTCTAAATTACATGATAAGCATCATGATTGGTTCTCAAATTGGCATTTGACAGGAAAGGCAAGGGAAAGACAAAAAAGTTAAGATTAGCCCTAACTTTTCCAGCATTCAAAGTTTCAAACACCTTGGGCACAAAGAGAAGTGTCTTTACCCAGGATCTGAAGTGAAACTCAACATTGCTTCAGTCTGTTTAACCTTACTTGTCAATATCACTGCTTCCACATTAAATTTCTCTGTTATTGAAAGATTACCTTTCAGACCAAGGATGTCCACGAGTAAATGAAAAATGTCTTCTTTTGCTTTGTGAAATCATTCCTTTGTCTTCATGGACTACAGCCAAGGACTGTTTGTGATAGAGATGATTAATGCGGAAATCAAGTCGAATGTGAGAAGCCCTGGGAACAGTTACTTTATTTTTCAGCTTTTACTTTCAGTTGCATCAGGATAGGCATACGTATATTTCCCTCCATGGGAACCAAAGTCCATAAATTGTTATAGTAAATTCCTTACTGCTGGGAAGCTTAGATGGACAACCTCACATAGTATCATCTGCTTCATTACTCACAGCTTTAAGCTGACTGTGATTATAATGCACCAAAAAAGCCCAGCTATGGTCTTTTTCTTTCCTTGAGTATCATTCAGCTTAAAATGGATGACCACCATTTTCGTAAGAATTTCTGTTTCACTATACCAGAATAGTGCTTTTACTCCCCATTGTATCCTTTGGAGAATGCCCTATTACCTTGATCTTGCAGCTTCTTATACTGAAAGCAATAAGTGTTGCAGTCATTTTTTATCAGTGATGATAAAAGCTTTATTCTCCTCATGACAAGTTAAAAAAAAAAAAGGTTGCCTTGTTTGTGACTTTGTCTGGGTTTCTTTAGCTTCCTGATTCCAAGGAGAATAAGTCTCTGGAATCTCAATCTTTAGGTCAAAGCACTGTTTATAGATCAGCTAAAACAAATAAAAATTAGAAAATCATTTCTCTGCTGTCTATCACTCTGGACTACAAAAAGCTTCTGAAAGCAGACTGGAAGAACCATGTGTCAGGAATTAAAGAGTCTGATTTTCTTTTTCTGATCCAAAGTTAAAATCCAAATCTTTAAGCCAAGAACTATATATATATATATTTTTTTTTTTTTTCCAAAGGATGCTCATTAACTCTGCTACTAAGTCAGCATTTTCTTTCTAACTGCCCAATCCATTGCATTTTATGCTACTTTCAGACATGACATTGCCTGCTATTTGGGTAAATTTCGTTTTTTGAGAGTGGACTGGTGAATCTGAACTTCTGAACGGTAATCACTCCTGGGGTAATTTAAGGTGACCCTTCAAACTTCTGCTCCTCATTCTTACCACAAAGATTCCATGTGACACTCCATTAATCTTTGACTTCCCTACTTGTTTCTTATGTTAGGTCATAAAAACAATATTAAAAGGAATGATTCAATGTGCTTTATTAGGAAACTCAGAATAAGACTTAATACATTATTTACAGACCTGACTAGCTGAGCAGGTTTGTACAGAGACATTAATCTGGTACTTAACAACTGCATTAAATAGTAAAGCACACAAAATCACACACACACACACAGAGCTCAGTTTCCATTGCATATATGCTTACAAGAAATACATCATTAAATAGAAAGTCTGAGGCTCATCCACAGCTTTAAAAGTACAGTACTGTTGTGTTTCTGACTGCAGGTTTGGCAGCACCATAGAAGACATCCAAGAAATGGGATTTATGCCTGTCTGGCCCTTGAGCCTGTTCCATCAGTCATTTGTAAGTGCTGCAGTGCTCATGTCTCTTCAGGAATTAATGGGTAAGAAAGCAATTGCAGTAAAGCTCAAATAAAAAAGTAAACTGTGTCTTTCCTAAGGATACAACTAAATGTGAATAGCTGCAGCTCTAACACTTATTTAGTCACAAAGAAGCTCACCTGACATTGACAAAATATTGATGCATTGTCTTTCATGCCTTTCTGTTATAGAAGGGAAAGGATTTCTTAATAAAAATTTTCTCAGAGCCTTACAGAAGCTATTTTAGATATACCTTCAGATTCTCTCTCAGCGTCACCTTTTGGCAAATACTTTATTATGCTTAAATTCCAGTATGTATTTGACTTACATGACTTTACATTAGTAGCTGAGTTCTTTCACTCTGTTTCCTTAAATTAAGTAATGCTAGTGGAGAGTCCACTGTTAGCTATCAGAAGATAATTTACATGAAACAGCTAGCTTTGAATTCTTCCTGTAGATTATCCTTCCAGAAATTATGATGTTGATGGAACATTCTATGCAAAAAGGGGAAGATAACTTGCAAATAATATTTTTTCAAACATGCTTTAAACCCTCAGTTTCCCCTTGATTCACATTTGCAACATACATCTTCAGATGTTTGGTTTGCACAAATATTTTAACAAACCAATTCACTGTGGGGAATGCTTCATTAAGACAGCTTCCAAGAAAGTTTTTAAAATTACAGAGGAAATTAACTCAAACAGGAAACACTATCTGTTTCATCACAGTCTCAATTAAAAGCATTGAGTATTTACTCTTTGAGATGAGAAGGAAATATTCTATGCCACAAGGTCAGTACACTTTGAATCCTCAGCTTCCAAAGAAGTTTCTTGATAAGTAGGCTACCCTGCAGATGAGTATCTATGTGCAATCTGGAGCTACAAATGAAAAATAAAGACCACTTTATGAGTTCAAAAATAAAACATGAACGGGATGGGAACAAATTTTGTGTTTCAACTGACCTTTTCGCCAGTGATGAACACACTACAATCTTAAAAGTTACAATCTGAGAATGTCAAACTTTTGGACAACAATTATTTATTCTGCATAATCACAGTTCTCTTTTCTGATAGAAGGTCAGGACTGTTCCATTAGAAATCTGTGCCAAACTAATGTGATGATTTTGTATATTAACAGCAATAAAAACAGCTGATGTTTCAGTGCAGAAGTTATTTCTCTGTGTGTAAAATCTACACTAAATTAGTACTAAATTATTTTCAGTGAACAGATGTTGGCTATTCATTGCCTGCATTAACTTCTACTGTACCTGGGTACCATGTAGTGCTAATAAAGTTATTGCAATTGAATTAACTTCTTCTTTTCATGGTACATTATACCTTTGATGACTCTAGATCATGGTTTGATTTAATGTTCCTGGTGATCAGAAAGACTAAAAATTAAAGAAAGCCATATGTTACCAGTTGAGGATGACTTTAGGGCTTTTGTTAACAAAATATAGCTTTGTAATTTCCATCCATCCTAAAAAATAACAGTAATTATGAGCGAAATCCAGGAGAGAGACATCTTTTCCATTGTACCTTCAGAAGGCACCCAAGTACTAATATTTTCTATTGGATTATTAATTTTTCAGAAAAAAATCTCACTTTTATTTCCAAGTGTTTCCATATTTCCAATGGAATCACTTTCAAGAAAAAAAATGCAGGTTGTTGAGGGAAAATTAAAGTGAAACATTTCCCGTAGTTCTCCATCTCACCTATGAAAATCTGTCACTACTAAGGAAAGGTAGAGTAGAGAAGGGTCTAAGTTCAAGTCCTTTCATCTCAGGCAAACTGTAGCTTTGCTTTTTTTTATGTAATTTTCTTATTTTCATTAAGTGAATACTTCTGCTCCCATTCTTCCTTCCCTTTTTTTTATGGCATTGCAACCTAAACGAGGCAATCAAAAGGCAGAAATTCTTTCTCTATGTCATTTAAAATTATTCCTTCTGGCAGCAATTTTCTTTTAAAAAAAGGCTACAAAAATTAATTGTAATAACTTTTTATTTGATTTAGCATGCTGTAGAGCTGTTTATGCCCTTAGAATCTTATACAATTTCATACGGTGAAAAACCATAATTACAATACAGGACAAAGTCTTATTTTCAACTCTTTGGAGTCATAATTGAGGGAAAAAGATACACAACAGATGATCATTAGGAAAAGCACGAAGTACATTTTAATGTTTAACTGCACATTTAGGAGAAACATTTTTAGACTTCCCAGCCTAAAAGAGCATGTATTTATACATGCAAATTGACTTGAATATTTGTTTTCAAATAGATGGTGGATAGGAAGTTGCATTAAGTTTGCACAACAGGACAATTTAATTTGTAAAAATTATGTCAAATTGAATCAAGCATATGACCAAAGTTTCAGTGATTCAGAGGGAAGGTGATTCCTAGTCATTATATATGGGTTTTTGCCCTCTAAAGCTTTATAGAGTTGCAGATTTTTACCTTTTCCTTTCTTACATGACAGGAGACTATAAATTCATGAAGGGCACGTCTGTATTTAAGAAGTTTTAGATTAAATGTTTAACTAAGTACTAGTTACTGAGCAGTAAGAAACATATAAAACCCCACAGATTTTAATGTGTGCCAAATGTGGCATATGGTGCATAATTAAATAAAATAGTTGCTTAACATTTACAGTTTTAAGGACACTTAAAATTTTATAACTCTACAGATATTTTTTTAGCTTGAGGGGAGAGAATTCAGTCAAATCCAACTTTCAACTAACCATTGACTTTGCTAGAAAGATTCTTGATCCCTTTGAACTGCACTGACATAAAATCAGATGATGCCTATATTTATGATCTAATCTTTCAGATATTGAAATTATAGGAGGAACAGAGAAACAAGGGACAAGTATACTTCAGTTAAAAGAGACTGGATGGAGAAGGTGAATTTCTAGCCTCAATATTCATAGCTATGCTACTCTGTGCTGCTGGTTTCCAGAAGAGTCCTTGGCATGACTTTGTCCTGGGCCAGTCACTCCTGTACCACAGCACTCAGGAAGGGCACGGAGATGGTCCCAGGAGGCAACTACAATGCAGTGCTGCAGAGAGCTGCAAGTATTTTTTATTTACTAGTACTGTCCAAGCTGTTGAAGTCAGTGATTAAATTCCCACTAAATTCAGGGTAGTCAGGATTTACCCAGAACTTTTTGTTGTTAAGGAGCAAATCTACGCCATAGAGCTCGCTGGTCTTCATAAATTAACACTTCTTCGGCTGCTCTGTGTAAACTATGGTTTCATTGTATCTACTTCCTTACAGGCCACAGAAAGACATTAGAAATCATGCTTTATTTACTGTCCCAGAACTTGTGAAACCTTAATGAAAAAAAAATCACAGTTTTACAGCCTTAAAAACATGGTGAATCGTTATTTGAAGCTTTGGGTTGTTTTGCTTCGTTTTTAAAGGAAGTGCTGTATCTTAGAACAGCATTATTTTTAATGACATATCAGGAATCATATTTTGAAATATTTGTCAGCTTTTTAAAATGTGCTATTGAAACCTATTAAGCTGTCAGAAGTATGATGAATATGCTAACAAGTAACACGATCTTCTTGTAAATCACTACTTCAGAGTAACAGATCTCAAAGCCAGGAGGAGAAGGAAGAAAAACAATTGTTTGCAAATGTTTTGCTCTGACATTTTGTCCCATCTGCCTTCACAGTCTACTCTGCTTTTAGAGGCATTTAAACGCTTTACAGGCAGTGTAATCTGACCAAGGAAGCTGGACACAGAAGCAAGTGGGAATGGGAAGAATGGAGAAAGTACATCCAATGTAGCACTTTTGGTTTTCCGGCAATTTCAACCAAGAGTCAACATTTTCTATAGGAAGCAGTGTGGTTCACAAAAGAGTCATTCCATCAAAAACCAGCATGTTCTTAATAGTTTTGACTGAAGACTTTCAGTAAACCCTGACATTAAGTTAAATGATACCAGGAAGGATGAACTTGTATCAGATTGAAGCTTTCATCTTCAAACATACAGAGGTACTTGTTGATGGAAGGGAAACAGTGTTCTGTGATTATAAATGGAATTACAACTGAATATTTGTTAAAATTAGGGAAAAGGACACTCAGGTTAGTTTAGCTATATGCTTGTCACATATATTAAGGCAGAATATGGCGTCATACTTATTTATGATGCTGGTATCAATCAAATGACCTTCCATTTGCTCATGCATTCCCAATGAAAAACAACAACTGACATCTGGAACTGTTTTCAAACCATTTGATGTAACCATTTTCTAAAGAAAACTGGCTGCATAAAATAATTATTCAATCAATTGAAATTGGAGTCTATTTGTAACAACTGACTCTTGTATTTCTGGCTTAGCTGAAAGTAATTCTGTGATCCATGCTACCTAATGGTTTTCAATGGATGACATAAACACAAAACATATATTATTTGTAAGCAGCATGACCTTTGCTGTTTTGAATGTGTAAATAGTGTTTCTTTTAACAGATATATTAGAGATTAGATAACTTAGGAAGTGTCTCTGTCGGGGAAGTTTTGTATGGAGGAAGCGCTGTTGACAATTATGGCAGCACCTAGACTGAGTGGATCATGGCATGGACCATGGCTTGGCTGGGACAAGGGTGGTGGTCACTGGAGAAAACTTCTAGCCAGAATCTCTGGCTTTTATTTCTCCAGAAACCCCAGAGTGTGCTGCTGCATGGTATGGTCTCACCATAAACCTGGAAGACCCCCCCCATCCAGTCATTTAGATGTAGACACCACTAACCTCTTAACTTACAGGGCAAATGTTAAACAGGGACATCTAACCTTAAATTGTTCAGATGCTAGAGTGACAGTAAGCAGGTAAGAATCAAAGGGAAGAAGTACATGTTAAGTAGGAAACGATGTTCCATTAAGAAGGAATTTTTGTCATTTACTAGCCCAATTGTCTAAATTACCTTATGCAATTTATTTCAAAAGATAGAAAAATAATAATCATGAACTATTTCGTGTGAAGAGTCTTCAAATTATTGCTTGAGATTTCCTCACAGGGACCTCCCAGAGACACATGGAAATTACAAATGCTACCAGTTCCTTCCTCCAGCCAACCCATTCATCACGTACTCAGCCAAGTACATCAGGGTAATTTGGGGTCTTGGCTACGTAAAGGATAATGGACTTGGATGCTTCATGAAAATGAGTCATTTTTTCCTCCAACTGACTATGTGACTGTGTCAGAAAGCCCTGATCGTGGTCAGTTAACTCTGCAAAGCATCTTGAATGCTTGAATGCCTATTTACCTTTCAAACACTGGGCCAATATCATGAAACCAGATGGAAACACTTTGAAAATTGAGTACAGGATGGAGTTGTTCCAAGACTAGTGCCCAATGAGATAGAGTTTATGAAAAGGAGAACCAAATGAATTACATTTTTCCTAATTTGGCATGCCTCACAACATGAATTCAATATTTCGTCTAATCACCATAAATATATTCTTCATATTTTCTAACTTTTATGAATTAGAAACAAGCAACTAACTTGTCAATCCACTAGTAAAATACACCAATATTTTACACTGTCTGCTGCTCCTTACATGAAGTTCATTTTTCACACTTACTCCATTATCAAAACAAAACAACATACAGTGTTCTCTTTGGAAAAAATAAGTATCAATACATGACAATGTTAGTATATCCTTTCCTTACTTTATAATGTATTATATATTTTTGATCAACTTTTATTTCTTAAAAGTATTAATGAGGGCATGATTAACTAGTATTGTTTATTAAATGAGTATGTCACTCACATTATGTAATTAAATGTACACACATATTTTTCTTTTTGATACTTCTACAGCATTTTTATGGTATTATCATTGTAGAAAAGTATCAGCTGTTATATTAGGTAAACCACTCTTGGTTTTCATTTATGTTGTTGCATTCTTTTCTGTGTTTCTAATATAAACCAAAGATAATGGGGATATGAGATATGAGAAGATGCATTATCAGGCAAAAAAATCAAACTGCCTATAGACATGTCTGTCTCAAAGGTCTGTCAGAACACATGAGCAATTGCTTGTTTATGTGCACCGAAGAAAACAAAATAGGAAGTTAAGCCAAAATCACAGCTCATTGCAGTGCTAGGATCTTTCTACCTGAAGTTTAAAACATGAACTTCAGGTATGGGCAGCAGGCACTATGGACTATATATGGTGATTATCTTCACATATTTTGGTATGACTATCACATTACTCTGTATATTAAAAAGATAAGAAGCAGGATGAGCAGCTGTGCCAAGAAAAGTGAATGAATAGAAAAAACACGTGTCACTAAGCAATATATTAAATCAGCGCTGGCATTTTGTAGACCAATTCAGTGTTGAACACTAAATATAGGTTTTCCAAACTGACTTTTACAGGAGCTAGTGCAGACCTTTCTCCTACCTGGTCTGCAGCTGGTCTTTGTGAATACATTCCTCTCTTCATTAAAGTAATACATTTCCCAGATCATCTTGCAACTTTATCAGATCGTTGGTTCTAGCCACTGGAGCGCATTTGTGGCCATCTCCAGTGGACTTTTTGCTTCTGAAGTAGATATATAACATGCACTGATGATGTGTGTCTGAAGCCTGCAACTTTCTTGTGACTTTTGGCAAAAGTGCTAGTGTTCAAACATTATAAATCTGTGTGCTAGACTTAACAGTACAGTACATTCAAAAATGATCACAGTAACATGGGCCAATTTCAGCTATGGTTTTGATTAAAAGCTTGATAGAAACCTCAGAAAAATGACAGCATGCTTCCATAGATAAGCTCTGCAACATTTATATTCCACTTCACTGCGCTGGGTTGATTCAGAGTGTATTTGCTTTTCCTGGCCACAGTTTAAGTGCTCAATAAAGTAACATTCGCTTATTAAGTGCTGACTCTTTTTCCCTAGATTAATGGTTTTGGTTGTCCAGAGAGATGAAACCTTTTGAAGAGGATGAAATATACCAAACTGAGTAACATCGCAGATACTGGGCTTTTGCCCTCTTACAGTGTAAAGAATGCCAAAAAAGAAAGCATTTTCCAGATCAGTGGCCTAAGATTATTTAATTTTTTGTGCAATATCTTATGAGCCTTCAGGAAAAATTACGGCTTTTTTCCTAATGAAGATTGTTAAATATGCCTTTCATAAATGCCCATGAATTAGACCTGACACTGTAACTCGACCCTGTAATGAAAATGACTGTTCTGCAATGACAAAAAGCTGCACAAATTCAATTTTCCTTACCCTATTATTTAGCAAATTTTGTGATTTCTAAATGACTAAATAATTTCATGTATTCATTCTGTGCTGTTTAACTGATCACACATTATTAACAAACTATGAATCAAATGTGCAAGGCTTAGCTATATCTCTGTATCCTCACTCTAGCAGGACTCTGAGCAGTACATTGCGTATTAAATAGCCTGAGACCACATTTCTTAACTGCCTAATTTCTATTCACTGCAATTACATGACTATCTCAGTGTCATCTGAACATAATAGAAATGGTAGAATAGCAACACTATACCCAAGAGTTCATTGCTGCATGCTCCTTGCATATTTATTTATCATTTACCCATCTGAAAGCACGATAAAGTCAATTACTCCCATTTGCACATTTCAGCCAGACATTGACCATCATGCTTTTCTTTCTTTCTTTAACAAGAGGAATTGCACAGAAATATAAAACAGACACTAGCTGCAAGAATACTGGCAGAGCAGCAAATATGACTCCATATTCAGAAAAACTCTCAAGGAAAAATACATGTTGGCAATTCTGTTTTTTCTACATTTTAAGTGTGGGTTTGAGGATACAGTCAGTGTAAACACAACTATCATGCAGGAATGTTCCCAGAAATAGAACTGTAGGTCATGTCTTATTCCCACTCTCAATATTCTCCTAAAATACTGGACATTTCTGGAAGACACAACAAATACATCCAAAAAAGCTACAAGAACTAAGGACAAATATTTCAGGTACACATCATACCCGCAAAACAAAAGTATTAGGAAGAAAATAACTGCAATTTTTGCACGAGATACACTATGAGGAAGCCTTCAGCACCCACCCACTAGTTAGGGGACCAAATAGTCACAGGTTGATACCAAAGAGGAGTGTGAGAACATCCTACACAGAGAAACCAGCATACATTACATGCTCTATCATTGCTGTGGCAGCTTGGTGGCAGCAGAAAGAGAATTTGCAAACAGCTATATATGCACTATGGCAGGTGCATGGTACAGCACGTATCTCACTGTCCGAACTACTGAAAAAATGACCTCTCCTCCTTCCACCTTGGCCTCCTACCTCATTCTGACATCCATCCTAGCCCTACATGCAGTAAGAAAATAACACCTCTTCCAGTGTCGTGTTGCAGTCTTCTTACGTCCCAAGGATTTGGGACAGACAGCCTCCCTCACTGACTTAAATAACGAAATTTCCTATTATATCAATAAAGCTGGAACTTTCCTCCTTGGAGTATATGCTCAATTGAGTATAAGTCTCTACTCACTTCCAGGTAATCACTCTACCAGCCAGGGATCTTTCCTGCTGAGAAAAACTGTCACTGTCCCCATTTCACCTGTATCTGCTGACCCTTGAATTGCATCTGGGTGGCTATGGAAAGGCTTACTGCAATCACCCACTCACTTTTACTATATTTATAGAATTCAGCATGAGGTTCACCCATTTGCAGAACATGATCCTGTCCACTCTCTTTTAGCTTTTCAACTGGAGTCACAGTTCCACAGCCATGGATAGCTTGGGCATGCTGATGGAGTTTGCAGCTCAGAGCTGGCAAAGGGATAAACATCTAGCTCATTTTCTCCTAGGTCATGGGCTGTCAAAGTCAGATGAAAGAGGTGCTATCACCAGCAATTAGCAGTTATAAGAAGAAACCATCATGTAAATAAGTCCACAGAGGGATAGGACCAGCACTAGGGAACATTGTAACTTGAATTCCCAAGTCAGAAGAACCCTCCAGGCTGTGCATTGGCATGGCTGTGAGAGGCTCCACAGGCTGGAGAGCTCAGAGATTCCAGAGCAAACACCTACACTTGCATACTGACACAGGCACTGCTTCAGCATGGGGACATACTATACAGCAGTAAATTTCCTTCAGGGTGGAAGGAGTATCTCATTGACAGAAATCTGTAACAAAAGCCAGCCACAACTCTCTGTGTCCTTGCTTTGCTGCTGTGTCCTGGGAGACAAGCTGTAAGCACGAAGAGCTGAAAACTGTTATGTCTAGGGGGAAAAGAGACTGCACAAGAAGAAGCAGTGTTTCTCCACTCTCTTTTGTTAACACAGTTTCTTGTTTCAACTGCTCTTCCCTCTTCATCCTTTGCTTTACCTCTGCAGACTGAAGGAAGGAGATGTACACAACCCAGCCCTTGGACCCTTGCCAGACTATTTCCCTGGATAATTTATTCTAGTTTGGATCCACCCACTGCAGGTACTTATGCCTTTTGGGAGCCAACAAATTTGATCCTCAGCAGACATCACTTTTGTCAGGTTACCTTTCCCCTGGGGGTTTGAATCCATCAAATACAGGCTTGCTGAGGTATACTTTACCCATACAAAAGGGATGTGTGTTTCTACTGCAAATCAAAGCTAGAGCCATGTACATCAGTTCTAAGCCCTGTTGGCACAGCACCTCTCCCAGAAGATGCAGGCAGGAAGTATATTGTCCATCTTTGCACAACACTTCCATGCAGAGCAGATTCCACAACTATATTTATATACTCCTGCTTGGCCCAGTTTTTGCCAGTGAGTAGGGTGGGGTACAAAGATGGCTCCTGCATGTCCTGAGTAAAGATTCTGGAAATTCCTCCACCATTTCCAACAGAGCCAATCTCTGATGGCTCTGAAGATGATGGACATGCTGCTGGCCAAGTCTGGGCCAAGCAAAAATGCTAGTTACACCTCTGTGAAAACATATTTAAGAATAAATCAAAACGATGTGAGCACGCACTTCTTTTTAGCCAGAGAAGGAGGAAGAGGAGGTAAAAATATTTGAGGGAAAACAACATGGAGGCACCAAGGTCAGTGGAGAAGGTGGGGGAGGAGGTGCTCCAGGCGCCGGAGCTGAAAACCCTCTGCTGGCCGTGGTGCAGACCATGGGGGAGCAGGTGGTCCCCCTGCAGCCCATGGAGTCCAGGGGATGCAGAGAACCATCCACAGCCTGTGGGGAGGTGCCCACACCAGAGGAGCAGATGATGCCTGCAGGAAGCTGTGATCCAGTGGGAGTCCCAGTAGAGACTAAGAGTTGCAAAGGCCTTGCTGGAGAGAGAAAGGCCTTGCTCCCGGGATGGAAACAGCCTGGCCTCAGCTTGGAATTCTGCAACCTGGACAGAAGAATCTCGGACCGCAGCAGATTTCAGGCGGGTTTTGCTGCTCATGAGATTGGACCCACACCAAAGAAGTTCGCAGAGGACTGTCTCTCGTGGGAGGGACCCCCATGGCTAAGTAGAGGACTCTTCTCCCTGATGGACTGACCCTGACCAAAGGAAACCCCCACACCCTGCCCCCACCCCAGACCTGTTGGTTAGAAGGAAGGAGGGGGTGAGCTGAGAAATGGCCTTAATAGGGAGGGGGGTGAGTAGAGAAACAGCATTTGTAGCAGAAGAATTGTGGGGTTGGACTGACTAAGAGAAATCACATACCTTGCCCCAGCCCGGATCTGTTGGTTGGGTGGAGGGAGAGGGTGAGTAGAGAAACAGCATCTGTAGTAGAAGAATTGTGATGGACTGACCTAAGAGGGAAAAAAAAACCCCACACCCTGCCCCTGCCCCTGCCCGGGAGCTGTTGGTTGGTTGGAAAGGAGGGAGGGGGTGAGCTGGGAAGTGGTGCCTTAAGAGGGAAGGGGGGTGAGTGAAGAAAGAGTGAAGAAGAGCTTATTTTTACCTCTGATTTATCCTCTGACTCTGTTAGGTTAATAAGTCTTTGCAACTTTAAGTTTTCGTGTCTGCTCTGCCCAATCTGTGTGTCCTGCTTATCAGTGATCCTATCTCAACTCATACGTCCAGTGTGTTTGTGTTAGTTTTTCCTCTCCTCTGCATAGCTACAGCAGGAGAGAGCACAGAAAGCAAACGTCGTAGGTGCCTGGTATTTCGCCAGGGTAAAACCCACGACAACTCCCCGCTTAATCACTCTACAGGGAAAAATACACCAGTCCAGAAAAAAGACATTCACATGGATCCTGGTACAAATATTGCGCAAATTCTGAGGGGCCATCAAATAGAGAAGTTTGATATCCTGGCATTTCTGAAAGCTCTCCTCTGAGCAGCATGGAGTGATCTTGGAGAAAACATTTTCAGAGCCCAGGCACAATGTGAGTCTCAAAGATGGCAAATACTTGGGCTCAAATTCTTCATGGCCTAATATGTCATACTTCGATCCAAATGACATGGCATTTGTGTGTTCATGTTTCTAACCCCCTAATCAAATCTCATTATGCTTGTCTGAGTCATAACGTAACATTTTGGTCTACAAAAAACACTCTTTCAGTAACAGTAAATTCACTTCAGTCACATTTTTGGGGCCCCAAACTGGCTAAAAGAATTGCTCTACAGTTACAGCAAGTGGGGTTGCTTCTGTGGAAAGGTTTAACAAGGTGGATTGAAAATATTATTGGAGAATGTGGGCTGTAATGATTTTTACCTGGTGGGGAGTTATTCATCTGAATGTTGTTTTATCATTTCAAATGTTACTTGTGGGAAGGGAATGTCTCAGCTCTCCAAGAGCTACATTATGTCAGCCGCCATGCTCTATAAACAGATTACACACACCTTGTATAAACAAACTGTGGTTAGCTAATTAACCTGAACAAAAATACACACAGAGAGAAGAAAATTCATTTCAAAATGATTAATTATATAAATTTTAGTTTCAGCAACATATTTCCTATATCCCCATGTGTAGCTGCAGCTTAATAAAACTGCCTATAAGATTACCACCATTTAGTTGGTTTCACAAGTTCAGATTGTTATATAAAATCATGCCATGTTGTGAATTCAGTGCTAACCACATTGCAAACTATGACCTAATTTGGCAGAGAGGATATATATACTGTAAATAGATACTATGACAGGTGTATCAGCTAGTGCCAACAATCAACTTTTGAAAAATATATAGTATCAAATGGCTAGAACCATAAATAAACTGGAAAACTGTATATGGTTTATTAAAATATTCAGGAAAAATATTTTATTCAGACAGTCATTTCTCATTACTCATCAGGTAACAAATTAGAAGTAAAATGCTAAGTCAGGTCAACACATTTTACTCCTTTTTTTTCCAGAACTAATATATAGTGCATAGTAACAGAATTTTGTAAAAGGAAAAAAAACCACTTAAGAGCACTATTACTTTCTGTCAAATAAGAGAGTTCAGTAAAAAACAGCATACCTATATATTGTGTATGTCTTCCTTTTATAAAAACCTCAAGTTTTCAAAATCTGTTTTCACAGCATGTAGGTTGAAGCAAATATCACACGTAAAGACATCCAAGAAAGATGGTAGAATTTTCTCTGAAACTGGGTTCAAAGCATACAGAACACTTCCAAGTTTGGAAAGAACAAGATTCTCAAAGGGAGAAATGAAGAGATTAACTAGCAAAGCTAATGATTTTAAATCATACTTCCCAATGCTAACACACAGCATTAAATACAGCAAACAACTTAACTGATGTTGATATAGCCTAGGAATGGTTCCCATATGTGGTTCCTGACTATGTGTATACTGGGTAGTATATTTATTCCAGTGGTAAATAAAACCTTAATTCAGCAACCCAGTGGTTTACCAATAGGGCATGTGTGGATATCCAGCTTTTAAGAAAAACATTTTTAGTGGTATTCATAGCCACATTAACAAAATCCTGCAGACAGAAAGTCCCTCACGAAATTCCATTGGAATTCCAGCCTAATATGGAACTCATGGGATATAATAAGGATTTGATTTTGTGATGTCTAAGGCAAAGCACTAGTTACGAACTGCTGGAAGTTTCACAAATAAATACAGAATTGACATCTTCAGTGTATTCTTCAACATATGAACAGTACATGCTGGCAGACAATCCACAAAGTTATTGCATAGTCATGTGTTAATTGTAACAAGAAAACTGTCAAAAAAACACACTAAGAAAAATAAGAGGAACTCATAAAAGAAAATAAAATACAAAAGAATTTAAGATTGTAGTAATTAAAAGAAGTCAATGATTAGAGTGTCCACATAGCTGTAACCTAATATCATTCTCAAAGTACATTTAAGAAACCATGACATTAAGGACTGTAATGTACTATTTTCAATTGAAGGGTTCTGTCCAATTTACCAAGCAGAATAGACCATTGCCTAGGACTGATTTGAAAATAGGTGCCTATTGGTTGCAAGACCTCTGCTTGCTGTAGAAGTTGAAAGTAACTCAAGGAATGGTAAACTGTGTTCCTCTGTCCCAAAGGTCCTAGGTATTGTTCAACAAGGTGTGTTACATTTATTTTGGCTGTTCACAGGGTGAAAGCTGCTTATCACTTTGTGTTCAGATCTGGAACTGGTACCCAAAAAGAATGGGCTACTTTTAAAAAAAATCCACCTTATTATTTTAAGGTTTTGGTTCATATTTTCTAGAAAATCTTGATAAAATCAGTTCTTTACCTCACATAAATGAAAAAAAAAAATTAAGTGCTTTAAAAAGAATACCCTACATGATGGGTCTTACAGAAAACTCCATGAAATGAGTAGTGTGGGTATTATGGCAAGGTAGTACATAGCAACGCTATGGGAAACACAAAAGAAGGAAAAGATTAAGCATGTTCTCATTAAGTACAGTCTGCACCAAATGAGGCTGTGATCTTACAGGAAAGAAACTCATGATCACAGAAGTTACAGATAACCTAAAAGCTAATCACTGAAAAATTAAATTAATTTTGGAAAACAAACAAGCAACACCCTTAATTCTGGTATTTTCTAGTTTTCAGCACCAAGGGCACCCAAGGGCAGTTTTATGTACGTGATTTACCTTTTTTGAGTGGGAGGGTGGCTGCTAAATCTCCAAAAGAAAAAAATGTCCTGTGAATTCTTAAAAAGTGTGTTATCAAGAGATTAACTCCTCAGCCAAGAGCATGAACTGTCTGAACTGCAGCTGGTGAGCTGTCCCTTGTTATGTACACCAAAAAGAGGGTAGAAAACCTGATGGCTGGTTGGGAAACAGCTGAGGTGTCTTGCTATCAGCACAGGAACAGGGAGAGTGAGGTACTTCCCAGAAGCTCAACAAGTGCCGTAGAGGAGACAAGACTTTTTTCCTGCTATATGGAATATGGATTTATCTTTTATTCCTACCAGATATTTATTCTCCTATCTCACCAAAGACTTTCAGTGGCAGCTCAAGTGTTTTCCCAACAGAGAACACACAAACACTTTATAAAATGGAAGCTTCGGATCCCACTGTTTCGACGATAGCAGTTTATACAATAATGTGAGTTTTGGGTCCAACCCTCGGTATAATGGAGATCCTAGTTTCTCCTTTCCCTTCCCCCTGGTTGTGGACCCTGCAATAACTCCAGGCAGCATCACAAGTCTCTCATACTAGTTATTCCCATCAGCTGTTCCCTAGCCTCTTGCTGCCTGACAGCAAGGTTAACGTGATGTGTGTAGACTTGAAAGTTCCTGAAGCAATCTTCTGTCTTGCTGGAGATGTTCAAAAGATTGTCAGCATTTACTCCAGCAGGACAGAGAATATTGTGACCTGCTCCTCTGGGGAGAGAGAAAGGCAGGGAGGGGAAGTTCTGTTAAGGGAAAATTTAGACTCAGACATGTCTGACTCCCCAACACACTCCTCTCACCCCACTGTGTTTCTGCTTTTCATTTAGAATATTTTATGTACTGGGAAGGCGTTCCAAATAAGCTGTTTCATGAGGCTCTGATCATGCATTATCAGGCCAAGACAAGCTGCCAGCTGCACCATGTAACGTATCACTCCTTTCTGGAATAAAAGCAAAAAAAGTCTTGAAATGGCTTTCTGTGAAAGATTGATACTACCTTGTGTTGTGTCAGCATGCTCATGTTGGTCTTGTCCTGCAACCTTTTCTCACCTAGCTACTACATATATGCACAGTAGTAATATTTAAGTTTATTTAAGTTTATCCATTCATGCTTTTCAAGTTTAGAGCAGACCAACTTAATCAGTGAATATGACCTCCTGCACAACAGGTCATAGTAATCCTGCACCTAATCAGGATACAGTGTTCACATTTCTAAATGTTTGCCTTACTAAAGAATGCTTTACTTCTCCAGCTGTAAAATTTCTGCTGTACACATTTAGTGTGACTTGTAATGTTACCCAGAAGTTGTGTAAGAGTTAAACTACAACCTTTTCTTCTCCATAAAAACAAGGAAATATCTTAGCAACTGACAAAAATCTTCTTAGGAATTGTTATGTTCAGCAGCAACAGCTGAAAGCATTTAGTTTATGAGCCAGTATTCATCTTCAAAGACTCCATTCTGCCCAGAAAATAAAGAACAAGAGATCAATTAAGATCTCGTCCAGCGTGCTAGTAACAGTGGGAAACATACCTCACACAAGTCATAGAATCTTGGAATATATCCTAAGAAAACCAAAGTCTGATTTTCACTTTCTTACCTTTCATAGACTATACAGATGCTGCTTCAGAGTGAGATGACCAATTTGGGGAAATATGAACAAAGAGAACCTTAGGGAGCTCAGTTCCAAAAAAGGATCTCATATGCAAGGTACCAGGTTCGACATTATTTAGCACACATTACCCAGGTAATAGATGACCTGTCTTTTTACTCAGTGTGATGTCATCCCCATGTAAAATCTGTAGCGTATGGAGCAGGAAAACTGCATGTGGTACATTTCCCTATATAATCCACAAAGCAACTCCATCGAACTGTCATTTTGATATTAAACATGGAATTCATTATAAGATTATGAGATTTCATAAGCAAGGGTTATGAAACTACTGTTTATTCATCTGAAAATGCTTAATTAGGTTTATTTATAACAGGTTTTCATATTTTGTTTAGAATATTTCATTACGTTCCATGAAGAAATACAGTTGCCTTAGACATAGACCTAAGCAAAACTCTGGGAGCTGTGCTTGAATTTTCCTGAAGATGAAAGTTTCTCAGATCTCAAGCCAGCTTGGCTCTCTGCAAAGGTACAGATGAAGACTCTGAAAATGGTGAGAACTTCCTCTAGCTTCTAAAAAGAGAGCTGGTGTAAGCTCTTCTCACTAATTTTAATGGTAGCCAGGACCTGGTTTTCTTCATGGAGAATAATAGGAACAACCTTTCATCTCACTAGTTTTCCACATCAAATTCAGAACATTTGCAAAGGTGAATCGTATTTTTGGGGGGTCCTTTTTACAGCCACTGTAAATTCTCTGTTCCAATGTCTTGAGAGCAAAAGGACTGATGTAAGAAAACGTATAGCTTGTAACAGCAGTCCTTATAAATCTCAACCCCACACAAAAGAGCAAAGAAAATAAAGAGACAGAGAACAGACTTTAAGACCAGGGAAATAAAAGAAAGTTTATTTAGAGGAGACTCACTACCAGACTGGCTTGACTTGAATGACATTTGTAATCTGTAAAGAGGCTGTGTTATGTGAGGTGAATGCAGAGTAATATTCCTCAAGGGGAAGAGAACACATTGTAAGACTTTCTTATGATCCTAAAACTAACACTTACTGTGGAGCAAGACTAACAGCGCTGAATTGCAAGTGCAAAAGGGCCTACAATGAATGAAGGTAAACAGCCCAGTAGAGCAGAATTCACTAACATGCATGTCAGGCAAATTACGCTTGTTTATAGATAATTTTAAAGTAGTAAATAAGTGAACATTTGCCCTCTCTGATTCTCTGTGAAAGCACTCGCATACTTTTGCTCAACAAGGCTAGGGCAAAAGAAGGAAAAGCAGCTGGACAAGACTTTTTCAGCTTTAGTTATATGCAGAGGGTTCCACCAGCTCAAAATACAGTTCCAACTACCCCAATAATCTATTTTGAATCCAGCCTCTGATTTTTCTTTTATGGCAATGATTCAGACACGATATAGTTAATAAGAAACATAAATGTCTCCATACCATTTTCAGGTATGTTCTTCAATAGGTTTAAGGAGAGAGATGCCACAGATACATACTTGAAAACACTTTTTGAAGAGTCTTTACAGTACTTACACTGCAAGTCAGATATTTTGTAGTAATCCAGACAAACTGAAAAGCAACATCACACCATATCCTCTTATGGAAAAATGTTAATAACTCATTTTGAAGGAAAAATATATAATTGGGCAAAAGTTTGAACTACATTAGTAAACACAAAGTTAACTCCAGAGCCACTGATTTTTCAAGTGCCCTTGGCACTCAGTTTGGCCTTATGAAAATGGTTAACTGTTTCCATCTGGACTTAGAAAACAAGGCCACCTTCAAAAGAACCTTTTACTATGAAACTTTTGGAAGAAGTAACCTCCATAATTCTCACTTCAGCAATTCTTTTGTTAGAAATCACAATTATGCCTTATTTCTGTGTGCAAGTGCATACAAAATCATATTTCTGCTTTGTTATGAACATCTTTACACGAAGTCATGGAGGTTTTGGGGAATTACAGTCCCATTCGGTGCAGGTGTGTTATAGTTATGCCTTTTCTTTCTAATAGCATGATTCATCTCATTTAAAATACAGAAATGCAGACAAATGCAGGCATTGGTGTGCTACATTTCAGTATCTGGTCTATAATCACTACAAGAAGAATGTCTGTGTCATTTACAAAACATTCATCTTTTTCACCCATTACAAACTTCCTCAGCATAATTTTATTAAATACAAACAATCCCAAATAATACTTTCTCTGATCCTATACAACCTTTTTTCTTCTCCAAAAAAGCAGCTTGGTAAGAAACCCTGCTTAAACATTCAGCTTCAAAAGCCACCAGGGTTTCCAGCCTGCAGGATGGGTTGATGCTGTTGGCAGGATAGAGATTATTCTTACTACAAACTGTAGACAAAGGTAGAGTACCTTGAAATGGACCAGCTGTTAATGTTTGTAGCAGCTATTTGTATGGTATTTCAATAGTACATGGTGGGGACAGACTCAGATTACTGACTTGAACAATTTAGTATACAGATAATGAGAAACAGTGGTTGGAAAATGGAATATGGTAGTGCCAAGAGTAAGCATTAAAACACATCAGCACCTTTTTATTGAATTAAAACATGAGTTCCTAGGTACCAAGTACAGTGAAGATTCAGTGTTATGACTTTACACATTCCCTAAGACCTTTTAATCTCAAAAGTTCTAAGAAACTTAAATATAAGTTGGATACAGAATATTCTTACCTCTGGGGTGAAACTGAGCAGCTGTTTAACATCACATACAACAGCAATTTAGGACAGCAGTTGTTAATGTGGGAAAACATACCCAGATGTTGACTCCTTGTCATTTTAAGATCACATCTTGCTTAGATATTCAAGCTCAGAAGACTGAATTCTTTCATGCCTTTGAAAATTCTCTTTTCCCCTCAAATTCAAATATGAGAGGAAACCATTATTTTTCCCACATATAAAAGCAAGTTGTATATATGGCTTTACTGACATTTTTCTAAGTCCCTGATCTCATCGCTTTGTTTTCTTGGACTTCAGATCTGTTGTGACCCATGCATGAATCTTTACATCTCAAAAAGTATTGGAAAAGGGGAGGAGAAATGACTTATTGCCTTTACTTCCAGACAAAGTTCATGGAAAATCAGAAAGGGCCCCCACAAGGGTCACATAGACACCCGTAAGGACAGACAACTAATTTTGACAGCCACATTAAATATTATTTCAAGACCAGAAACTGATTTTCCCAGCTAAAGCAATGTCAAATCCTGAACTGTTATTTGTCTTAAGTCTTTTAAAATTTTAATTTTATGTTCTTTTATGTGCAAAACTATTTTAAGTCACATAGCTACATTTTTGTATGGAAGTCCAACGCCCCTTCCCAGGAGTAATGTGTTCCAATAGGTGACACAATTATGTTGCTCACAATTCAGAGTAACAAAATGCTCCCAAAGTCAAGCGAGTATTAAGTGTTACATAATTTTATTGGGATGGTGGCAGTGGAGAATTTCTTTCAATGTCTAATTTCAACATCATTTTTTCTCTTGTCCATAGGTTGCATTAGCAAGGCAAGGCCACATCCATTGATAATGACTTACCTGCACAGTCCCAGAGCAGATGTTACAAGGGGATGTCCCATCAGGCGTAACTTTGGAATTTCCAGGCAGAGCACAAAAAAAAAAGAAAAAGACCAATCCTATGAGCTTAAGAAATAGATATTTATTGATGGTACTTACATGACAGAGTTTTTGGCTCAGTCCTGTAGAGTTCAGGGACTGAAACAAAACTGGAAGAAGTTCACCACAAAGACTGCCAGAAGGACAGCTGCACAGGGATAAAGAAAAAAGCAGTGACCTACACTTCATAGTGGAAATGGGTGGAGCGCAGTCAATAGACATAGTACAGACACAAAATGAACTGAAAACCCTGCTGCTAAGTAACATAAAGTTTCGATGCAAAACTGATTCTGAACCTCTAAAGAAGGCAAAATATCTTAGAAAAAATCTGTCTACAGGAGCCAAAAGGATATGATGTTCCTACCTAATGATGTCCCTTAAAAATAATGTGTTCATTTATGGTAAGAGCTAAATCAGACCCTTGGTGATGCCATTTTAACCAAAGTTAACAAATACAGTCAACTACAGATGCAAATCATAAGGAAACAAGGTAAGTAAAGCTTTCAAGGCAAATGAGCACATCTAGCCTGTCCTGCTCAGGCAGATGGAATATGTTCAGCAATACAAAAAGTAACAAAACTCCTCGGAAGAATAATTTTTTTTGGAGTCACGTCAATGAGTTTATCTCCAACATAGATTATATTCGTTTATAATCAAACAAATATATTTACTTACATAAAAACCACAAAAAGCCAAAAACCAAAACAGTGACGAAAGCAAAGCGCTAACTAAACAAAAGTAAAAACAGGCAACAATACCAGAGCAAATTCTTCAGGTAGTCTGGGAGAGAACATGATGATCTAAAGAGTCTTATCTCTATTCTCCTTGCTAAACTGGCAGGAAGATTGAAAGGAAGGTAACAGGGTTAGAAGGAGGATATCAAATCTTCTTGCTTCATCACCTCTCCAGAAAAGAGCAAAGAAAATGGTTAAAGATTAGAAAACACAAAGACAGAAAAATAGTTTGCTGGGGAAGAGGGGAAAGATCATAGCATCCTTCAATTACATGAAAAGCTCTTGTCAAGAAGAAAAAAATCATCTGTTTTACTTGCTCATGGTGGAAAGAACAAGTAGTGACAGCATCAAAGGTTAACATTAAGAAAGCGCTTTGGAATAGATTTTTTTGGGAAGGTCATGGAATTTCCATCACTGAAAAATGTTAGACAAACATCTTTCAGGAAAAAAGAGATAGGTATAGCTGATCTTAGTTTAGAGACTTCATGACCTCTTGAGGTCTTTTCCAGGACTATTTTCTATGATTTGACAACTTAAGCAGTGATGACAAACTTTACAGACTCCTTTGAACTCTTTGGATGTCATTAAGATTGTCCAGACCCTTTATTCTAGCAATTACTCACTGCATAGATAACAAAGGCAAAATTTGCAGGAAGAGATGACATCCTTTATTTTTCCAACTACATCAGGCTACAAAGAAACTATTTGGAGCACATGTGCCTTTCTGAGTAAAGCAGACAGGAAAGTAGCACATTTGCATTGTTTAAAAGGACTGTTGGGGAAGAGCAGCTGTATTTTGCATTAGCTTTAATATGAGGTCATGATATGACATCATTCTCGTGGAAACAATAAAACATAATATGCTGAAGCACTGTATCTAATACCAGAAACAAATTCTAATCTAGTTAACATCTTTACTATTTGTTAAAAATGTACATTTACCTCTAGAACTGCTATATTTCATACTGAGAGGGAAGATGGAAGGGTTCAAGGGACAAAGTTAGCTCACATAAACTGAATTGCAATTTTTTTCCAGAAACAGTAAAAGGGAATTAAAAAGATGGCCAAATGGGGATAATGGAAAAAATCAAGTATCATCTCTAGCATGAGGTCAAGGTCTCCAGTGACCTGAAGAGATAAACACCAGCCTAATCTAACATGGTTCTTCTGCAGGACAACCTCTCATATCTGCATTTGGTCATGATAAATGCTCAAGAAGAGAACAATATGGTCTGGCTTGAAAGAACAATTCTTACTTCCTATCTAAACCGTCACTCAAGACTGTCATGGATAGGAGGAAACAAAGACTGGGAATGTTTGTTCATGAAACCCTCTTTGACATTCTCTAGAAAAAAAAGGTCATGACAGGAGTGTGCTATGCAGAAAAATTACTGGTAGGCAATTTTCACAGGTGATTATAAATAACCTTCCTGCTTATGAGAAGTATAACTTCAGTCATAAGACAGATGACAGTGTTGTTGCATGGTACTGTGCCTCCCACTTCACCCAAAATAAAATTAGATGCCATCAACATAAGCTGCAGCATGGAGCCTTCTTTACAATTCCTGTGCTTCCTTCACATTTTTCCCTATTAAATATTCAAAACAGCTCTTCAGCCTATTTCTGTACTTTCTATTTTCTTCTAAAATGACCAATGACAAAATTCAGGAGGCCTTTCTAGAAACTGCATTCTACAAATTTGACACATTTATTGAAGTTGAATTTCCCTTGCTGCTCCTATAATAATCCTTCCAGTTATTTTCTTTCCTTCAGAAAACTTCTATTCTATTCTATTCTACTCTATTTCAGTCCATTCCACAGAGTGTATTTTATTTCCATGCTTTAATCCAATTTTGAAAAAGTTTCTGTCCCCCAGTTTTGATATGTACATAACAGATAACTTTAGACATAGAAATATGATATCAGGCAATATTCATACTACTACATACTGATTATACAACGTCATTGCAGACCAGTCTATTAGATCTAACTTTAACTAGCCTTTCTCCTCCATTGCAAATCCCATGAAAGGGCTGATATTGCCATTGAAATCCCTTTTATATGCAAATCAAAAAGACTGTCTAAGACACAAACAAATATAATTTGAGTTGTTAGCTATAGCCTGGAGACTATGCTTGCAACATTTGGACAAACAGAAGCAGAGGCTTCTCCCTGGTGATCTTCTCTTTTACATAGATCAAAGACTTTTCAGCCTTTTATGGGAGCCAGTTTAGGAATTAAAAGATGACTTGGCCTTATTCAAACATCAGACTTCCATAATACTTGGAATGGAATTAGAAAGCTTTAGCAAAGCCTGTGGTTTAGAATTTGCACTTCTCCTTTAAACTTAGAATCAAATCATATTTTCAATGTGAACTATGTTAAATAAAACAGCCTCTCTGCTAGCTTATAAAAAATTGGAGACATCTTAGCTGTACGAAGTCTGTAGTGTGTTTATCTCTTTGAAGGAGCTAAGCCCTCACTTGCAGATGGATCAAGTTCAGCTCTTATTAAAATTAAACCAAAGCAGTTTATAGAACAGAAATTACATCCTTAATTATTATGCAAGTATTTTTATCCGTTGCTTGTAAACATGTGATGTCAGCTGTACCTTTGTTAGAAAATAAACAAAGAAAAAAAATTCAAAATTACTGAGCATGTAAAGAAAACTTCCAGCTGAGCAGGCAGTCATTTTTGGAAGAAAAGCTGCAAAGCCTCTCAAAAAGTGTTCCTGTGTAAAATGGATGTGTATTAGTGTGCCATAGCAGCAACTTGCCTTTTACAGATGTCTCAAAGACAGCAGTGGACTTTGCCACCTCTCCAAGCCACAGTAAACCACAACTTCAGCTCATCATCCTGGGCACTTGTATGGCATAGACAGGCATGGGATGTGCAGAACAAACCCTACAACACCAGCATGAAGCAGAGGATGTCAGGAAGAGAATAATACCACAGGACACAACTTGTCGCCAGCTCTGAACATGGATTGACTGTACATGCTCCCAAATCAGAAAGGAGCTTTCCAGTTTCTGAAAGTAGAACAGTCCTCTGAGCCTCTAGCACCCAATTAATTTTTGGTTGTACTACTTAAAACAACATCTGCTTACCAGGCATGCTTGACTGAAGGACAAAATCCCCGCAGGTTTCTTAAACATAACAGAAGTAATTATTGAAGTAAGGTGCCACTACATGGCAGTATGTCACTATGGGAAAAAAAGTTCAGTCAATTCTGTCGCAAAGTTATACAATACTTTTTGTTTGTTTTTTTACTTTGCTTTCTCTCCTTTAATATTATATTAAACGTAAGTTAAATTCTTTCATTTTTCTCAGAGAAAAGGGATAAGACTGAAAGTTTTCTTCAGCTAATTTGTTTATTGATCATGTACAGTAAGTAAGATTTACATTTCTGTAGTTTCTATATAATAGAGGGAAAGGGTTAACAAAATTTTAACAGAGAGGAACTATATTAATACTGCAGCAGCATCAATCCTAATGATTTCTGCTCATTTTCAATAATTTCCTGATTTTGAGATGGACTTTCAACAAATAATGTCTGTTAATGTCCACACCTAGCCAAATATTGCTGTACATTTGTAACTTTATTTCTTTCACATTTCAACAAGTGTTAGTAAGGCAATATTTTTTTGCCAGAAGATTCTTATATAATATCCTTATTTATAACATACCATATCTCAGCCTACTAAATAAGCTTACAAGAGCTCTGAGTAAGATAAAAGAAGAACAGAAGAAAGAACAATATTCTTTTAATCTTCTGTGGACTCTTTGTAACATCAGTTACCAACAGATCTCCTTTCTCAAGCAACTGGCATGTGACTTGTTCCAAAGATAGATCAGCAGAACACCAAGCGCACTAGAGTGAAAAAGAAAAAAAAAAACAAGGCAAAACTGGCATCAATCTCCAAAGAAAGTATTCCCAAACAAACTAAAAGCCTGGTTTATAAAGCCTACAGGAATAATTATCCTTCTAGCCATCTGCAAATGAAACCACAGTATGTCCTTCCTTCCTAAAAAGCAAAATTCATGTAAAGTCAGATGTGCAGGGAGAAAAAAATCTTCCGTTCCCAAAAGCTTGTGCAAACAAAAAGAATTTGCAGGCTCCACAACACATGAATTGTTTGTTCTGCTTTTTTAACCGCTGCAAAACTGAACATAGTGCTGTGCTACAAACCAGTAGTTCACAGAAGCAAGGTACCATTCTGCTGTTTGCCCAGTCTCAAATCAGCATTTCAGGAGGGAAAAACAAATAGTGTAAATGACAGATAAGCAAGTTTGCTTTCACCCACTCAAAAATCAATGGTTGACGTATACGCACAGTGTAGAACTTCATCAATCCAAGGCTGTCTGAGATGGAGCAAGCTGGTGAGCTACCACAGACAATCAGAGCAAGAGTCATGGGCTTGGCTCCTGCTCTGGTGCTCTAAAAAGGTCATCTGGAAGTTGAGTTCTATGAACCTTGGGTCCTGGAGAGCAGCTCCCTTAAGAGGCTTTCTCGCTTGGGAATTGCAAAAATGCAAGGTCATGCCTAAATTCAGCTGGGACTACAAACCAGAAAGCCTATCCACAGGAAAACAAAGCTAGAATGGATCTCAGAAAGTAGTGTAGGATGTTGCCAGTTCCAGTGCAGGACCCATTCTGCCATGCCAGTTGAGGCAAAAATCAAAGAATGCCTTCTCCTGTGGGGGACAGCATTCCAGGAAGCACTCCAGGGGACAGTTGCAATATGCACCATCATCAGTGTTTGTGATCAGTGATCTGGTACTTCGTGGGTTGAAATGTGCTGCCATGGCAGCAAGGGCTGGACACAACAACAGCCAGGAATTAACCTGAATTAAAGGGAAATGCTCAGTTGTTAAGTCCGTTTTTATAAGGTATAATAGCATCATTTAGTCTGCTGGAAGAAAAGCAGGCTAAATCACTCTTCAGCACTCCCTCTCCCACAAAATCTTCTCACTTATTTTGCTGCTAATGACTATCAGTCCCTTCCCTCTTCTCTAAATGCTCTGTTACAATGGTCCTTCCTGTGATTTATATGCATTAGAATTGCAAGCATGAATAAGAAGTACCTCACTTTTTTATCATGCTGTGTAAGTACAACACATTCAACCTAATAAATGTTCATCCTTCATTTTTTTAATAGTTTTATTACTGATAATGGGAGTTTCTGTACTTATTCATTAAATTTGTTAAGTACCTTCTTTAGGAATTGATTTTGAATTTATATTACATTTTGGTCTGGATTAATATTAATGTGTAATTCTAAGCCACTTTTGTCCTGCCTTACTGGATTAATTTAATGTCTTTTTAAAGATACAGCTCTATGTGACATCATTCCCCTACCAGATTTATAACAGCCAATGAAGTCACCATTATAGCTTCTCATAATTTTTCTCTTTCACCAGTGGTCTAATATGCCATTAGTCCTAATTCTCAATTATGAATCTAGCTTCTGGACAGGTAACCTTTACCTAGAATGCAATATTTAACTCACAATAATGGTAAGAAATACTTTACAGTTTCATTTTGATTAATAAACCATATATCAGTATTAGCAAATTTCAGTATATTTTAGATGCAGTAGAACTGAGAAACAGTATAAAATATGAGGGTTAATATTGAAAATGTTGCAGATGTTTCAGAAAGAATTATATTTCTTTCCAGTTTTTAAATCCTGGTTCAAAATCTTGTTATTTTTTCTGTTTATACCTTCTTATAGCACAGATATTTCCTTGTGTAAGGACATGCGTATGAAATTACACTCAGTATTATATGAAAAATACCTATTGCATATTGTTTTCCTTTTACCCTTGTTAATGAGTGATTTAATATGTTTGTGCGCCTTGTACCAAGTTTAACATCACTAGTATAGAAAGTAGGTGTGAAATTAATACCTTTCTGTAAAAATATTAATTTTGGCAGTTCAAATATTTTCAGCTAGAAGCTGTACCTTGGGCAGGCTGTACCTTCATGTCTGCACACTGGCTATTGGCTCAGTCACATTTTCTCCTTCAGTTTCTCTCAGTTCTGGGGTACCTTGGATGACAAGGAGGGACATGTGTCTCTTCTTTCTGCTGCAGCGTAGCGTTGAAGCTCCAACTATTTATTCTCATTTCCTAATATTTAGACTTTGTATGTTTGTGTGAGTGTGTTGGATGGTGCCACGCCTTTGATTAATGACAAAAGGTTCACATCACAAAAAGATATTGGACCAATAGCTGGCCATAGCCATCATATAGGACCAGGTTTACTCTGAGAAGATTCTTTATTGTAACAAAAACAAACAGCCCATATATCTGTCTACAGAGTTAATTTACATAGATAAAACTCAATTGGTTCTGAAATTAACTTTGTTTCAGCAATCATAACTTTGGTGCCCTGGGCTAATACAGCTGCAGGAGACAGATTTATGTTACCATAGTTGTATAACATTTTTTGAAATTAGGGAAAATAGCATATTGACAATCTAATCATATGAATAATATCCCTGTTCCAAACTTCAGATATGTTTAAAGAAAAAAATACTTGTGTGTGGTCTTTCTTCCCTTTCCCTCCTCAGCAATGATTCTATTTCTCCAGAGTCAGAAAAAGGAAAATGCTGGAGACATGGTGGTCTGGAGAAAAAGCAAGTCAGAGAAATTGCAGAAAGAAGGAGGAAAAATATGATGGAGAAAGCAAACTGAGTACTAATCTTGAGAAAGGTTTCATTGCATTTTACAACTTCTATTACTATACTGTTGTGCGCATTTTTCATTTATCAAATCTCCATTCTAAAAATTCTCCTGTCATCTCTATACATTTAACTTCTTTAAGTTCATTGCAGAGCTCAACTGAGAAACGATGTAGAGGTTGCTCTTTTCACAACATTCAAAGTATTTAGGGGAGAAATCTTGCTCCAGGATCATCACTTAACTCTTCCATTTGCCTCAGGGAAAACAGTTCCCCTGATAAATTTTTAAGTCTAAATGTGAGGAAGAATGATTTTTTCATTTAAACTCTTCAATCCAGGATTAAATTTACAAAGTTCCACCATACATAAGTTTTCCTTCTTACTTACCTTTCAAACAAAAAAAAAAAAAAAAGTAGAAATGGGCATGAAAAATAGTTTAAAGGAACACAACCATTCCTAAAACAAAAGCTGTGTATCATTCCCTCATTAAACCATATTTTTCATTAAAGGATCAAATGTCGTTATTCCTGACAACTTGAGATAATGAAAAAGTACAAACATGTGCTTTGTCTTTGTTGCAGGGTCAGGAGATACAATCACTCACTTAAACTATTAAATGTAATGCATACAAGCATAGGGAGATGAAAAGTGCCAGTTTTAAATTAGCTTGACCTGTAGTGTTGACTCCTGGACAGATGGCATAATATACCCTGACTTCATTGCTGAGGCATTAGAAGCACACAGCAAGAGCCCATTGTGGTATTAAGAAAAAGCTCAGAAGCAAACTCAGACTGAGATCCAAAAACCTGCTGGCCCCCTGTGAGGCTCTTGGCTTCCTTTTGCCAGACCTATTACAATATAGAATGAAGTCTTCTCAGTTTTAGCTAAAGCAGTGCAGTGCTCAGGCAATGAACACTCATTTTCTACTTTGCTGTCTACGGAGTGTATTTTAGGATGAGATTCAGAGTCCTAAAGACCAGGCTTACAAAGGGCAAACCAGTCAAAGTCAATGTATTCTTTCCAGGAGAAGGAAAAGCTGACTGTACCCAAACCTCACTGTTTGACAAAGCTGGCAATCCTTTTAAGGAGGAGTGTACAGGCATAAAAATTAGGTAGATCTGTAAATCCACATAGAGTATTTCTCATGACACAGCAAGAGCCATCTTAAGAAATCTTTCCCCCCCACAAATCTTTGTACTGTTAGTAGAAACTGAAGGTTTTCCTGCACACAAACCAACCCACACATAATTTTTTGTTTGCAGATTTTAAATTAAAAGAGAAACTAAGTTCTTATCCAACTTCTCTTTTGCATTCAGTCTCAAAATTGGGAGGGTTGTCTCTGAAGTGAATATATAACTCACTGTCTAACCTCCTGAGCAACAGAAGCAGGGGTGCAGAGTGCAGAGCACTAACAAAATAGCTGGGTATATAAAAACAAAGAGATAAAGGCTAATGGGATCCCAGCAAGCGAAAGGCAGTTAGGAAAGCAAAGTAATTAGCCATTTTTACAATGCATGGAAGTTGGCATCTTGAAAATGGTTGGCTCCAAATATCAGTGACACATCTTTCTGTTTCTTCACTAGCACAAGACTGCAGCTACGCATTTTGGGAACTTAGAATTTATGGGCTCTATGTGGAAAAGACACATCGCAATACTGTGATGTGCCCAGCATTCATCAAACAGGGTCACTCACGGCTCTAAAGGTCATCTGGGTTTTGTTTTATCTGGTCCTTTTATAAAACTAGAGAAAATAATATCCCTGCAATGTCCTCATGCTTCTCTCTCCTGCAAAGGCAGAAAGCATGACAAAAGGCAAAGAGAGTTAAGAAAAGAGATGATGACATTGGATGAATCTTGCATGGAAGGATTTTGTGATGCTCTGTATGCCATGTTTGCATTACTTTGAATAGACCTGCCCAAGCTTCTCCCACTCTTCAGTAATTTTTATGTACTGAGATAATCGTACAAGAAGCCAGATAGTGATTTATTCCATGAAATTGTTCCTGCCAGTGACCACACTTTCCATTTTGTTTTGGGGCCATAGTGTAATCTTGTTCTTTTCCCTCACCCTCCAAAATCTTCATTATTTTACAACCATAAACTTGTGGAGGCTCTCATTTTAAATGAAGAAATTATTTTAAAAATAGGCAAAAAAATAGACAAAACTATTGTCAGCTACAAATCAGCTTAACATAAAACTACAGAGATTCAACCTCAAAGTCTGGCAGTAATCTGTGGCTCTCAATTGAGGCATCACTACATCTTGCAGCTTATCCAGGTATTTTCTTTTAAAATTATGTTCCACCTTT
The DNA here is from genome assembly GCA_013397895.1 of Origma solitaria. NCBI lineage: Eukaryota > Metazoa > Chordata > Aves > Passeriformes > Acanthizidae > Origma > Origma solitaria. The sequence continues at coordinate 668,614 of VZRL01005049.1, forward strand.
GTTACATAGCTTGCAGAAAACCTGCAAGAAATAAAGTATTAAGTGTGGTTTATTTTCCTCACAGAACATCTTTTACAGTGTGAATGATTTCTCTAAAGTTTTAAGCGCCTAGCAAGAGAATGATTTGTGTTCCCAAGCCTGTTTTTTTTTTTTTTTTAAGTAGCCCAATAAAAGATATTTAATCCTACAAATACTGCCTCGCTTAAAATTAGGCACCTGAGTAAGAAGCTTGAATTTAGGCATTCTGGCACCTGCTTTATTAATCTAAAGCACTCTCTTAAATTTAAACATAGTTAAGCAACAACACCAAAAGTGTTGGGCAGTTTCCATTAATCTCTTTCAGAAAAAAAAGAAGAAAAAACAACATATATTTATCTCCCTGACTAATTTTAATCATGCATATTAAAAATGTTGGCTTTTATGACTAATGGAAAGTTGAAATACTTTCTCCCTGTATTATTTTAAAGGATTTGCAACACAGTGGAGTTTTCTGAGCAATCACAACACTGTGCATACACTCCCTGCTTTTTATTTATACTCCAATAGCACTGAGGCAGTGGATAATGGCTCCACTGTTGCAGTTACTGTACAGACAAAACTGTTGCAGCAACCTTTGCCAAATGTACAGTTTGGGTTAAGACTGAGCTGGAGGTGAAGGTCTAATCAGAGAGCACTCAGAGCAAGTGAGGGAATATTAAAAGCTCCCTTGCAGTTCAGAGCAAAGAGAGGCCTCTAAGTAGGGCAGATCTCCATTCCAGGCTGTCAGAAGGCTGAGTTGTAACATGAGCTGGGCTCCATTTGCTTTTCCATTTATATAAAAACCTTTTTGTTTCTTTTGTTATAAACTTAGACCTCCAGAATAAAGCCTGGAGGAAGGGGGGAGGGAGAGGAACACTTGCTGCCTGAAAGATGTAGTTTGTTGTTTGACCACTGTATGCAGCATACAGTTCCTAGCTATCTGCCCTATTTTCAGCAGCTCCTCTACACCAGATAAAATTCCTCACAAAATAAAGTTCTTTTCCACATCCAGAGAATCTGACCCAGTCCCTGCCCCCAAGGACTCCACATTGCAGAGGAAAGACTAAAGCACACTTGTAAAGAAGAGCAAGAATAGTTTCCTTTTTACAATACTCATAGAAGAAGTCAGTGTTTAGGAGACATTTGAAGATGGGAAGACCTTGGCAAGTCAAGACTTCAAAACCAGGTCATAGCACAGAGGAAGAAATCAATCGGATGGGAATAAGGTTAGCATATTAAGAAAGCTCTGCATTTGACATTCCTGATGTCAAAGGGAGCAGACCTTGGACAGAAGGAGATAAAGCTGGGTGAGGCTATAGGAAGCTGTCTCCAGGGGCAGCTCTATCTATCAAGCATGCTAAGGGGAGGCGGATTGGTAATAAACAAGAAAAATGTATTGATCATGCAAGAACAGCATATATTGCCATATGCTTCTAAGAGATTAAAACAAGGAGAATAATAAGTAGTGGGACCTTACAAGAGTTAACATGGAAGATGCTGAGTGAAAGCAAAAATGTTAAGTTTTCTACTTTTCTGCAAGAGAAGACATATTTATCTCTTAGTCATGCACAGAGGAAGCAACACAAGCTGCGTTGATGTATTGGTGAAAGGAAACGATAAAGAAATTGAAAGGCTTTACTCAGCTGAGACTTATGAGTAGTAATAAACAACAGCAACTTGCTCTTCATAAAATCAGTTTTCATCACTGCTTTTATGCAGAGCCCTTATCACTGATCCCATTTTACAGAAGAGAGAAAAATTACGTATAGCTAAGTGATACAAATCACCTAAGGCTGCTGAGTGTGGCAGAACGGCCGAGGACAGAAGCACAGCACTTGGAAAACCCCACAGTATTTTGCTCATGCAGCCGTCTCCCTGCTGAAGCAAAATGCAGCCATGGCTGAAGGGACTGCAGAGGGAAAGCTCTTTTGCAACAGCCAGTGTGGGATACTTGAGAAGAAAAAATGAACTTCCAGGTGAGACATCCCTTTATGAATTCCCATTGAGCAGGTTGAATGCCATTATAGCTCCTTTATATAACACAGCGACAAAATTAAATTCACTCTCCCTCCAAACGTAAACTCAAGTTTTCTTTTCTATTCAGTTACTCACATTGGTTTATCTCATGTCTTGTTGTCAAGACAGCAAAACCTGAAAAGAGAGAGTGTTACAGTAAATAACCAATTATTATATAACTAACTAAGGCTGTACATGGTTTACTACAATAAATTTAAATTGAAAGAAGGAAAGATGGATCTCAAAAAACAACTCTGGTTTGGAAAGCAGTGATATGATTAACTTGTGGTGTTTTGCATGAGATCTGTAACTTAAGCTACTGAAGGAATTATGCAAAGATTCCAAAAGATAAATAAACAACGAACCTCAGAAATCTGCAAAGTGATAGGAAATCTAGCTTTGAGACTCTGTCCTCAGATGTCCTTCATTTAAAAATTACAGAGAAGAGTTCCTCATGGCAAACACTTCAGTTGCTATCTATATTATAGATTTTTAAAGCTATATATTTAAGGAGAAGGAGGATAAAACAAGTAATCAAGACAACATTTGATGGCACTGAAGGTGGTAGCTATTTCAGGATTAACTATACACACACACCTGCTGTACAAAATGGCAAGTAGCTTATTACTGCACATGCCAATGAAAAACCTGCTCAGAAAGACATGAAAAGTACTGCAAAAACAAATATGCACACTGAGGAAGTTAATGAAAATGTGAAGGTGTACACAAAGAGCCCTGTTGCTCAGAACCAGAAAACTGTATGACAACTCCTACCAAGCTCTGCAAGCTCCCAGTGATTATGGAAAATATAAGGGTTGAATGCTCATAAGGTGAGGAAGAATTTAATATGGCTGATAGGTCTGCCATGCCTTGGTCCTTTTGAGCCTCCCTGCTTCCCTTACCACTAAAGCAAAAGGATCTAGGACTGGGGGCTGGAATGCTCGGAGATGAAAAATTACAATGAGAGAAACTGTCTTCTTTTACTTTCCTCCTACAAATCCCACAGTGGCCCAGAAACCACATTTTATATCAGATTTTGAGGGCTGAGTTCTCAGCCAGTGTTCTGTAAAACATGCTTTTTCATGTCATAAAACCAGAAAAAGCCAACAGCATTAATATTTTAAATTTGATTCTGTTAAAACATGCTTGTTTATATTTCCTTCAGTTGCCTCTTTTCTTTTTTTTTATTTTTATTTATTCCAAAACATATAGTGGCAAGTTTGACATTTGGCCAAGTTACAGCATGAAATTTTATAGCTGAGATAATATAAGCTTCTGTAAAATGATATAGCAAAATGCTTTCAGTTAGCTTTAACAAGAAATGGAAAGGGGAAAGTTGCTTCAGAAACAAGGCCCTTTCCTCTACTTGTTACTAGCAAGTGCTGGAAGAGATTACTATTTTATAGGTGCTATTTATCTGCTGCTCTTCCTTATTATTGATTTATAAACATATAAAGAGCATGTAAAACATATCTAAGTAAAGTTTTTAACAGCACAGACACACACGAAGTTTCAGAATCCACTGTCATACTGCTTTTCAGTAGCACAATGCTATGCATTTAATTGACATATTCCTGAATTTTATTCCTGATTTATAAGCCACAGAAGTAGATCAGAATCTGATCCACAGAGCAATAGGATCTTTCTCTGTAAAATTTGGTTTTAAATGTTAAATAGTCAGCGCCGCAATGATCAAAAGATGCCACAACAGTAGCAGCATCTCTGCTATTCTGAAATTTTCTTGCTTGTAAACTTCAGACAAAACCTCTTTTTGTTTGTTGATGTGAGCATTTTAACAGGAAACAGGAGTTCAGCCACTAAAAAGCACTTTTTTTCCAACACAAATTTCACCATTGTACTGTGATTGACAGCCATCCCAATGTCTATAAACAACCTACAAGCCTCCCAAATTGACCATTCAGTTCTTGCGTCCAACATTTAAACACTGAGCGGTTTTTGCGCTCAATAAAATTCCTTTTCATTTCGCCCTGGGTTGCCATGTCTCTTCAAACAGAGACAGAAAAGCAGTGCTCTGTGTCAGACAGATTTTAATTTTCAGTCCTCATCCATTCGTACAATGTAGACACAAGCAAACAAACCCTACCCAAAGCCTAGCAACCCACAGTTTAAACAGTCAATGCGTATGAGCTACGGGATGAAGGCCTGGACCTGTTCACACATGAATAAAGAAGATTAAGATTTTCTTTCAAAGACATGAAGCCTTTTTGACAGCCTGTGTCAACAGCGCTGTCTGCCTCTCAATGTGAAACAGTCTTCTATCACAGGTTCCCACAGGGAGGTCTTGCTTATTAGCATGCTTTACACTTCCATTCCTTGTCAGTATTTAATTTAAGAATAAGGGTGCAAAGTTTTGCAAACTCTTACTTACCCACAATGAAAGGATAACTTACTGGAGACACTGAAAGAAAATACCAGCTAACATGAACACCTACAGGGTACACTTTTTAAAGAGGATAACCTAGAAAAAAAAGAAAAAAGCAGTGGATACAGTTGTGTTCTCTATTTGCCACTGCAAGAACACACCAGTAAATTTGTTAATCACAGAATGTCTCTTCTAACAGGTTACTTTTGTAGATTTCTCATCAGCCTACAATTTAAGTATAACACACGTGCAGCTGTGCAGGGTAATACACCAACCAAAATTTTGGACATAACAAAAAATGTCCAACAAAGCAGCAGCAATAATACCAACCGGGTTCATATATAAGCACAGGACTGAAGGGGGTCTTAAAGTCATCAAACTGAGTCCACTGCTATCATAGGCAATATGACATATAATCCCTCTCAAAAAGTGACCAAGCGCTCTTCTAAAACAACGCTGTGAACAACAAAAAGCCAAATCCATTGTTTTCATTCAAGAGAAAGATTAATCCTGGCTGAAACAATTTAGATTCCATTTCTCTAAATGAATGACAGCACCAAGTCACCATTACAAATTAATGTTATCATATTGCTTAAAATCAAAATATTCTAAGACTCCAACCTTGCAAACACACTTAGGGAGCTGTTTAGATAAAGAAGTGAGTGGTCCCAGTTAAGGTAATTGCATCATGCAGATGCAGAGCAAATGCAGCTTTCAGGATTTCAGTTTAAATTTCTGGAGCTAAAAGTAATAGGAAAAACCCACACATCCTGCAATATTGGCAAAACATTTCTTTTTCAGGAGCAAACAAAAAATGTTACAGCTGTATTAGTTCATTGCTTGGGTAAGACTGCAGATTTGTTATCAGCTTGATCATCTAACTTAACATTAAAAATTTACTTTGAAATTATCACAGGAGAAAGACAGATTTTCAGGGAACAAAATTATTGCAACAAGGAACAGATTATGTCTCAGTGAAATAAGTAGGAAAAGCTCCAAATTTATCTCAATATTGGACTTACAACAACACAGTTAAGTAAGGATGGTCCTGAAAGCCAAGTCATAATCCATATCATGGGAAGCAAGATTTCAGGCAGAAAAATTATAGTTATTTTTCCAATATTACTAAGATTTTTCTTAAAGCTCAAAATAATTTGCATCTATATTTTTAGGGATTTTTAAAAAATAAATTCTGCAGAGAATATAAAGGGAAATGAATGTTTCATGGTTCTAATGTAAAATTCCATGTGAGATACAGAAAGAGCTGAATGACCCTGTAACTAGAAATAAACAGCTGAGACAAGGAAGGATAACTAGGATTACAAGGATCAACATTTAATGCATCCAAATTCTTCCTTTAAAGCTGTGTACTGTACACAAAAATGATTCATAGTCTTTTACAAGTATCTGCTTAGCAGATGCTTTTAACAATATTCCTGATTTTTTCCCCTCTGTGAAAATCTGAAATAAGTGTGTGAAAGCTAACACAATTACACAAAAGATGCACTTCCTTTTATCCTAGTTTAATACATATAAAAGAAATTATCTAGGCTTTTAATTAGTTATTTTTAAGGCAGTACACTTTGAGTTCTACAATTTGATTCTAGCCAACACCTCTGTCAAGCAAGTATGTGACTTAGTGCACTGCAGTTATAATTCAATAATATTTAGTTATGTTCTCAAAGCTACGTATTTCTTTAACAGAAATAAATGTCATCTCAAGTTTTAATTTGCTAAAGTTAAATTTGCTCAGCCATCTAGAGGAAAATTACATAGGTCTAAACACAAAGAAAGTAAGTAAAGAAGATGTACAAATACTATGTATACAAGAGTCTGGCTTTTATTGTCCCCAATGTCAGTTATTTATAGGTATTAATTTTGAGAAGGAACATTAGGTTCTAGCAGCAGTTCATGGCAGGCCTATAAATAAAGCATCATTTCCACTATAAAAGCTAAAAATCCTTTCAACAAACAAAATTGTTGATTTTTATTTTCTGATCAGTTCTTTAAAGTTATAACATAAACAATATGTCCATATCTTTACATCTTTTTCTTTCTTTTTTTGTCCCCACAAATTAATTTATTCACTGTCTTCTAGTGTCTCAGGATACAGTTTTTTGTATTGTTTTGTTTTATATGAGATAGATGCATTACTTGGAATAAAACAAACTTGGAATAAAACACACTATTTGCAAGACACATTTTTTAAGTAGTTTGGGGACTCCTGAGTAATTTCACTCACAGACAGGGACTCATCAGAGTATCACATTTGTTTAAAAAAAAAAAAAAAAGTTCTACCCCCCCCATAGAATTGTTAGTTTTTGGAAAAAACTCTAAAATTTAGTGATTTTGATATTTTTGTGTTAATTTTTCATCAAATTGTTCAACAAACAAGCTACATGACAAAGTCGATCAGTAGAGAAATTCAACAAAGCCTTGTTGAAGACGCCTTTCAACATGGCTGCCATCTCCCCCTCATTCTTTCCCAGCTGACCTCAGCGGGCTGTGATTTTGCAAGTGGTATTTCTAGCTCTTTGTTCTTAATGGGATTCTCTTGTCTCCATCTCCTCACCAGTTACGAGGTCATCCTTCTCCCTGGGGGCATTTGGCTTTACTGTCATGGAGCACAATGGGAAATAGCCACCCTTCAAGCAATTGTCAGCAAGTTTCTCTGAAGCACAAGAATTAAGGGAACAGTGGTGGTGGTGGTGGTGGTATTTCATAACTTTCAGAACAGCTGGCAGGGGTCAATATGACCACATCTATTAAATACTTCTCAGGAGTCCTCACGCACACTAGATCCACTTGATAGTGTAGGCAGGAAAGAGGAAGGAAACTTGTTTTAAGTGTGTGCCTGACAGACAGAAGAGAAAATTTAGGAATGTGTGCTAGGGGATGGGGATTTAGGAGACACTGGGCAAAGGCTGGCAGATGGGAAGAGAGAAGCATGGGTGTTCCTTAACCCTGAGCAGCTATTCCCACTCATTTGTCTGGGGGATCTTTGAAGACACTAGTGTAACATATAAACAGAACTAGTGGCTTCCAAAGGCAAGAATTACCAAAATTTGTGTTTGAAACATTTTGGAACCTTCAGCTATCTCAGTCATCAAAGAGAAAACCAACACTTGGTGATGCAGTAGGAGTGTGTACCCATGCTCCAGCTTGCAAACCCACCCTTGTACATTTGTGCCTTTACCGTCAGTTTACACAGACAAGCTGTCCCACAGACACTGGATTTTCATAATCATAATTCATCTGTTACTGTATGGCATGTGCAGGACAAAATTAGGGGGCAATGGATTTTCAAACGTAGTCTTTCTGTAACTTGGAGTTTGTAAAGTGAGTCGCTCATGCAGCTCACAGGGTATCTTCTTTTTACTTACATGTGATACACCCATACCGGCTCAAGGGGGAAGAAGGACACATTCTGATCTAGGTTTTGTGTTTTCTTAATGATTTATCAAAATACTGAAGTATTTAAATTGAAAACCAAAATCACTATTTATTTTTAGATGTTATCTCAGTACCTCACGTTTTTTTCATTTCCCAAGGCCCTGGCCAGCCTACCATTTCAACTGAAGCTACTTAAATTTCTCCCTTGGTACATAGTCTATGACATTGAATCTCGCATTGGAAGCCTGTAGAGAAATTTTCGGTTGGGCACAGAAATGCCCCAAATAGCACCTTACAGACAGCCCCAGGTCTCAGAGCTTGTGCTCCCTGACGTGCACAGGTCATAAACAATTTTTCACTGTTCACTCAGTCAGTATTTTCAAAGGCACTTTTACAAATGATCATATTCCAAACATAATTGAAATTACACTACAGTTCAAGGACGTGTCCCAGCATCAGTGATGAATTCCATGACCCCTCCACTCTGCCCAGCTACTGGAACACAATAAAAAATTTGAGGCTGCTCTATTCAATTTATTATCACATCACAATCCTCAAACCTCATTTGGTGCCATTAAGAGCATGGCCCTTCATCCTGTCTGATTCAGGTTCACTCAGAGTGTGAATGTGGCCCAAAGTGTCAGACCTGGGATCTCAGGTAAACAAGTGGGTAAGGATCAGGCAGGTTGAAATTAAGAATGAGTTGTTCTCTGCCCTCATTGCTGTAAGGCTGGTCAGCCATACTTAGGGGGAACAGTAAATTCCTTCTGAAGGTTTTGGTACAGTAACGAACAACATTCCTTTTGCCACACATCAAAACTCAGAGAAGGAAAGGGAGTTGGGAGGGTAGTGTAGGATGAGAACAATTGTTTGAAGAAGCCTCTAGTCCTCCTGGGTCCTGAAGTCCACTCAATAAAGGGAAGTAGCAGATGCAGGGATTGACATATCTCTGGGCATATAAACACTGAATAAACTCAATCACACAAGAAGAAACACTGATGATACCTAACAATTGGTGGTACCTATACAATAACAATTTTGTAGACTTTGTATGCATTCAGTGTTAGACCTTAATCCATAATATTTCACAATTCTGTGTTAGGTGATGTGCGTGATCCAGCAGATTCCCAGTTGTCCCAGTAGTTGTTGCCCTCACTACAAAGGCAAATAAGGTAAAAAGCAGTTGCTTAATGTTTCCATAATTTATAGTGTGTTCGACATTCATTCAGTTTACCCATCTTGTTCCTAATCCTAAAATAACCATCTTTAAAACAGGGTATTTTGCAGATTTTTACAACTTTATAACATCTGCACCAAATATTGTGGGAATGTTTTAACCCAAGTTCCAAAATTATACATGATTTAATAAGTGGGTTGTTTATGTTGGTTAAAAAAGTCAGCTATTGAAAACAGATTCATGGAGGATAAACAGCTCTAGTACATGAATTGTTTAGGTTTATTGCATTGTCCATAAGTATATTTAAATATGAGTTATTAAATTAGGTTACTAAACTAGCTTAGCCTTACATATTTATGTTTGGGGACCTTGTATGGCATTTTGTGGCACAATGCTTAAGACACCTATTAGCATTTTCAAATTAACCTGTTTGAAGAGGAACTGGAAAACAGGAACAGCGTCAACAGGAAATGTTAAACAGCTATTAATGTGTTTATCTGAGAAGTCTTCCTGTCTGTAAATACAGTCATTTTTGCACTGCCGTTGATGACAATTGACTGTGAGGAGTTTAAAGCTTTCATAACTATGGCTCCACTTTTATGCATAACTTTTGTTGAAAAGTACATAATTAATTGCTAATTTTGTATTACAGCCTAGATTTGATTGGTTTAGTACCAGAAAATTTACTTGAGGTCCCAAAAAAGTACAGTGAGATCCCTCTTTGTGAAATAATTAAATTTCATGTCTCCTGATTCATGTAAACTGTTTCCTTTGCAATTTCAGTGTAGTTTTAAAAAGTTACAGTAAAAAGAAATTTTGTGCTCCTGCATGCCAATGATCTAAAAGAAGTAGATAAAATATAGTGGATAAAACACATAAAGAGAAGATGGACCTAGTTAGAAGGGCAGTACAAACAATCAATGACTTTTTTATTGTACACATTGTTCTTTTGCATCCACTTTTCTGCAAGTTTGTCCCCTATAGACTAGTGAGCATGTAGACCATCTTTACAAAGCATTGCCTGAAGATGAAAATTAAGGAGTAGAATAAGCTGTGGAGGTCAGGAGGAAAATGAGTGGGGGTGGAAGTGGAAAAAATTAAGTACAATCATTAGCAAAGCACCTCTCACTCAGAGAACATGTAAGAAGGGAGATATCATGTATTTGCTAAAGTATATTTCCACCTGTTCCTTATTCCCCATAGTCACATCCTCACACACAGATCTGCATTCCCTCACCAGGACAAAGGAAAGCTTAACTGTGTTAACATCAGGGTTAAGAGTTTCCTTCCAGTGATGATTTTTCTGTGACAGAATACACTCCTTTCTCTTTTAATAATGCTTGGCTCACTAGCAGGAGAAAGTGACAAAAATTGGGTAAGAAGGCATCCAAGGTTTATAATCCACGGAGCCAACTCTTCCCACTGCTCTCTGCCAGCCCCCTAGCAGATGTTATTCTGCAGGTAGTGCCAGGATCCAACTGCTGCTGCTGTTAGAAAAAGCCATTCAGCTCACCTGCTGGAGGCAGGAGTTCTGCTATGACTACTGCAGCCAGTTCATGTTCTCTCACTTGAACAGTCCAGTCTCTCCCCTGGATTAAAGCACCCAGGACCACAGGAGACACAGATGCCTTACTGGATAATTGAGACCTAAGCGTGGCTAGACAGGAATTGCAGCCACCTGGTTTTCACACAGGCACAGCTTTTCGCCTGCCAGGGAGGCAGGCTCAATGCAGGCTTTTGAGAAAACATCATTTTATCAAGTGCCAAACACCCAGCAGTGGCACACACTTTCTTCTTTGTTCTCTGCAACACAGAGCCAATGGTCTGATTTCTGTCTTCCCAAAGGCAAGACTAATTGTCTCTCAGTGATCCATGGAGCAGCAACAAAGCAATATGTTGAGAATAGATATCAGACAAGGTAAGAGAAAAGAGAGGCATAGTGATAATTCTTCCTCTTCAGCCATCATCAGGCATGGAGATTTGAGCTGTTCTGTCAGAGTGCAACACTGAAGCTTCTGTGGCATGGCCACAACAAGCCATACAAATGGTGAACCAAGTCTGACACATGCCCATTAGAGTAACAAAAATAGAGCAATTACAAGTAATCAGGTCTCAGATTAGTATCAGTAAAATCATTGGCACTCGCATTTATTACAATTCCTTCAACAACACACACAAGTTCTTGTTAAATACTGGCTCACACAAAAGTGTATCTTAAATTCAAGAGATGAACCAGCCCTTCTCCATAGTTCTGAGATTTTTGCTTTCCCAGTTCCAACAAGACCTTATCATAAATTATCAGAGAGGGTGGGATCACAGTGTGATTGAGGAAAGTCAGGAGAAATCTGAAGTTTTTGATAAGTTTAGTAGAAGAGCAACAGAACACAGCTGATGAATACAGTAACACAAATCATAAAGCCTTATTGTCAGTACTGGAAAAAACTTTTATGTGACTAGCCCCACTTTAACAAAACATTAACTTTTTCCACAAGTGAAATATTGGGTGATTTGGTTGTTGGGAGTGAGTTGAGGTCTGATATGCCTGGTTAGTCTTTGGTGGGTAATTCATTTGGATCCTGAACACCTAAACCAGATGTTTGTATTTAATAGGTCAGTGAGTCTCATAAGCAAGTCATTATTTAATAGTAGAATTGGGTATTTCAACATCTCTCTCTCCTTTTCCACTACCAAGCAGACATAGTGTCACACATATACACTTTTATCATTTGTGTGCAGCATACTGTAGGCATTCAATAGCTTTAAGAGTTGTGTGTAGAAGACTGATGTAATTCTTCGCAGTTTATGAGAGCTCTAACTGGAGGTTTATAGAATACAAAGGTTTAAGTATTCTATATCTGGGACAGATTCAGAAGTGAAATAGAAAAAGAAAGTCATGTTTGGAATATAATACAAGTGGGACACAAGTACCAAAACAGTCATCTGTTAAGTCCTCCTACTGACTAATTTGAACTGTGGTTTTATTCATTAAATTGCATTCACAGCTAGATACTTTGCTGAGTTGTCAGCCTTTCCTTAATGTGAATCTGGAAGTGAGTTCATTGGGGTAAGTCTGAATTCCAGGTCTTTTTCTTCAAATGTTCATTTTCTTCATGGAATTCTTTTGGATTTAATCCAGTGTAATAGGGTAGGGTTTGGCCTATCGTCATTTCAAAGATTCCAAAATTTTCAAACATTGGATTGTAAATGAACCTGGGATATCCATAATATGTGAAGAAATTTAATTATCAACTGAGTTCAGATATGTATACAAATATGTAGAAAACAGTCAAGAAGTTTAAATTTGCATCTTATCAAATACAACTTGCCCCTTTTTCTCCATTCTTGAAGCTGTCAACTCCCATTCAGTAAAGGAGATTTTCCAAAGTGACAGGGCATAATTTGGAGCCAAAACTGCCAAAAAGCAAAAATAATTGCTCGTCTTAATACCAAGTATCTTTATTTCCAATTGCTATATATTAAAATGAGGTTTTGAGCAGTACTGTTCATCAGAAAGATATTTTTGCATAATCCAGAATTTTACAGTAGGATAATGTCCTGAAATTACATTTGAAGATGGGGTTTAAAATAAAATAGCATTCATTAATAGGAAAGAACAGATCCTTTTAGATACATAATTAAAATTAGATATTTAAATCAAATAATATAACTGTAGTATATAAGTATAGTCTAATTGTATCAATACACAGCTAAGTGTTGAAACAAACTTTAAAGTGAATATGGAATAAATTAATTAGAATCCCCAAGTTCACCTCATGTTAAACAAGAATAGTAACAATGCTTCATTGCCCAATTTTTTTCATACAGTTACTTTAATTTTGAGTTGCTCAGAAATTTGCCATATTTCAATTGTTCACCCTGAAGTATGTCATGCTGTTTGCTCACTTTAGGCTGAGTTCTTCTAGATAGTGTCATCTTAAATGCATCACCCATTTCCCAGAACAGTATCAAGGTTAAAGTGGTGCTGTCCATGTAAAAATCCTTCCAGTTACCTCATGAAGGAAGTCTGTTTTCCTTGCTGCTTGGAGCACAGGCATGAAGGTGCTCAGGAGGTTTCTTGCTACAAAAATCGAGGTCAATTGAAGTGTTGATGGAGACAGCTCTGGAAAGCACATTGCTACATGCTCTGGACAGTCAGCTGAAGCCTGGAAGCTAAATTTTCCAAGGATCCTCTGGGTCTTGAACATGCCTTGTTCCCACACAGCTCCTGTGTGCTGGACAAGGGGCAGAGCTCTCAATGCTCCAGGTTCTAGCCCACCTCTTGCACCATTTTATGTTCTTAAAATGACAACTTCTGAAGTCCTGATGAGCTTAAGAAAATTTTAGTTGTCAATATTTTTAAGAGAATGTTTCCACAACTAACTATAATGAAAAGCCTGGAGGCACAGTATAACTACACTACTGAAATCTTACCCCAAAAAAATTGAGAATAAATAAAAGCCAAAAGTTCTAGTAAAATGAACAACAGAAGTTTGGTTTTCAGTTTTCATAACACAGTCTTATGACTCTGAAGGCAGTTTCATGATCTGTCGTGGTCTGCGTCCTGATATTTTAAATGCTTGTGGCTGAGAATACTGGAACTGTGCATATGTTTCCCTGATAGAAATGCAGCAAGGGATGGAGTAGTTTTGTCATAGTCTTAGTCCAGAACTAAGATAGAAAACCAGCTTCTATCCATCAGGCATGCCATTCACATTGGTGTCCTGGCAGTAAAGGAAAGAAACTGATCCAAGGGGAAAGAGAGACAAGGAAACAAAAGGCATGTGTTGAGAGAGGTCAGAAACTGAGGGTCTGGGTGAAAGCAGAAGGGAGCAGGAGAGGGCTGAGAAGCAAAAATAAGCATGTCTATAGCAAGGGGTGAAATTGCTCCCTTTAGAAATCTGGGAAGAAAAGCAGCAGTTCTGGGTCCCTCTGTAGTGCAATGGAGCACTGCTGTGAAAACCACTGCTAAAATGTGTGGCTTAACACTAGGTAATAGCCAACCACTGCAACCATGGACAACCCGCATGGTGAGGTCTTTGCTGAGCTCTGAAGTTTCCAGTCTTGTCGGCCCTGCAGTTGTGGAGAGGCATTCCTTCCCCTGCTCCTTCCCTCAGCTTCACATATTAAAGGAAACCATGCATAATGGAACACATAAAAACAAAGTGAAAATAGTCAGAGTTAAGGCTGTTACAAATCAACTCTTTCTACGTGATCATTACAGCAGTCTCTAATGACACTATTGCCCATTTCCTGCACAGCCTCCATTGTGGGATTATCGAACAGACAACAGCTACTGCATGGCTCACTGTTCTTTACTTTTCTCAGATTAAACACAGTACAAATATGTGTTCCTGATCTTTGAATTCAGTCCTATTGTCAGTACTATCATAATGCTTAACAGATGAGGATGATTTTCCTGAAGAAGTTCTCTTTCCATTTCTTACAGCTAGTGCTGGGATTGGCAGCAGGCAGCTGTGAGAAAGTTAATTAAAAGTTTTTTGATCATTTTTGTGTGAAGAATTCTGTGACAGAAACAGAGATAAGGGCCAATTCAATACTGGAGTGTTTTTCAGTTTCTTGTAGTACTAACATTGTCCTTTCTCTTCTTGAAAGCCTCTGTTTTATTCACTGACACCTTTCAGCTTCTGTAAAAACATATCAAGTGTTCCTACAAGCAGATGCATGCAATAAATCAGGTGAGCAAAGCTCTGTAGATGTAGGACTAGCTCCTGCCCTTGGGATTTCTTTTTGCAGGTTAAGCTGGCACCACAACTTTTGGCTCTGGGCCCAGCTGCAAGGAGAGACGTGTGCCTCCCACCACCTCCTCCCAGAAGGATGTCATCGAGGCAGCCCCTCAAGGTCCAAGCATCTGGCCAAATGCAAGAACAGCAAATGACTGGATGGAAAGATTCCAGACAGAGCTGGGCTAGCAGTTGGATCTTACCCTCGCTATGTTTTGTGCACTTAATAGGTATTGCAATTATCATGTAATTAAAGAACATCATAACATGTACAAGTAGGTTGGATTAATATTACTTAGGCAGTTTAACCCCAGTAATTATTAACTTCTCAGTGCTTGACTTGGAATCTCAGCATTCCTGTAGAGTAGTTTTCTGGATGTAACAGTCTTTACTTATCTAACAATATGCTTCATGCTTCATTTGCCAGAAATGTTATGAGCTTTGAGTCAACACATTAGGAGCATGTCTCTGTTTTCAGTGGCTGAAGGCCAACTTTTAATTTCACTTATTTGCCACTGGCTAAACTGTGTCATTTCCTAAACATTTCTTAATTTTTAAAGTAAACACCTAACCAGTACTGCAATATACTAAAACACAGTGTTCAAATGGGTGGAAGGGGGAACAGAAATATGTGGTAAGGTGTTATGTATGGGGGAAATCTACTCCATTTTTATTTTGACAGCATAGGGTGAAAATTTTTGCTATATATTCCCCCACGTTTCAATTTCAGTGTTATTTTGGCTTTAGCTATATTTTGTTTTGAGCAGAATTCTGTTTAATTTGCTTTACAGCTTTGTATTCATGATATACATTACAGAATAAAACAGCAGCGTAAAGTACAAGGTAGCTTGCGTGTTCCTAGAAATAGAGGGAGCGTGGATTAACAAGATTTGGCTGTGCTTAGTAAAACATTTGGCTAAAAACAGATTATAATGTTAAGAAGTCAGATGATTTGACTTTTTCTGCAGAACAGTGGATTAAAAAGAAACCAGCACTGTCCTTCATAAGTGGTTATCATCTGCATTCCCTGTGCATGCTACCAGTGTTCACTTGTAGAGCATCACTATTTTTAGGGGAAAAAAGCTTCTCTAAACTATTACGATCTTTTTGGTGAATTCTCTGCAATATTGAGACTTTATTGCCACCAGCGTGCATTTGCTCACAACACCACTGTCTCTGTTTGACAGATAAAGTTCATCTTTTTAGAGGAACTGGAGAGAATTGTGATGAGAATGAGAATAAGAATTAAATGTAATCTGTCACCAGACTGTAAACGTATATCAGATTGTAAATGTAATCTGTTAAGAGAGGTCGTCTGAAATATCTGGGGTATACTATTGCTAAATGTGTCCCACATTTACACTGAGGATTTTGGTATTCGCCTGAATGCTACACCTTCAAGAAATGGAGTTTTTCCTTCTTCATGACTGAAGGGCTGGTTGATTACTGACTTTGATTACTCAGATATTGCCATCATCACCTAAGCACACTTCATGCTCAGAAGTCATTCCTCATTACAAAACCAAAACAAAACAAAACAGGCCTGTTTCACCTTCTCCAAGCTGACCTTTTAGTTAATTTTAAGACTTTAAGATTAATTCTTAAGTATTCAATTGCTTTTAAAATCTTAATTCATCACAAATATTGAATGATTTTAAGGAAGATCCTTTTCAGCTGTTAAAAAAAAAAAAAGGCACCACCATTATACAGCTAAGGAATACACAGCCATTAAAAATAACTGGATCAATCATCTTCTATTTTGTAAAATGATAGGCTGCTTAGAGCTACTGAGCATTAAGGCATTAATAAAAGTGTCCAGGACAGCAAATAATCATAATAAGTGATGTCAGCATTTCTTCATGACCTTCTAATTTTATAGCCTTTTATTTGAAATACATTAATGAAAGAAGCCATCAATCAGTGCTTCTATATTGAAAAGTCCATTTTGAATTTCCATTGAAATTTCCATGTCACCTATTTATATTTCTATTGCATTAATTCACACATAGACCTATTATTTCCATACATGAGAGAGAGAGAGAGACAATTCATTTTAAATATCCATTACAAGTATTTTTAGATTCTATTTAAAGCCCTGAGGAAGTATATTTGATATGCAATTGAACACCAAATTAACTCATTAAGATAAGCACAATTTTGTTAGTGTTAAATCAATTTCTAGTAAAAGACTGCTTTCTTGTGCTGATAATTTATGGAAAGATTTGACTGTTATAGCTCCCAGCAAATCCTTACGAGCATGTCTGTAATCTTACTATGCTGGAAGTATTACAGATAGTAAAAAATATGCTTAGGCATCATTTTTAGAGAATGTACTGTACCTTAAGGCATTGTGGAATCTTCGTCCTCAAGAGTATCATTTTTCACTTTAGGGAACTTCCAAAACAGTACATGAAGTGGCCTCTCTCTGCCTTTTGGAGTGCTCGCTTGTAATGGTGTCATGTGAATTTTCTATTCAGAGAAAAAAGGGGCAACACAGAGATGAATTAGGGAACAGATTGCATTAAAAGGATGGTGGGTTTTAGGATCTGTATCAGAATTCAGTCCCTTGATTTGGACAATCCAATTCTATAGTGGTTCACACTGAATATGGAATGAATGCTTTCTGAAATATTTACCAGATCAGGTTTTTTACTTAAATTTTACAAGCCATGTTCAATATCTAAAAATCAATGTAATTCTATTTGCATAAACCTATGATTCCAGTGCAGAATGAAACTATTTAAGTCTGGATTATCATGGTCCAGGTTTCAACCCCACTCCTGCCCCTGTCCTGGTCATCCTTGCCAGAGCTGTGTGGCTGAGAAAGGCCAGACTGACCCACCCTATGCAGCAGAGCAGCTGGAAACAGCTCCACCACAAACCTTTGATGGGGGAGATTCCTGAACTACTCTTGTCCAAGCATTTGGGCAGCTCAGTGTGGCCTAAGGCAGAGGGAATACCAACTTAGCAGGGCAGCCTGGATTTCAATCAGCTGAATCCACTGCGGGATCTTTGACATATGTGGCTGACAGTTATTGGCTGACAAGGCTAAATTGTATTGGTTTTAGTGAAATAAATCTTGCCACAATAAGAATGGAGCAGTTTTCCAGGCAAGAGATTTTCAAATAATATATGATTTGTCTACCAAACACTGAGATCGTGGTAGCTTGAGACACTAACTGAGCAGGGCAGACAGATGCAACAGATCTCTTCAGTGAAATTACATTTAATAACGGAAAACCACAACTCCAGATTTAAGATTCCCTGATAGAAGTTAAAAAAACCAAAACAACAAACTCTCCAAAAAACCCTATCACAGACTTCTTCCCTGTACAGATGTGCAGCAGACATGTGGGTTAGTTGCTGAGGCTGCAGTTACAGTCTGCTTTGTACTGGGATCATGAGGAACATGATATGTGACTGTATCTACCCCGGCGAGCTGTGCATCCCAAGATGAGCAGATCCGGAAAGTGAAACAGCCGGAGCCAAGGACCTGACTTCCCAACTATCTGCCTTTGGGAGGATGGGGTGCTGGTTCAGATGAGCTCTAGTCTGGCCACATGGAACAAATGCCTATGAACTGTGGGACTGCATTAGTTCATCTCCTGAAGCACATTTTCTGCCTTGGCTAAGCCTGTGCTTGAGGAGAACATTCTGCAACACAGACTGAGAGAGAACAGGATGTCTCCTCAGGAGTGCTCACTCACCTGGTCCAAGCTGGAAGGCTCATCAAGATACACCCATGTATGTGTTCCAGTGCCTGCTGGGATGGACTGGATGGCCAGTGCTGAAAATATGACAGAGTCCATCAAGCAAACTGCTGGAAATTGTATGTGTGCAATAAGTTGTACTGTATCTTAGTACTCCTTCACTTTTAGATACGAGGCTAAGCTCACTTTTGATACCTACAAATGCTTTTCTTAATGGTGTTTTTAAACTCATGGCCAAATGCTGGATGAAGCATTATATATCCTCTGGTTTATCCCAGGCATTTTGCCTGAGTAAAGACATTAAGATCAGGCTTATAGATGCTAAATTCTTAAGATCCTTTGGGAGACATAAATCGTGACTTCATATAAGTTGACTGATTCAAGTGAAAGAAAATACATGTAAGAATGTGTACTTGTTAGAAATATATTCTTAAAGATATATTGAAAAATCAAGTCCTGTCACACTGATGTCATCTGCAAAGGTGGGGTACTGCCTGTGAGGTACTTCAATGTTTTGTGGGTTCCTATAAAACTTGGCCAAGGAGCAAAGGCATTTCTGTTTAACAAGCTAATAAATAGTTTTGAATAACTCACCTTGTGTCTCATAACATTTGGAATCAAAACATAAAGCAAAGCCAAGGAGGATAGAAAAAAAAGAAATGCAAGGCTGCCCTCTGCCTCTTGCACTGGAAGGGATGTAGGGATGGTTATGGAAGCAGTCGCTTTTTAACAGTCATGATCCATTGGCTTTTCTGTTTTTCACCCTCTGCTTCAGTAAATGGCGCATTATGCTGTATTGCATGAAACAAAAAAGATATTCTGACAAAATTTCAAGGTTCATTAAACAAAAAAGTGCTGTGCAGAACATTTTTCAGGGAATTACATGATCTCCACTGGTATGCCAGAATGTTCAACTATTGCAGGAGGAAATAGTCCTCTATCTTGTGACTTAGCCTAGAATCGACAGGGTTGATTTGCATTTAACATTTTTTCCTGGGGGCTGGACTTTTTCTAGGGTTTTTTATGTTCTGTCAGGATTGCAAGAAAGTCACCTTGGTGTTAGCATTACAGCTTCCCCAACTCCCAGATAATCTGGTAAGACTATTGTGATCCAACCAGACATTTCTAAATTAAGAGAGGAAGTGAAGAGAAAGAAAGGCCACATTCATGTAGGATGAATGTGGCAGAGAGGGCAGAGTCTGTACTTTTCTGCTGATAGTATTTAATCCATTGAAGTGACTTAGCCCTAGAAGAAATGCAAGTGAAAGGAGCCTTATTTCCAAAATTTTTATTTATGGTTACACCCTTATGACTGATTAATCAGTGTCTAAGCTGACAAGTTTTGACTCTTAATCTGCATTTGAGACACAATGTTTATCTGTGGCTGGTGTCCAGAGTAGAAGGAATAAGAGAAGTAAGTTCTGAGAATAACATTATTGAATAGTAGTACTAATTTTACTGCAGCTGCTTTAGCTTTTAATTACTTAGTTTAACTATTTTGATGGGAGCTTTTAGGCTTTAACTTGTGGAATAGCAGAAATAAATTAAAAAGAATTAATTTTAAATATTAATTTTTATACCTGAAGTATCATGCCATGAATAACATCTGCTTTTTAGCTTCAAAGGGCACAAGACTGAATCCACACACAGAATTTCAACCAGTTCTTGTTGTTGTTCATATAGGAGCATATGAGCATTATGTGACCACTGTGGGGCCATTATGCAGGTTAAACCTACAAATCTTTAGGTGTCTGCCATCTTTAGTCATACCTGAGTGCCCCCATTTAAGGTAGGGAATTAAACATGCAGCAAATGAGAATCACATGGGTAACATTTGGAAAATAATTACAATAACTACGTTGATGGAAATCATCCAAGAAAAGCTTTGGCAAAATGAGTTCTGAAGTACAGTTCTTCTGTGTTTACATTTTTCACACTCAAATACAAAGTTTATATTGTTCCCCTTTACTCCACCTGGGAAATGAGGGATATTTCTCTTCTATGTTTCCAAAAAATCAAAAATAAGATTTGAAGTAAATGTGAAACTGTTAGCTTAAGGGCATATTTTCGTCTTGTTTGAAGCAATAATTTTTAATAGCATTAATAAGAGGCATACACACTGGGAAAATAAGTCCACGTGGGCTTGTGTGTCCCAGGTAAGCGAGCTGAGCTGTGCACATCTTTGTCTTCATGGAATGATCCAAGCATGCTTTGTACCTCATATGCACAACGACCTCAGTCATAGTCATTTTGCCAGTTAGTGCCTGCATAAATAATTAAGAATTTCTGTTACTCAACTATATAGTACTTCATAAATACATGATATCAATTTATTAACCTTCACAGATTAATTTTCACAGTGAAAAAAATGGGAAAAGAGCACTTGTCAATGCCTGCCTGTGTTAATATATTACAAACACAAAGCTCAGAAGAGTATGAGAGTGAAAATGAGGGTGCTATTATTTGCACTGTTTCTGTATTAGAGAAGCATGTAAGTCTTTCAAACAAGGCTAAGGCCCCTTATTGTAGCAAGCTCTGCATATAGTCCCAAACTATTCCCTGGAGAGACCTCTAGGCCTTCCTTGTGTCTCAGCCATTCCCTAGCACCTCCCAGTGGGTCAGGCTATGCAAGCACCACCCAGGCAGCTTCCCTTCTGCTGTCAAAATAAATATCAATGAGTAAGGGGTAACAATGGGCTACTTCAGCTAGTGAAGAAAGGTAAGGCAGCTCCTTAGCCAGAATAAGCTGATATGGACCGCAAATATGGATTGAAAGCTTGTTTAGCTGATGAGTTTAGAAATACAGACAATTTTTGACTGATGTCTTGCTTAGTAAAGAGCACCGCAGGAGAGCAGCAGGGATTTAAACAGAATAGATGGATGCCTGGCTGGAGTTTTCCTGTGAATGCATAAATGCATGTAAAAGACAACACATGATGGCCACTGAGGTTGGCAGCAAGGCTGGCTTAGCCAAGACAAAGGTCGGACACAGGACAACGCAGCAGAAGAGAAATAGTGCAGGGAGGAAGTTTTGTTCAGCATGGGAGTCAATAGACTTATCAACGAAAAGTGTAAGGAGAGGAGATTGAAAAACTAAAAAGAGGATCCTAGAGGTGGTGTTTTGAGATTAACCACCCAAAACAGATTAAACAGACTTTCTTCTGTGACCTAAGCAGGTACAATTTACAGCTACAAAAGGTGAAAGACACATCCAGACATCGTTTTGAATTGCAGATACTACTAAAGTCACCTAGACTTGAAGCAGCAGAAGGAACTGCACTGAGGTTTAGTAAACACAGACCAAAAGGCAATAGCTCAGATTAAATAATTAAAATCAATTAAAAGGAAAACAAACAGAAATAATTTTATGTTGTGAACTAGTAGTGGCATTAGCTCTTACAGCAAGTGCACTCCTGTTCTGTTAAAACACAGCTAATGTTCAGATAAAATAACTAAAGTTCAGTAACCAGTAGTCTACTCTTGAGCATTTCACTGCAATCATTAAGTCAAAACTAACAAAACAATGACAGGAGTGTCTTCAAAGAAGGGGCACATTTTTATTCCACAAGAGCAGACATCTAATGATCTTGTAACTTGATTTCTGAATACAATTTAAAATCTTCTCGGAAGTGCTGTACCCTTTAAATTTGTAGACCTTGACATGGCAGATTGCAGATACACTGAAGTGCAAAACATTCAGAAAAGGGCCTGAAAAGTTTCCTCATAAATCCCAGAGTCAAAGACAGTGTCAATAACTTAAGGGTGTCAGCATATGCAAACTTCCTCCAGTGTCTGCAGTGGGAAAACTGTATTACAGGTAAATTATACAGAAAATTTGCAAAAAGATAACATCTGAATAGGGTCTTAGCTCTCAAGCTTAGCTTGATTTCAGCTCTGCATATAGTGAAAATACCAAACAGTAAATTAAAGAATCTGTTCCTAACCTTTGTGGCTCAATGCTCTGGAGAGAAGTGTTAAGTCTATGTATTCCTCTTGTACCAAAGTCTCCCAGTACAAATCTGGGGCTTCACCCTTTCATTTTACAGCGTCTCTGGGACACAAACTGGCTGGACTACCACTTCTGCACAGGGAGAGAGATCTCAGGACTCCTCTAAAAAACAGGACTTCTGCTAAGATAAAGAAAATAAGCATAAAAATTCACTGGCAAAGGCCTGTTCACAGCAGAAGTTCTGGTAAAGGTGGGCCCACATCACTGGTAGAGACCATCATTCAGATTCCTGCCTTTCATCTAGCTTTCAGAACACTCCATGAAAAATCTTGGCAAAATTTAATTATAATAACCCTGAGATCCTGGGCTACCCACATGGCCTATAACCACATTTCTATTTGGTTTGTGAGCATAATCAGAAAACACTGGAATTTCCGGGACTTCACTGTACTAACAGTCTTACTAAACAGTAAATCCAGTCACACCAAGAGCTGTGCTGGACCCATCTTATCGATTTTCCTACTCCAAAAACATTTCTGAAGAGACGTCCAAAAGATATTTAAAAAAAAAATTTAAAAATTTGTTCTACTTTATGCTCCAGTGTGCCCTGCATTTTGCTCTGTCCTGTCATGTGCTTACTCTGTGAAGTAACGAACATGTTCCCTCACAGCTGTCATGCATGTTTTTTCTCAAACTTTTAAACATTTTCCTTTTTTGTTGGAACCAATCTGGAATATTTGGCCAGCACTAGAAACTCATCTTGGAGGTGTTTAAAGAAAATTTAAGATTATATCAAGCACTGATGATAAATATCTACATGAGGGACATGAAATTAACTCTCTCCTTTTGTCATCCTCTGAGACAATAAGAGGACAAGAAGGTCATATACCTCAAATAATTCACAGCTTTTTTGGCACTTTCTGAAGAGATCTATTACTCAGTAAACTTATTTACTTCCTGTATTGATTTTGAGCAGCAGACATTTTGTAAAATCTTTCCCATATTTCAGGAAAGGAGCCTAATTTTATCTTTGCACCATGAGAATGTCATAAGGATCTTTGTGATAGCAAAACCAGATAGACTCATGGTATGTGAAATAAACCTTATCTTTAAAAGCCCTTTGAACAGATATCTGTCTAAACAAACTGCTCCCAGTTGTCTAAATTTTACATGTACACAATATATGTATTTACATGTACACAATATATTTTACATGTATACAATATATAATATTACAGAAAGAAACAGAGAACTGCCACAAACTTTCTTACTGACTGATTGTACACTTTTTATTTACTCCATGTACAGTTTCTAGGAAAATGTGGTTTTTAGTTGCCAATTGCTAATATGATTTCGTGCTTAGAAGCAAATCACCATCTCCCTTATAAATTAAAAGCATCACAGATAATTGATCTAACACATTTGCCAAGCTTTTTCATTCTGTCAATTTAGATATAGTATTAAAAATCAACTTGAAATAATAGAATGGTTTATGAAATGCAGCTACTGTCTGTTCTACATATTTTATTATTAAGTAAACTTGTGCCAAAAGGAAAGCTCACATAGAGCCAGAAAGTCTGCATGAAATCATTTACTACGCCCCAAAAATGCACTGAAGACAAATTAAGTTCTGAACTTTCACTGTTCTCTAATAGAGCCCCCTACAAGAAATTGTTTATTGTTCATGGGCCAACACTAAAAATGTGATTAATTTCAATTTGTGAAATATGCTTTGATCACAATTATTACATATTTGAACAAATCATTAAAAAATCCACCCTTGTCTGAGACGGGATTGCAAATACACTGTTCTACAATAAGGTGTAAGTCAGGTAGAGTGGTGGGAGGGAAGAGAGGCAGTAGGTAACTTGCAAAACAGGATGGCGTGACTTCGTGCACACTAACATTGATTGCAATAAATGTTTTCTGCTTCGAATCAGACATTCCAGTTCTCTATCACTGATGAAATTCAGATTTCAAAGGCTGCAGCCAGAAAGCCTGGTTTCAATCCACCATTGGAATGGGGGCATGGGTGAAGGGAGGGAAAAATGAGCTAAACTGAAGATGATGAGATCAGTTTTTAAAGTGCAACATAGTGTGTTTTAATTGTGGTTTGACATATATAAATATCAGGATGTCAACTGTCACGTTCAGAGAGACAATATGAGGTTATTCCAATCCTTCTTAGTGAAAGCAAAAAGTTAGTTCAGCAATGTAATAGAAAAATAGGGGTTTGAAATCAAATTGCATTGAAAAATCAAAGAGGCGATTGATCCAAATTATATCCTGAGAAAACTCATAAAATAACAAAAAAATCCAGTTTTCAGATTGTTCATCTCAGAGTCCAAAAAAAGCACAAAAGGCATCAAATTTTGATTCCTTCAGCTCTGGCACAATAACAGTGTATAGATGTAGAGTGCATGTCTATTCATAGGGCATTCAGAGGAACTGCTGAGTTATCGTTTGGGACTCTTGGGACTGGTGGTACAGTGCTGATTGACCGAGTACATAATCAATTGTAATAAGACATAAACTATGCAAACATTATTACATTATCCATTATATGTCTGAATTTAATGCTCATGTGCTTCAAGGAGACTAGATTACAGAACTAATGTAAATTAAGGTGGTCCAAAATAACACACCTTTCACGATTTCAGTATTAATGGACTTGGGGCTAGCATTCAGATTCTAAATTAGCTGGGAACTGAAAGAGCTGACAAAGGTTTAACCGATATCTCCTACCTGTGTGTTAGCCTCCATTAACCAGCTCAAAGGGTGGGAACTTGACAAAAGATCTCAAAAAACCTCTCCACTAGCCCAAGAAAACTTTGCTTTGAGACCAGTATCATCATGACCAGCAGACTCCAACAGACATGCAATAACTATTGCCCTCTTAAAACTAAAATTGTAAAACCATTAAAAAGTGATGGGTATGTTGTAAACAACCTGTTTAATGTAAACGGGTTGTTTAACCCCTTTTCTTTAGAGATGTTAAAGTTCCTGTAAGTGCAACTAATGACAGTTTTATACAGTGGTGGTTCAAGGCCAAGACTCAGTTAGTAGCTGCAAATGTTCCATAGTAACCTATCCTAAATAATTGCTGTCAGAGCACTGTCTTTACTGTTATTATTAACTCCTCTCCAGTAAACGGACACTTCCTAGTGCAGGATTTGTTGTAAGGTACAAGCAAATGTCACAACTGCTTTTTGGTCTCCTTCCTGTCGTGGCTCCTGAGTCTGGAAGATGGATGCTCTCCATGTCAGCATGTTTCACAGTAATGGACAACAACGGGGCTAAGAAGAGCAAGGCAGAAGTTTTCAGACTTCAAGACTCTTCAGGAGTCTCCTTTTTTTAGAAAAAGAAAGGCTGTTTCCCTAATAAAAAGTACTAAGAAGTGAAGAGAAAGGAGGGCAAACGAGGGAAATGTGGAGGGAAGAAGTATTTTCTGAGGTTTTGCAGCCAAAAGGATGTTTGCCTTGATGGCCACAACAGGTATTTTGAAAGACACTGACATTTTGTTCAAGGCCTCATTTGGTTTTAGTTTATGAATGCATCTTTACCACACACTGAAGTCTTCATGATGTTAAACCACGGACTAAATCAGGAGAGATGTAGGAAAACACTTAGAAAGTGTGGCAAAGAAGGCAGAGTATAGGATAGAAAAGGAAAAACAAAACTGAGAATAAACCACGAAGTACACTGTTCACTAGTTATGAAACTATATAAAAATTTACTAAGACAAAGATCTAAATCACTGCCGTACATGCAGTGTTTGAAGTGGTTGCACTGCTGTGACAGGTACAGCTTCAAGTCTCAAGTAGAAATGAGCTTGGTTCCAGCATTATATAGGAAAAATAAGAAGTCCAGCACATGTTGATTATTGCAAATCCTAGAGCAGTCCATCATAACTGGCAGATACTTTGGAGGGCATTGAATGGAAAGTTTAAAATATAACCACTAAATGCCTTTTTTTCTACCTCAATATAGCTCAATTTTTTTAGTATAAGTGCTTTTAAATGTATTATGTCTTCAATATCAAATTAAACTCATCTTTTAGAAGTTTGCAGTCATAGTGTCACCACCAACATGTTACAGTCTTTTCATAGACCTACAATGACTACAGCCTTTTCCAGCACCTTACTAAATCAAAGGATATTACTTTAAAAGTAGCAAATTAGACTTGAGGAGTCTAATTGTTACAAAAAGTTAATTTTATTAGCTCATTTATATCCAATATGTAACACAGTTACATCAAAGCAATTAGCTCCATTAACATCCCCTTTCTGACAGATGAGATTTGTAACAGGCTTCCCATACACACAAGGTTAAATACAATAAGTAATCCATAAAAATCATCCAAATTATTGCATACTGTGGAATCCCCCTGAAAATGAATAGATGTCTGAGAGGTATGTAAGAGGTAAGGGAATCAACCATCATACAACTGGAGATTATTTCTTCCCCAGAAAAATTAGAAGAGTTCTAAGGAACAAATTTGGGGGTTGGAACTGCACACTGCAATGAAGCAAAAGACCCAGGACCACTTTTCTCCTAACTATGTAGGCTGAATATCAAAAACCGAGGAGCAGAGCATAAATATTTCCAGAAAATGCACTTAGTCCAAATGTGCCTCCTAATGAGGCTTAGTTCTTCCTGTTTATGAAAGCACTGTCTATTTATGTAGGAGGACAAATTAAGATAACTCCACTGATTTCCTCTTTTTGGAGTACCTGGTCTTGGCAATGAATTTTAAACAGAAGATATGGTGGGATATTTCTTTGGAAATTCTTTGTCAGGGAGTGGGTGGAAAGAAGGAAAATCTATTCTGCAGCTACTAGGACTACAATACCAGGCTTGCAGCAACCATATATACACAAGATGCTGACCTGTATATATAAAGAAATTTATCATTATTGAATAATCCAGTGCAATATCTTTTATTCCTGCGTGACAGCAAACATATTTTATAGCAAAATAAAGGCCTGACCTTGAAACTGATTCAACAGAGAGATCAGGGCATCGAACCCAGACAAAGATCCATCCTGGTAACCAGACCTCTGAACCACCCATGCATGATAACCAGAAGGACATTTTCAATACAACTCAAACTTCCCAGCGTCGGCAGCTACCAAGCCTGCTCACCAAACCAAACTCTGCACATCTACAAAGCCAGTGGCCTGTGATTAGATTGTAATATGAACAAAGGCAATTAACCTCTGCTGTGTCTGAAACTCTGCCATAGGTTTTGTGGCAGACTTAGGAGACAATCACTGATTGTAATCAGTATCTCACTGATTATTTCATACACACAATATGGTATGGAGCAAATACAAGCAGAACCAACTGGCACAAAATAGGTAATTTAATTGAAAAAACCAAATTAAAAAAAAAAGAAAGCAAAGAAAGAAAGACACCTGTTCAACTCTTCAGGACAGCATTACTAAGCACCTCCAAAAGCTGTTTTCAAGCTGAATATCTTGATAGTTTGAAACAGCTCTTTACAAGCCAATCATAGACTGGCTCGGATTGGAAGGGACCCTAAAGATCATCTCCTTCTAATCCCCCCCAACACCTTCTACTTGACCAGGTTGCTCAAAGTCTCATCCAACCTGGCCTTGAGCACTTCCAGGGATAGGGCATCCAAAATTTCCCTGGGCAACCTGTTCCAGTGCCACACCACCCTCACAGTAAAGAATTTCTTAGCAGCATCAAATCTAAATGTATCCTCCTTTAGTTTAAAACCCTTCCCCGTTACTCTACCACTACATGCTGTCATAAAATGTTGCCCTTCCTATTTTTAATAAACACCCCTTGCTACTGGAAGGCCACAATGAGGTGCCCCTGGAGCCTTCTCTTCTCCAGGCTTAACAATCCCAGTTCTCTTAGCCTGTCTTTATAGGAGAGGTGCTCAAACCCTCTGATCATCCTCGTGGCCCACATCTGGAACTGTTCTAAAAGGTCCACATCTTTCTTGTGCTGTGGATTCAAGGCCTGGGTGCACAATTCGAGGCGGGGTCTCACGAGGGCAGAGCAGAGGGGCAGAATCACCTCCCTCAACCTGCTGGCCACTCCTCTTCTGATGCAGCCCAGGATGCAGCTCACCTTCCAGGCTGCAAGCCCACACTCTTAGACCATGTCCAGCTTTTCATCCACCAGAACACCCAGGCTGCTCTCAATGATTTCCTCTCCCAGTCTTTCCCAATCCAAATGGTGAGTGCAGAGCCAAGCTTATTGCATTTTTACTAACTGTCCAACCGCTTTTGGTAGCTTTCTGCATATTTTCTAGATGTGCTGGATCTTACTATGTGTCATCTGTCTTTCTGCCCTCTCTGGAGACTGCATGAAGCTCACTCCGTGCTCTGGATACAAAAGCAGGGTTTCAGAAGCTGTCATACCATTCATTTATTACAAGGGTCTTCAATTCAGTGTTGGATTTTTTCCCAGGTAAGCTTGTGCATGCACATTCACCTGTGCAATGCTACGTGATGCAAGGCACAGGATGTGCAATACTGAATTGGACTAAATAACAGCTCTGTAGTCCTTACCAGAAGAGCTAAACAGCCTTTCTAAAGAACACCTCACAGATCTTATATATCTCCTTATTGTAGTGATTTGCTTTACAGTGGATTAAATGGGTCACCATGGCACTTCCTTGAATTAATACAAGATCAAGAAATCTAAATGATTGATTGCAGCATCAAATGATTATCAGTAGTCTTGACTGATAAGAAAAATAGTGTGAAATAGAAATGTCATTTAGAAATAATTTCTAAATGAATTTCTAATAATTTCTAAAGTTTGCATTGCCTAGGCATTATCAAACAGACTTTTGTTGCTCATTGAAAACACATGGCAAGAGGTTAGTGGTACAGAATAAAGCAGAAAGATTACCATTCAAGCACCTATTTTTTCTACCAGGGCTAGTTCCTGAAACTATGTTAAAACTATGTTAAGGTACGAGACCTCTTGTACATGTGATGTATCTTTTAAACAGAAAAAATATTCTAAACAAATTTAAGAAACTTTATCAGCTCATTCATGGAGGCACAGAGAAAGAAAGAAGGGCCAAGAGCTTCCACTGAGAAAAACAATTTTTGGAAATATTTACAGAACCTTCCTGCATATGCACAGTCTTTCCCAAAAGATCAGAGATCATGAACTCATTCAAGCATGTGTCATCACACCTAGAGTATTAACTATTCTGACCTGGTTCTTTTGTCTGGTAGAGAAGCTCCACATTTCAGTATTCACAAGCCTGGAAAAAACTAAACAAAAGAAAAAGCAAAAAAACCCCAAACAAACAAAGGAGGGGTTCTGGGTTATACATCTTGCTGCCTAGAGCACTCAAGACGTTGGGAAATCATATTCAGACCCTTGTTCTGATTCCAGAAGAGCAAAGCCATGCTGCTGGCTTTCTGTGGGCAGGACCCTAAACACCAGAGAGCACTGCAGAGTGAATTAACCATATCCCTACCTTTTCTAAGGCTAAGATTTGAGCTTAGTGAGGACTAGTTTAACTTCTGTATTTGTAGCCTTTTAAAAGACAGGATAGCTGCTTTTCTGCTGAGGATCTTGCTATATTTTGAACCTGTCTGTGCTAAAATCTATTCATTGGTTTTCTGCCTGAAAAAACTCAGGACATTTAGGGTTAGTTGATAACTAGAGCTGTTAAAATTTGAGATTTATGTGCAGCGTCATTAAAGTGGGGTCTGTTTGACTAGCTCAGTATGTTTTGGTTATGAAAATGAGACTGTTAGTTCTGAGATAATCTATACATGCATTTAGTGACATTTTTATTAAAGGAATCATGCATTTTGTGAATTTCATTACTTCAGTGTCCATGTGTAGTCAGACACTCACTTAGCAGTCTTTATTCCATTTTGCCTGGAAAGACAGGAATGAAAAAACCAGCAACCAAAACAGAAGATAAGACTGAGTGGGTTTCTCTAAAGGGGTTGTGGGAAAAAAGTACACGAAAAATCTTGTAAAAAGTTTGATCCCACATCCAGATCTCTCATTGTTCTCAGTGGATATAGAAATATTACTGTAGAGATTTAAAAGACAAAAGATGAAACTTGATATTAGCATAGCTTAAATAAGGGCAATAATTTTGCTGTGATCACTACAATTTCACTTGGCAAATGCTAGTATTCATGTCAAAATTGAGAAATAGCAGTTTCAATGCCGGTTTGTGTTTCTAATGTTCTACTTTTGATAAAATGCCTGTGTTCCATACAGGAAAAGTGTCTGAACTATTAAACTTTGCTATTTCATAATACAGTGTAAGTATGAATGAGGGTGCTTGAAGAGGCTATTTAACCAATGTCCACATCAAACTTGAGACAAACCTTTTATAATTAGCTGTCAAGTTAGTGTAGATACAGTTTTGATGCTTTTATATGCAAAGGTCACTAAAAGTCTACTATTATCTCTGTGGGATTTTACTGATAATGGGTAGGAAAAGAAGTAGTGCCGTAATCCAGCCAGGTTTCATGGGGAATTCAATAACATGGTATTCTAAAGTATTTCATAGAGTGATTCACAATATAACTATTTTCCATATCTTCTAGATGAACAACAACAGGGAGGCCACAAACTCTAGCTATGTTGGCTTAGCTAAAGAATAACCATTTTTCCAATTCTGTTGTCCATTATTCAAATATTGCTATTTAATAAAAGGTTAAATCACTAAATAGTTTACCATTAACAACATGAGGCATGGTACACTCTGTAAAGTCTATTATAGCCTCTTCAAAAACATGCAGGAATGCACAAAGGCCTTGCGGCGAAGCTTATTGCCACCGTCTGCAAATTTGCATTTACACTGTGAATACAAATGTGTGTTTGAATACAGATCTCATTTAGGTCACAAATATTTTAGAATTCTGATATTTGAATGGACTGATTTGTCGCTGCTACAAGGTTGATTTAATGTAACCAAGAGTATACAGCAAACTAATTTCAAGTGTCGTCTTTTGGATAGGTTACAAAAATACAGTCTAGTTTTGTTTGGGGTTATCCTGCATGCCTCAAGGACATTGTAATCAAATGGAGGGAGGTATAAAATGAAGCAGACTAAAACTAGGAACTATTCAGCATTCTTTAAATCTCATGGCATTCATTTAGAGGTTATCCTCTTGGAACAAGATAGTGTCTTCTGAGCCAACAGTACTTATCATATTGGCTGATTTGACCAGTCAAAAATTTTGACATTTATACAAAAAATATATTAAAATCTAGTCGTTATCTCTAAGAGAACTTAATTCATCATTTTTACATTCATATTTAACTGGAGTAAGATAGTAAGATGAAGCTTTTAGAAATGTTATTACTCTTAGCATGGAAATGTTTTATACGTTAATTTCAATTTAAAATTTTAAAGTGTTTATGAAAATTCTCATTTGTGTGTGCCTTTTAGCAATGCACAAATGCAAAAGAGATTTTCCATGATTGATAGAGGAAGAAGCCAATGGATGAAGCTACTGTGAGTTACAACAGTACACTCGGCTGAGATCCCACCGTAATTATTACTGAAGCATGCCACGTTCCATATTTGATTTGATTCTAATTTGCTGTGTTCAGCCACCCAAAGGCAAAGAGTTCCTAATGTAAATATGAGGGACACACTATGAGGGGTACCCATTAGAGCTGCTAAAACCAGATTTCAAAAGGACGTGTCTTTCCAGTGCTGTACCCTAGTTAAATTCAGAGCAGATTAGCCAAGTGTTGTACTCAGGTGGAACAAAAAGGCCATGTCATGAAATACAGTTACAATCTCAGTAACTGAGGAAAAGGGTAAGCAAAATTTCATAGACACATTCTTCAAACATGCTTATGACAAGAAACTACTATTGACATTTTATGTCTTAGATAATTTCTATTCAGTGTTGAGTTCTGCTCATTTGTGGTGTCAATCAATCAGCATATATACATCAAAACAGAGGAACACATCCGTCAGGGATAAATAATGTTAATACTGGGTCCCTGATAAAATGTAGTCTTCTCAGATTATTATCAGGCTTATTTTTTCTGGGTGTCTTTGATTGACATCCAGCTTTACACAACATAATTCTTCACAATATCATGTTGTGCCTGTGTAACAGCATGTTCATGGACAAGTGCTGCCAGCAACCAAAGTCAAACCAGCCTTGGGAGGCTCCCAAAAATGGATAATTATTCCTCTCTTCATGCCACATTTTGTTATCCCTTCATGCATTACTATCCAGCCCAGCACCTGAGCACTCTAGTGTGGAACTTGGATGTGTGTCCTTCAATATTCAAATGCACTCATAAGGCTATTTCTGGAGCTGCACCATGAACCAGAGCAGTGTGAAAACACACACTACTTTTTGAGTTTTTCTCTTTCTTGGAAAAAAGTTTTTTGGTTCCAATCCAGCTCATATCACAAACACTGCAAACAGCTTTGCCAGCAAAACTGGGAGGGCAGCACACATCACTAATGGCAAACCTATCAGGAGGGGATGAAAGGCACTAATACTTCAACCAGGATTTCCATAAGCAATTTTCAATCTCAAACCAAAGTGACTGTCGAGAAAAGCCATATTTGATTCTTGTGATAGCAGGAGTGTCCTACGGAAAACCTGTGGCTGGAACTGTGTCCAGCCCACATTATCTGAAGGGTTCCGTGCTCCATGCGCTACACTAACTGCGACACTAACTGCAGTCAGCTCCGAACAGAGTTACGAGACTGCAACCTTCTGCCTAATTTCTCTCTCTGTTCTTCCCAAGGACACGGCCAACACTCACACTTAAAGTCCTTGGACCTCAGGCTGAGCTCCCACAGGCGCCAGTGGAAATCCTCTAAAGCAGAAGTGTTCAGCCTGTTAATCTGGCAGAGTTCTGAGGCAGAACCTTCAAAAGGCAGGCATGTCAATGTGAGTGGAGAATGAGCAAAAACATCACTCTGAGGATTTTATGTTAAGATACGAGACCTCTTACACATGTGATGTATCTGAATATTTTTAAGACTCGTTCTGGAAAATGAGTTCACAAGACCTGAAGGATTACTTCAAAACATGGGACACAGTGCACTTAGTAACTTAGCGCTTTTACATATGAAAAAAGTATCTTCAAAGTGTATCTGTAACGGTAGGGCAGAGCCCATTTATCATGCCAAATTCTGAATTCTCTTTAGTTTCGATCTGACTATAGGTATCAGCAAGGAAAGCTTTTCCCTGAACAGGGACATTAAATGGCACTTGGCAAACTAACAAGGAAGAGTAGAGGAAAAATCCCAAAAGCTTGCATGCAGAATTACAGATCACAGCAATGGAAGAAGACCTAAAGGTATGACAATGAATGTAATCATAATGCACACTTTATGGAGAAAGGAAATAACTCAAACAAGTTATTTCTCCTTTGCCTTATTTTTTGCATCCTTTCCACCATAGATAGCATATTAGGAATTAATTTTGGCAACAGTGATTTCCTATTCTACCATCACAACTCATCAGTTATGGAGAAGCCCATTTCATCTAACATGACACATCCCTCTATCAAGTCACTCAGAAAAGCTCTTGTGCAACTTCTTCTAGTAATAGCAAACTGATGGCTGAAAGGGATGGGGAACTGTGTCACATGAGGGAAGGACAACTAACCTGCTTGTTAATTGTAAAGAAGATAGTGCAATGAAACATTTTTTAAAAATAGATGGCATTAATTAAAAAAAACAAAAACCCTGGCAATTTTCCAGAGACCCTTTTACTTAATCTTTCAATGCACTGAGCAGCTTTACAACTGAGAGGGCTAGGTTACTCAGCTCACTGGCAGGTGGTAAAGTAACTCCTCTCTTCCTTTCTGGATAAAGGGTCAAACCATTTCGGGAAGTCTGTAACTGTTCAGGGAAACATGCATTCCATCTGACTTCAGATGATCAATGTAAAGAAGAACCAGACTTCTCAATCTGCTTAAAAAAGACACCAGAATGCTTTGGTATCATTTTAATTGCCACAGAACAATTATTAAGTTTGAGGGACAATCAAATCTCTTGGCATCTAAGCGAAGCCTCTTCTTTTTAATTTAGTCCCAGACTAGTAATGAAATCTGAAAGCAAAAGGTGTGAAATCTCACTGTTGGAAAATCAATATGAAAGCTCTTAAAGTTTTACTGGTATTGGTCTACTGCCTATAGTTTGAAGTTTCTCATCATTTCAGTCTAAGAACTGTACTTCTCTAATCAGTCAGGCTCTCTTTGTACTCTACTTCCATCAAAAGCAGTAAAAACTGGCCCTACCTGATTGGATGGCAAAAAACTAGAAATAAAAACCAAGTTCCTCTATTTGTTCACTTTTATCACAGTATTGTTTGTTTTGGCAGCCAGTAAACACTGATGGTTAATATAGAGGAAGTCAGTATATATTACATTTATACAGACATATTTGGCATACTTGGATTGAACTTAAGTTTCTTTTTCCAATAATAAATTACTGCTTGTCTGAAAAAGCATGTGTCAGACAAGAACAATGAATTCCCATCAGAATTCTGCTAAAGAAACATTATATTCAGTATTATCATCATTAGCAGCAGCAGCATTTTTGTCCTTAATGACAAATCAGATTGAGAAACCTATAAAAGCTAAGGGCTTGCCAGTGATAAAACTGTTGTAGCTACACTGACTTCTACCAAATGTGGCTCTTATTTTTTTATGTAAAGACACAAGAAATGCACATATAATCCAGCCTCCCAAAATGTGAGCAGAACTCCTTAGAAGTCTGCTATCACATATATTATTATGAAACAAAACATGAGTAGCACTTTAAACACTACACATTTACAAGCCATATATTTAGGGCCTAAGGATATTGACAAGTCTGTAACAGGACTGAGGTAGTTTTAATGAAAGTGTTCCATTCTTATAAATTTACTAAATGTTTATAACTGCAGATAATACTACAGCAAATCATTGTGATTTCATGTGGCTAAAATGAGTATGCAAACCATAGGGTGTGTCTAAAGAAAGTACTTCATTTTGTTAAAAAAAAAAAAAAAAAAGAAAAAAAGAAGAAGAAATGCCATAAAGAAGATTAATTTATGGAAGTTAAACACATAAATGTTCTGGAGACTTATGGAGCAGGAGGCCAGGGAGGGGTTCCACACATGACCGATTGCTAAGCAGTCACAAGTGTTCTCTGTGACAGCTGGCCAGGGACATTCAGAAGGTTTTGGTAAGACCCATCATGGATACTTAGCCAAACCCAAATGCTGACTTCTTGTGCATACATTGATAGGCAACTTGGTGTGCAGGACCTGCAAACAACTGAACGTCTGAAAGGATAGAGTGAGTGTCACTGAGAGCTAAGTGGTATCCAGCCAATCTTTATTAGCATTCTTGAGGCAGAAGGACTTGGGCATAATAATTTTCTTCTATCACGTTATTTTTCTCCTCCTTGACTACAAAAATTATCACTCTTGTCTTTCCCAGAACTTACTTTATGATCACTGCACTTCATCCTCACCACAGATAGAGTAAATGTGTTTTGAGTTCTCTCTTTCTTATCACTTAATTCTATTTTCCGTTATAAAAACAATTATAGCATCAGAAAGCACCAGAGAGAACTCCTAGTGGAGTCAATAGTTCACATTTGATTGCAAAAGGATCTGGGACCAGATGAGAGGTTGCAATTGTAGATAATGCATACTGATCATTTCTTTCCACGTGTGGTTTTACTGTTTATTTATATGCACTGTCTGTTGGTGCTGGATCAGCATTTCTCCCTCCCAGCCCTCACCTCCCACCCTCCAACCCCACCTCCATATGCCTACAGTCCTGCATGTCAGCCAAGTCACTGCCATCAGTGAATTCCAATAATGGACATTTCCATAAGTAATAACAAAAAATTGTTTCCTCTCCAAATATAGGTTAAGTGTTCCTACTTCTAGTTTTGTTCCAATGTGCAGTGCAACAATTAGACTGTAAAAATAGATTGCTTGGAGGAAAAATGTAATTTTAAAACATCTGGGATGTTCTCATCCTTCCACTACCTGAAGGGAGCCTACAAGAAAGATGGAGAGGGACTATTTACCAGAGCATGTAGTGACAGAAAAAGGGGAAATGAATTCAAACTGAAATACTGTAGGTTTGGATTAGACATAGGAAGAAATTCTTTACTATTGTGGTGGTGAGGCACTGAAACAGGCTGCCCAGAGAAGCTGTGGGTGCCCCATCCCTGGAAATGTTCAAGTGTAGGTTGGACAGGGCTCTGAGCAACCTGGTCTAGCGAAATGTGTCCCTGCCCATGGCAGGAGGATTGGAAGAGGATGATCTTTAAGGTCCCTTCCAACCCAAACCATTCCATGATTCTGTGAGGATGCAAGCTACAGGGTCAAGTACTCCCAACAATATCCCTCCCTTCCCATTTCTTACATTAAAACTATTTATTAATATGGACTATGTATAAAATAGGACTGTGGGTTCTATTAAATAAATTAGTTCCACCACACCTTTTTGTCATAATCTGTTTCAAATCTACAATTTGAAAACAAGCTGGCGCACTGGATAATTCAATAATGTCAAAATAATGCAATAAGGTTCAAAAGCCCACAACGTGTTTACAGAGCTTTAAGAGAGATTTAATTATGACTGCTTTGTGCTGTCAATCAATATTGCACAATGCAGCATCCTCTGTCTTAGTCGAATTTCCTGGGAATAAGGTTCATTGCATTGTGTGCTACTGACATAGGTACCAACGTAGGTGGTGAAAATTGCCATATGGTCAATATTAAATGAAAGTTGTTCTGCTATAAATCAAAGAATGGTGCTGCCTGTCATCACTGGACATACACAATCACTTTCCAAAAGGGTCAAACCCTGCTATTTGTTAGGTAATAGCTAAAGCACACGAAAATAATTTCCTAACCCTCACACAAAAAATACACTTAATTGTATACTGGTAGATTAAGCTTTGTATCTATTTGCTTACTCTGCCTGTTTCCTATAAGTTAGCCCCAACTAAATCTCATTCCTATGAAATATGCCAGTAGAACAGTCACTCAAAATTATTCTGTAGAGAAGTTCATAATGGCATGTAAAGAACGGGTATATTTTATTACATGAGCAATTTCAATTTCAAGGCAATTCAAGCAATAAAAAAAGTCTCAATTTCCAAATACTTCACCACAGGAACCTTAAATCTTATCAAAAATGAATTTTCTGGAATGCAAAAAATTGAATGCGTGTAATAAATTTAGAATCCTGTATAATATATTGGAGAGTGTTCCTCCTCTCTGTGACATAAATATTGCTTTCTATTGCCATCAATAAAATGATTTTCTCATTCTGCAAAGTTATGGGATCTATCACCATATGAATAACTGTTCCTCATGAAAGAGGAAATTGGTACCTCTGTGTACAGAATGTACAAAGCTAAGGGCAGCTTTGAAAGCTCTGTAGGTCAAAACTGGATTGCGGTAAATATTGTCTGTAAGTCAAGTTCTGGGACTGAGAGAAGCACTTTCTGGAGTGTTTCAGCACATCAGCATCAAATAGAGGGTTTTCAGAAAGCATTTTTAAATGTTCTCTTGCAGCCCTGTCCAGAGCCAGAAAGTTGCTCAGCAGCAGAAAAAGGAACACTAAATTCTATAATTTTAAGGATAAAAAACTGCACCCTTCACTTGTGGATCTGAGCTTATTCTCAAACCTGAGACAGGAGCATTCATCTCAGGACAGCAGCAGGACACCTTCCTGGAACATCACTGTCGGATGACCACAAAAGTACCAAAGAGCTGTCAACAGGGCACGGGAACTATGAGAGGACAGAGGATTTGGGGTCCATCAAAGGGTGTCAGCAAGGATCTGTGTTTCCCAAATTGATCTTGCAATCTGCTCACTCGAGGGTTTCAGCTCACAGTGATGAGGTAGCCCAGCCGTAATGGCATGATTCCTTCAGAATTGTATGACCAAGCACTTGAGAAAGAGCAACTTGGAGCAGAGATGCTCACCCAGTTCCACTTGTTCAAACAGCAGCAGAGATGTACAGAAATGGCCATATACACACACAGCACAAGCAGCAGCACGGAAACACTCTTGTGCAAACTCTCTGCACTCCCTAACACACAGAAAATTTTCTCTGCTGGTGACGATGTATCTGAGGCCATTGCAGCACTCCACCAAGGAGAGCTACAATGGCAACAGAGCAGCCCAGCCTACTAGCAAAAGGAAGAGCTTCATGGGGAAAGCCACATACTGAGGACAGACCATGAAGAGGAGAGAAAAAGTGCAGCACAAATGCCCTTTGAGCAGTTTCAAAGGAGTGGAATCCAAAGAGCTTGAAGCACTGGAAGAAAGTGGAACCTTGTGGAGCTCAGGGCACATTTCACTGCATTTCAGTACACTTGGCAAATGCCCCTTTGCCTCTACCTGAAGGCTTTCAGATTGTCATGTTAGCTGACACTCAACTACATATTCTAAGTGGCTAAATGCCATCCCATTTGCCCAAGTAATTTTTAAAAAGCGAAGAAATTATACAAACAAAATCTCAGAAAATTCCTCTTAACCGGTGACATGTATTTTTCTACTGAGAAATACAAACTAACACAAGCTAAAATGTAAGCCAAAACTACTAATTTTTTATTGAAGAAGGGAGAACAGTCTCTAGAAGTTCAGAGGAGCCTGTGAGAACCATAAATGTTAGTTTGCTATGAGGTGACTTAGTTTGCTAAATTGAACTATGACCAAATTTCTTCAATAGTGAAGAAGCATGAAGGCCATAATCAGAACACTACAGTACTCCTATGACATCATGGGGTATGAAATCAAAATGTAGACCCATTACTGGCACCCTAAATAGAGAAATGAGAGGCTTTTTTACTAGCAGATCTTATGAATGTGGTTCACATAGAAAAATTCAGCTTTTACAAGCAATACAACATAACAAAGTATTAAAATTCTAAGATGCTACAGAGTCCAATGGGCTAAAAGATTAAGTATGTTATTCGAGCCTCAGTTATCATCTTAACTCTCCCCAAAATCACATGGTAGGGGTAAGTTACAATTAATAGGAGGAAAAACTATCATTGCCTCTCAGAATCACTCAAAAATGCTATATTTGGATTAGCCACCTCAATTAAGAACTTCAAAATATATTTAATACAGAGGCAATGGGAAGGAGGAGAAAAGATATTCCTAATGGAAAAATTGTAGCCCAGTAATTAATCTGTGTCAAAGTTCACCTATACTCAAAAGAAATAATTTAGAAGGAATGATTAAACCCTTCAGATGATATTTTTGAAATGTCCAGTAATAAAATTGGATGACTTCCAAGCTCATAAAACAAGAGGACTACAAGAGCTGGAACTTCACTGGATAGTACAGAATCTGCTGGGAGCACCATCAAGGATGCAAATGATCCTTCAGGGTGCCAAGAAGATGCAGCTGTTGGGAGGCTGCTCTCTGCTCGGACAACTTTGCCCAGCAAAGCAGGGAATATACCACATTAAAAAGACAACTGGGCAACTTGGATACACTTTTCACAGTTTAGGAATGAGTGTAGCAGTTTTGAACACAGAATTTTTTAATGCTGTGAATAACAGAAGACCATTCCAATGGACACAGCCCATGTCAGCAAGGTGATAACCTTATACACAAAGGTTAAGGGCAGTATTTCCTCTCTATCAGTTAAGTACAGGATTAAACTTTATCTCAGTGTCTCTATTATTACATATCAATGTATAGCATTTTATAGCTAGATTAGGCATAAAACATAAAAGTACGAAGAGTCAGGTAAGCAGTTGAGACAAAGGTATGATATCACACGACCATCACTCGTCAAAGTCAAGAAAAAAACATGTCAAACATTCTGTAGCTGTTCCTTAGTTTTGGTAATATCTCATTGCATCAATCTGAAGAAATTAGGATCCATATGCATGACACTTGTCAATATTCTCAGATTTCTGAATCACTAGTGAAGACAGAAGTAATACAAAGAGTATTATGAAGGGTTGCTGAAGTTATCTTATATACTTGAATGTGGCTCCAGTGGAACAGAGCAGAGAAGGAGATACTGCATGTTTTATACGCCAAGCTAGATAAATAAAGCATTCTGAACACAGATAGTTAATCTGGATATTGGAATAAGCACTTCTACATCCTTGAATTCATTCTCTTACCCTTTTAAAATCTACAGGGTATATTATTTACTTTTAGTAAATAAGTCAACCCCCTCACATGTCCAAAGGCTGAAAAATTAGTGTTCCACCACTTGAACACAGTATTACTCTCTACAAACATTCTGTGCACAGAAAAAGTGGCAGAGGATAACATTTAATTTGTGACACGGTGAATTAATTGCTCTGAAGAGAGATGGTGAGTGCACATCTCTGTCTGGAGTTTTGGCTATGCTTACATCAGGAAGTCTAGCTCTGTCTTTGGAATAGCTTCCCATCTTTGCATAGAGCAGACACAGATTGCAATGAGGTTGATGCTACAGCCTCTCCCAGAAGGCCTATGCATCACGATACCCCAGGCAAGCCCATCACATGTTTTCAGCACATCCTCATAGGAAAATATTTTAAACTCTGCAAGATCTATGTCCAGATGAAAAGTCAATAACAGATAATGTATTCTGGACACAGAAATATAGCATCACCTGGGGGGATAGGAAGTATAAATTGCTTTGGAATCTCAGCTAAAGAGCCGCAGACTTTATTAAACCTGGAGTTGCAAGTTGTGTAGGTGTTGGATTACACACATCAATAGGAAGAGAATGATTTCTGGGGGCACTTAGGAGAGATTTTGAATTATGGTACTTATCAGGCCCCAGGGAGCATTTTGGCAAGTTTTTGAAATGCACTTATGAATTCCTCATGCACTTTTGGAGACAGCTACATTGACTGAAGCATGGAGGCTCAAAGGACTCTTTGCTGTTTCATCACACATGACTTTTAGTGCAAAAGCAGGGCTTCTTAGAGCAGCAGCACGTCCACTCCGTAGAGCACAAGTC
Organism: Origma solitaria; assembly: GCA_013397895.1. Taxonomy (NCBI): domain Eukaryota; kingdom Metazoa; phylum Chordata; class Aves; order Passeriformes; family Acanthizidae; genus Origma; species Origma solitaria. The sequence continues at coordinate 709,959 of VZRL01005049.1, forward strand.
CTTGCTATGAGCTGCTGACAAATCTGTGGGGCTATAATAATGCTTCTTCAGCACTGCCTTGGAATGAAATCCTGGCCACAATTGCATCACTGGAAAAATTCAAAAGGGTTTACAGGACCAGTAATTCATTCTGTTGCTTTGGGTGGCATCTCAATTTGTTGTTATCTGAGCTGAAGCAAGACACAGACAATTAAGATGTAAAGAATGTATTCAAGGGGAAAAGACCTTGTTCTGAGAAAGAACTGTCAAGCAAAATACAAGAACTTGGGTATATGATTTTCTAAAGATAAGGAGAGGGATTCTCCATCTCCAGGCATTCTCAGAGCTCATTAGACAAACACCTGTCAGAAATGGTTTAGCTGCAACTGTGCTGCCTCAGGGCTAGCAACTGCATGATGTCTGGAGGCCCTTCCCAGCCCCAATTCCTATTACACTCTCTAGGCAAATACGTGCACATTTTTGGGAGAGGAGGTCCCTGTGAACATCAGCAGCTCAGCACTCAAGTAAGTCATAAGAGGAACCATTTACGTTCACTCTCCTGTGGGGTCCCTTCAGAGCTGTGCTGTAGCTGGTCTTCGTGGGCAAAAAGGTTTCTTCAGTCTGTCATATTTCAGAATCATATTCCATCATTAAATTCTCAAAAGAAGGTCCAGAAATCTAGAGAAGACATTGGTTCAGTGATTCTACCTAAATATTTCAGAACCAGAAGCATTCTCCAGGACTGGCTAGCAATAATTAAAGAAAAACAGTGTGAGGTTCAAACACGGACACTCTTCATACAATAAAGATGCATGAGTTGGAGAGGGCATCAAATTCTTCAGTAGAACTTCTGGAATAACAGCTGGCATAATGTTAGTCACTAAAGCATTGCCATCTCCCAAAAATGAAGATCTACATGGAGCTTCATAAATTAAATTCCAGTTCTTGCTAAAGTGAAATTTCTACCTTTGTTCTATGTTTAAGTGAAAACACCACTAGACTGCTTTGTTGATTGAACTGAACTTTAGGTCCAGAATAGTGTTTTCACTTCATAGGTTTAAAGGTGGCATAGAGGAAACTTCTACAGACAGTACACATTAGATTTGCTGCTGATGTCTAGGGTGGATAAGCCATAGAGAATAATACCTTACTGCACTATCCAAAGGGAAAAAAAGTGTGCCATCAAACTAGATTCTATTTGATTATGCTTTAGTTTTATATAACATGTCAAGAAACAAAACAACAACCAGAGTCATAAGGAATAGTTGTGTCTGAAATCTAACTCAAAAATATATGTCTTCTTTTAACCAGCAATTTGATAATTAAAAGTAATTAAAACTCATTCGGCTAATACTTCAGCAATACAGCAAAAAGTAAGCTACTGATGTCAAACTAGTGGTCTGTTTAAACTTTTTTTGAAGAATCCCAAACTTTTGCACTTTCAGCTAAAACTGTAAAGGACAAAAACATCTACAAAACTAATTGCATTGCTATCTAATCCAAAAAAAGTAGAACCCAGGGTGAAGACTGAATGGGCACAAAGTTCTCTAAACACAGGAAGAACTGCTTGCCTCTGAACATGAATTTTTGCACATCTTTTTTTTCTTGTGAAGCTGCCTGGAGCTAGTAATATAAAGTTAGTAAAAGCATAGTAACTTTACAGTTAGCATGCTTACTGCAGAGCAGTGCAGGCTGCTGTAATCTAACCCAGGGGAGCTTTTCTGTATTTTACATGAATAGTTCATTGGATTAAATGTGAAGTATGTCGATGTATAGCCAGAGCAATGAAATGATAGCATCATATTCATGCATGTGAGTTGGCTTTCATCAGGTTCATATTTCCCTGAATTTAGTTGTTGGATTATAGGTCTTCCCCTGCACTTATCTAGCTACCTCTGTAAGTGAAACATAGACATACCTGAAGCAATACTCCAGGAAGCAGAAAGCGATTTTCCTCCCTCTTTCGTAAGTACTGACTTAGAAGAAAGACACCTGAGCTGTGAATAAGGTCATATTTTTATGAAACCTATTCCCACAGGACCAGAAGATTTCGTTAATACAAAGCACAACTGATTGTTGTGTAACTGTTTTTAAATTATTGCTGAAGTTTTCAAGATAAGGATTTGCTCAGAGAAATCTTCCACTGGATAATATTTCAAAAGAAATTATTATAATAGCTTTATGCAAGTAAAAATTCGTCCCCATTTCTCCCTCAGTCATATCTACACATCCTAGAGCTAGACACCATGGTAGCAAGAAGGCACTCTTAAAAATCTGACTAATGATGAAGTCACTTGATATGAGCAGTACAAAAGGAAACCCATTATTATTATTGTGTTATTGAAATGAATACAGACACATTAAGGTTGTTTTTAAGATTAGCCAGATAAAGTATTAAGGGTATGAAGGTCTTAAAAGGAAGCAGCAGTAACTCATATGGCAATGAAGCCTATTTTATTATAAATTGGCCTTTGAAAGAAAAAACAGCTGCTTTTTAGACAAGCTACATGCATTTTTATATACTGAGACGTGTTTGGGTTTTTTCATTAACAAGTGCTGTTTAGAATCCTGCATCCCTACATCACTGCATTCATAAAGGCTTAAAAAAATTAAGATGCAAACATATGGCTAGGAAAAATTTATCTGTTTCTCATGAGCCTTGTTCCATCAAAATGCGGTAATTGAACAGCACGAGCAATGACCCATAAAGTATCTTTCTGAAAAGCGCTAAATCTATTCTGTTCCATGCAACTAGACAGCAGCACATTTCTATGCATCTTTACAATGAGTTTTTTGGATGACTTTGAAGTGCCTGGTGCAGAGTCAAAAACAAACTAAAAAAAACCCCCTCCACCTTGACATTCTTGCCAAACTAACTACAGCAGCATCAAGAACATCCACAGCTGACTCTCAATTCAATTAGGCACCATGTGGGCAGAGTTTATTCCACAAGCAATTGACAAACCGCTTCCTGAAGCCAAAAAGGTCAAAGAGAAAATGAGTAAGGCTTCCTACATCTCAGAGGTGAAAACAAGTTTATCACACATGCCTTCTGCATGGTCTGCCCAGCTGCTGTTTATGCTCCCTGGCCCCCTAAGCCTAGCTGCTTGTTGCCTATTAAGTGCATCTCAGCTCCTCCTTGGAGTTCTCCTGACTTGCTACGCTTCACTTCCAGCTTGTCTGCAATCAGGGCACCAGGTGGCTGCCTCTCCTCTGCAGTGCCAGCACTGGTTGCTGCGCTGAGCACTAATATCAGCCAAAATTGTTTGCCATATGCTTTAGAGGGAGTAGTGCCAACCACGAGTGTTAAAAAATCATGAGATCGTGTCAAAATTATGAGAACTAAAACAAACAGAAAAATCACATGGGATTTTCTGTATGTTTTAGTGTGAAAATAAAGTCATATTTTCTGTGGTTTTATCCTCTACCCTTCAGCTTAGAAAGTATCCCAGAAAAATACCATTGTTCTGGCCAGTTCCAAGAATAGCTATATCTCAGCAGCACAAGGCTCCACAGCTTTTACAACTGAGACCACCCAAGCCATCCTACCACACTTTGAGATGCTTGTGTACAATTAGTACTTGCTAAATTCTTAATCATTCTAACAAGTCTTGATGTACTCACTATATCTGTTACTGAAAAGCCTTTTTCCCCTCTGAATACCAGAGACAGGATTGATATTCTGCCTTCCTGAATAAAGCCTGTCTTTTATTTCTTCACACATAACCAAAATTTAAAACCAGACACGTCCCTGACCAAATATCTCTGCTCTACTGGGCCAAAACTGTCTTCAAGATCTCAGACATGTAAGAACTTCTAGAATTAAGATGCTGCCAAATTCCAATTTCTTTCTCAACTTGTTGCGAGCAATTTTCGTTCCCCTGAAGTCAATGAGATTTTTCCCAGGGATTAAATATAGTCATAATTTTACCCAGTAATGACATGAAGCAGAAAGAATGTAGCTTAGCAATGCTTAGTGGAGAAACTGAAAGAAGAAAAGGCAATCCTACTTTATATTTTTCAGTAATGTCAAGACAAAATATGAAATGTGGGCCACTAAGGAAGAACAAAACTCATGAAAAGGAGGTATTAGCTTCACAAGAATGCTTTTCTGAGTACAACTGACTAAATACAGCATATTGATGATAATACACCTTCCTATATGCAAACGAGTCTTCAAGTGCATTGCAAATTGCAAATCAGCATAACAGGTTTTCTTTACTGAGGAAAAATTAACAAAGTACCTTCCTGAAATGAACTTAAAGGGACTATCCCTGTGGGTTTCAGTACTCTAAACATTTTACATGTAGGAACCGTGCACTACAATGACACATACAGCAAGTACTTGTTCATCACAAAGTTAACTTCCATTTAACTTGCTCATGACTAACACAGACCATACAGTTTCTGTGTTTTTAGCACTGTGTACTGTGAGACAGCAGAAAAAAAGTTCACACTATGAAACACTTATGACAGACAACTCATTTTTATTTCTTAAACAAATAGATGCTTTGTAATACTGTATTTTAATTGTTGCAAGCAATTTCATTATATCATTAAGATACAGGAACCAGGCATACATAATTGAAGACAAAACTGAGAACACACTTGACAGAATTAACACGTAAATGAAATCAGTAAATGCAACTGCCACATCCCTTCATTTGATGTCTGTGCAAAAGCATCTTCTAAAGTTCCAAGCACACAGCACACACCAGTTAGCATATTTTAAACAGAAAATTTGTTTCAGTAATCCATATGGGTAACTAACACTTTATCCTAATGCACGAAATTCCTTTAGGTGCCTTTATTTTTGCATGCATGCACCACTATTTATTATGTTCCCCCTTTTAACAGAGTCTTTATTTGTTTTAAAGATCAAAGTAAATAAATTCAATACAAAGCTATGCAGCACAAGCAGCACCTGTTTCTGCTACCCACACACACTCTTTCACTCATTCCCCTGTCTGACCTCTCTCTGCAGGTGACTATGAGTGAACAGCTAGTTCTCTGTGAGACTTGAATGGGACATACAAAGGGGCAGATGCAGGCAAATACTTTAATGTTTATTAATCTAAAAAAGAGCAAAGATTACAAAAATATAAGGAGTAGAAAACCTTAGACAAGTTAAAATACGTACAATCTTTAGGCAAAATTTGTTTTGGTCAGGCAGAATTTAGTTTATCAAATGTCAATCCAAAACAACAGGGGTATAAACTAAACAAAATATTGTAGTAACTTTATACTAAAAGGTGACAGTTACCCTTCTTTCCTAAGGCCACTGTACCACAGCTAATACTCTGAATCAGTGCATTACAGCACCCACATATCAGAGCAGTTCCACTCATGTGCTGCTGATAATAGAAAAATAACTTCAATTAAATTTTTTATATATAAACTAAAGTGAATTTTCAGGTGTAGTTTTGATCACCATAATTTTGGTTTTTATTTAATTGTTCTTCAATAATCCCACTGATTTCACAAACCTGTGAAATCAAACAGAAAAACACAGAAATTAGGGCTAAAATGTCATGTACACGAAAATAGGAGAAAAGGGAAAATTAATCCTTCACTGTGTTTGCATTTTATAAAATTTTTCCATCATGCTGAATTCACAGTTAAATAATCAACATGGATCAGTATGTTGGTTAATCTCAACTCTTTTTTATTTCTAAAATATTCAGAAGCAAATAACAATGTCTTTAGTTATATTATTTGTTCCAGTTAGTGTTTTGGAGGGTTTTTTCTGTTACTTCTTTTTCAATAATAGTAAGAGATTGCAAAAAATAGCCCATGTTTCAAAAAGCATTGAATATAATATGCAACTGTGATGAATCAGATAAGCTGAGATAGCGATGTTTTAAGTCCTGGTTAAGTTCAAATTGAAAATCTTCCCCAAAGCAAATGGAAATTTAGCTTTTACAAATATTAACATATGCATATTGCAATGGATTGTTTTGCAAATATTGCTGACTGCAACACACACCCTGCCCTCTCCAGTGTTTGTAAAAGATGTAATGTTGTAACTGGACCTATTACAAAGACCCAGTTATAGCATCAAGGCTATAAACTGGAAATAAACACCACAACCACTTTTAATTGCACAGGTGAATGCATAAAGGTCTGCATGTTACCTGAGAAGCCTTCATCTTGCCATTTTTAAACACTGAAGGAAATCAGGCACAGCAACTTCACATTTATTCACTCCTTATTCACTCCTAAATACGCAAGCCCTCTCTGGGAGATTCAAGAAACTTGGCAGGAACAAACTCTTCTCATTATCTCCAGCTAATTAACTAAATAAAACTGGAATAATTTTCACGTTGTCAGGTGATAAGCCTGGACCTTGTACGTGATTCTGTATCGATAATCAAAAAAGCAAGGTACATACCATGAAAACCTCTGCAACAACAACCCAAACAAACAAACAAACAAAAAACAAACGCAGCATAAAGACTAGGAAACCTTAGCAACCATTCTTATCCTTTACCTTTATATGGTTGGGGGCTTTTTGACATTTATACCTAATGTTTAACTGTTTTCCTTGGAGGTGCTTCATTTAGCAGATATTCAAGCTCTGTGACAGTTTGATGGTTAAGTATCAAACCTGTCTTATGGTGGGATGAAGAAGAGCAAATATATGTAAACCTGTTTCATTTGCAGATTCTTCTTGTGACTGTTACCCACAGAAAACCCAGGGACTGGTCTCAACTGAAGAAATTAAGAAGAAGTTAACCACATGTTAATGGCTTTGAGTTCATTGCCTCCCTTAATTTTTGCTTGAAATTAATTTTACTTGAAGCTCCTGGTTGCTAGTACAGAGCATTTAATTTCCTTTGTCACAGTTTGATGAGTTGAATCGTTTTTACTTCAACATCTACCTACGAACACCAAGTTATCTCTGAGGTTCCTGGTTGAATGCCTTTATGTCAGTGAGGCAAAGTCCTAACAGGGTTTCCCAAACCCTGGGTCATTTTTAATAATCCTCTGAAATCCCTCAAGTAATCCCAATCTGTCTTAATGGCAAGACACCTAACCTACATGTTTTTTACTGATATGATGTGGAATAATTACTTTGCAACTTTTAAGGCATTCAAGAAATGGTCTACCCTTCTTTGTGACAGCATTACGCTGAGAGCTCACACTGAGATGATCTTCTGTGACCATCCTAAATCCATTAGGTCACTGCTTTCCAGGACAAAGCCTCATTACTCTGCAGCAGAGACAGATATGTTTCTCTGGTGCCAGATATATTTCATTTGGTTCAAATATACTTCATCTGGTTATAATAAAGTGCATTTTACTGGAATGTGGCCATTATACCAGGGGATTCATATCATTTAATAACTTCAACTTGTCCTTCCCACCCATTATCCAAACCTATCAGACCCTAATGAGCCCCATTCATCTACATCTTCCCATTAGAAACTCTAGTTTTTGATTCCTCATTGAGCCACCTTTTAATTTACCTAATGTGTGTCCTGATAATACTCTATGCCATTTTTTAAATTACAGTGTCATTTTTTATTACATTAAATGTCTTTGGGAATCCAAGTTTAGCATAATAAGGCAAGCTGTAGAAAAAGATATCTGTAGGTTTGGAAGCTGTACTGAAAACAGCTTTCTGCACTAAAACAGAATTTTTTTTTACTCACTGCAATGGAAAATTCCCCTCTCATACTAAATATTTAGTCCAATGTGAACTTTTTTCAAAATGAAACAAAATATTAGTCAGTATAAATAAAGTAGCATGCACTAAAGCCTTAATAATATAAGAAGATAATAGCAGCTTTGGATTTAAGCACATCCATTCAAAAAATAGGAAACTTGAGTCTAACTCCAACTTTCCCTAACTGTATTTGAATTCACCACTCACTGCCCAACAGTCATCTGACTTCTAGTAGAAATAATGTCGATCTCGACTTTTGTTTCACCATCTATAAATAATTAAATCCAAGTGGGCAGGTTTCCATTCTAGAAAATTTTCATTTACTTTCAGACTCAAAAAGCAGTTATATGAAATGGTGCAGGTTCAGCTATGAGTGTCACAAGACATCCAGCCAAGACCATCCAATAAGCCTGGAGAAATTCTGTTTTGAGGAGCACAATACTTTCTGGTATTCCATTTCTGAAGTGGACATAGAATTTTCTCAAGCTAAATAGGTAGCCAAGTCAATGACAGGCAGAATGAGAGACAACATATTTTCTTTAATGTACATAAGGGCATACTGGAGAAATTTACAAAATAGCTCATACCCCAAGCATACAAAAGCTTCATGACACCCTTTGCAGAGGTTACATGGAATGGGGAGATATGACATTTTTACTGCAGTTTATATTACCATTCTTGAAATATTAAGTGAAAGAAAGACACCAATAAGTTTCTCCAGAAGATTCATGAATCTGGAATGAAAGTCTCCCAGCAGATCACTTTTGGGACAGATTCACTTGTGAAACTAAAAGAACATGTATATTCATAGTGACTTTCTTATCCACTGAGAAAAATTGCCAACTATAACGATTATGTTCTTACTAACCAGGCATATAATTGATTAATGCTTGAGAGATGCCTCATAAGCACCTTAGTCTCTAGGGAGACCACATCTAGCCTTGCCCTAAACTCATACCCCCTGAAAGAGATGCTTCCAATACAGCTATACTTCATCAGAGCAGAACACAAATACAAAGAGCTGAATTTGAATGACAGAAATGGAATGTGTTTGTGTAAATAAACAAAATAAAGTTTGCAATCTACAGTTGCTACTCTAAGCCTGATTATGTCATTCTTACTCATACTGAGTAGCACCCGGCTCCAGCAAAAATAAATTTTCACAGCAAAGACATATTCCAGCACTAAACTCCTCCTTATTGTTAACTCTGACCAAGCAATTTTCCAAATCTTAGGAATGCTTATTTTCATGGTTGGGAAAAATTGACTGTTTTGGCATGTGAATTTGCTCAGTGAAAGGAAATTTACCCATGGACAAACACTGTATGGTTTGGAATTTTACTAGAACACAGTCTGAATTTCTCAATTCTACCAAAAAACTTCTGTCTTTCATTCTTCTGGGTATTTTCCTAGGCAGACATGCAAATAGGAAGATGAAGGCTTTTTTCAACACCTGTTGAAGTCATCAGCAGAGTATCTTTGACTGCAGTTTCAAGACCAGTGCAAGAACAGAGTAAAAATCCCACTTCTTCCCAACAAACATTTGATTTATCAGCAGTAGACCTTTCACTGTCGACTTTAGCAAAGAATTTGAGATGAAGAGTGGCAAAACATTTAAATTTCTTGCCACAGGTCAGCAGGCAAGAGTTCAAAGCTTGCTCCAGATCAGAAGAGCTAGAAATGAGCATCTACTTCTCCTGTTGGCAAGCTGGAATGAAGTGATAGTAGACACACAACTTCATGTGCCTGTGACTACAGAAACTGGCATGCCTTATGCAGATTAGAACAAGGGAATGTTTTTACACAGATGATCCTTATGGTGCCTTCCAACCCTTAACGTTCTGTGGGTATGTTTAATATGGATTAACCAAGTAGCGAGCTTTTCAAGAGCCTACTTTATTCACCTATCATATACATCTGCTAGGCAGACTGACTGGAGGTAGGGATCCTTTACATCCAAGGCTATGTGACCTGGAGAAATCTGTGTGGGTTACTTCTTGAGTGTGGCACCCAAGATCGCAGACTCGAGCTTTTGGGCAGCAAATCCTTGCCAAGACTACAGATGGTAGATCAAATCGCACCAAAAGCCTGTCTGTCTTTTCAAGGTTCTTGGAAGCTAGTGATACTTAAGAAATTTCCAACTAGCAATCTTTGTAAGACTTGTTTTCAAGGGAAAATTCAAGCTGACTCTAGTCAGTCCCCTGAAAGGATGAATTTCTTCTCATAAAAGCTGGCTGAAAAATGCTCTGGTGGTAGTAGATGCAGTTCTTCTGTTTCTGTGCATCAGTACCCCATAAAGAAGAAAATCTATTCTTGCCAGCTCAAAGAACTTTGATCAAACTGAAGTGGTAAATATTTTCTCCAGATCCCTCCTTTTTCCAAGAATGATCTCTAGGCATTCTGAAAACTCTTCAGAGAATCAGCACACAAGCAAACTACTGTAGATAATAATGGGGAACTGTCTCCAGAATGATAGCTGAGGAAGAACACACATGAGACTCTGTCTAGAGACATTTTTAGTGACTCTAAAAGAAGCCCACAGGTCCTTGATTTTGGATCATACAGCCTTGACAATTTTCATCTCTCTTTGCTCATTGTGTAGAGAGTATCAAAGAACACATATAGCAAGCAGAAGCGATTTAATTACTATAGTTCTTCAAGCACATGTGTTAATTCCTATTTTTAATAACAAAATGTACATTACAAGAGCAAATAATTACACACTATCTCTTTCTCTGACCTATGGCCACAAACTTAATTAAGTGCACAAAGAGAAAAAGGAAAGGGTACGGTAAAAAATCAACAAAGCTTCCTAAAAATATTTTTCTTTTCTTCCTTAACATACCAAATCTTTTAAACTAGAATAATTTATACTCTTTTATGTGAGTAGCTATTTGATTTAAAAGGTTGTCATAATTGGTATGAAGGTCTAAAAATTATTGACTTCCAGTTATCATTGAAACTTGCTGATAAGGATAAATTTTTAAAATGCTGTCAGAGAGCCCAGAGAATTTAAAAAGTAAAGTCTGATTAACATGAACTGAGAACCAAGATCTCATTTGCATAAGACAAGATATGTGCTGTTGTATGTTTTGCAAATGATGTTTGTCGAGAGATGTTGAGACGCCAAAGTGACCCAGTTCTGTTCAGTTATCACTTGCTTTGAAAATAGCCTCACTAAACTCTTACATCTGAATACATTTGAAACTGTTCCCCCCTTTTTTTTCATTCTTTTTCTTGTAAAACTCTAACCAGAAGGTATTAATTTAAAAGAACTCAAGGTGACTCACACAGTTTCTCTTTTTTGCATTGTTTTCCCACTACCGAAAACTAGCTTTACACCTGGCTGCTATTATCTCAAAGTACTCAAAGAATGTGGTAAATATTGTCTACATGTAATTTATAAAAATATGAGTCAAAGAACAGGTGTTGCTATTGTAAAGATTAATTTTGCAGCTCTTCTGCTGAAAGTCACAAATTATGAACTCCTAGGCCTTCTCAACTCTAAATCACACAAAAAATATCCACACAGATTTATTACTTTGGGGTAAAAAATGATGTGTAATCTTGCCAGCTGCTCCATCTACAAGCACTGGCATCAGCAAGTGTGCCAAGTCCCCTGCTGACTCCACTTTACAACCAGGAATTGGCAGCTTCTCTTTGTCAGCAGTGGCAGTTCTGTACTTTCTTGGCAATGTCACTAGCATAAAAAACTTAGACAGGGATGGTAACACCATTAGTTACTTTTAATAAAATTTATCTCTATTAGATTTCAGTTACAGGACGTATTGCTTTGATAAAATGTTTTTATTCCATTCCTTTAGTTATATTAGTAGAAACAGTGAAGGGAAAGTCCCGTTTAACTAGTTTGATAGCCTTCTATGATAAGATCACCCACCCAGTGGATGAGGGAAGTAGGTGGGTGCAGTTCTTCAGGATTTTAGTTATGCTTTTGATACAGCATCCTTTAGGACAACTTGTCCAGCTGTGGGATGAGTGGCTGCAGGGTGTGCTGGGTGAAGAACTAGCTGAAGGGCAGAGCTGAAAGGGTTGTAGTGAACGGGGGTACATCTGCTGGCAACTGGTCACCAGTGGTGCTCCCCAGGGGTCAATTCTAGGGCCAGCTCTGCTCAATACATTTACCAACAATGCAGGCAGGAATTGAATCCACCTTTAGCACATTTGCTGATTATCCCAAACTGGGAGGTGCTGCTGACTCTTTGGAGGGACAAGAGGCCTGGCAGAGGGATCTGCACAGACTGGAACATTGGACAGTGATCAATACCATGAAGTTTAAAAAGTCAAAATACCAGATTCTGCAGCTGGGATGGACTAATGCCAGGCACAAGCATAAACTAGAAGAGGAGTGACTGGAGAGCCCCCCTGCAGAAAGGGATCTGGGGGTGCTGGTGGCAGCAGGCACAGCAAGAGTCAGTAGTGCATCCTGGAAGCCAGCAGGGCAAATCCCATCTTGAAGTACATAAAATACAGCATCACCAGCTGCTCAAGAAAGGTGATTTTCCCACTGTGTTCAGCACTGTGTGCAGTTCTGGGCACCACAATTTAAGAAGGATGTGAAGGTCCTTGAATGTGTCCAGATAAGGGCAATAAAGCTGGTGAAAGGATTGGAAGGAATGATCTGTGAGGGGCAGCTAAGGACTTAGGGCTTGTCCAGTTTGGAGAAAACGAAGCTGAGGAGTGACCTCACTCTCCACAGCTTCCTGAGGAGGGGATGTGGAGAGAGAGGCACTGATCTCTTCTGCCTGATATTCAGTGACATAACACATGGCAATGGCTCAAAGCTGTGCCAGGGGAGATTCAGACTACATGTTAGGAAGCATTCCTTTTCCGAGAGGGTGAAAGACTGGAACACACTTCTGAGGGAGATGGTCAATACCTCAGGTCTGTCAAGAGACATCTGGACATTGACCTTAACAACATGTTCTTAATTTTTAACTTACCACTTTTTTTTTTTTTTTTGGGCAGTGACAATGACCTACCAGGATTCTTGGAATATTATAGCATAGGATCTTGGGTGCTCACAAGTCCTCACACCCATGCAATTCAAGTACAGCAGCTATAAAAAACCATGTTCTGTATCTGATATGTCCTGGAGCATGAGTCTCCCTGGTCACAAAACTGGCACCAGTCTGTGTGTGCACAGCCAGTCCTGCCAATGTTTATGGGATTTAAATTCATTATGGAAAATACCAAGGAAAAATTGCATGAACATAAAAGGCAGGTGCCAGGGTCTCTCTTGAGCCACCTAAGGTGAGCTTCAGCCCAAAGATAACTGAAAGGCTCAGGTGCAAGTCAAATTGGACTTACTGGCTCTGGACTAAAATCAGCTGGATTCACAGAACTTCATTTTAACATTTTACTAGTATTCAAAAAGACCTGGCACATGCTCTTCAGAATCTCAGTCTGTAAATTTAAATTTCAGTCAAACTCTGGGCTGTGTATGAATTTGTGAAACTGATGGATGAGTAGAAAACAATTTTTTGAAGTGACATAATTTAAAAATGCATTCTGTTTACCTGGTATGTTTATTATGAATCCTTAAACCCTTACAGAACTGTTCCCTTCTGTACAGAAAATATCTTTTTCATATGCTAACTCTTCATGTTTGAACCAATACTGATTTTTCTAAACATGCTGATTAAATCATCTGTTCTTTTCAATTATATCACCTAAAACATGTTAGGAAATAGTTTCCATATTCACCCTTGCAGATCACAAAGACACTGTGAATTAAAAAAGAAAATGTGGAAGTGTAAGATCATTTACAGGTACCTTGCAGGCAGGGAGAACTTGCTGCAATTTGAAAATATTGCAATTTATAGCCTGTTACTTGTTCTTACTTGTTCTGTCATTTAGGTTCTGATCCTGGTGACCTTTGCTTCCACAATTAGACAAATACTTCAAAGAGTGTAGGATACTAAGGATTAGTTGTACGATTAAGAACATTTTTAATACAGATGAATTAAAAAGAATGCAAGCAAAATAGAGACAATGAAAATACAGGTATGAGGGAGGCTCTGCTTTTCAGACCTGGAGTTTTTTAAGGCGTTTTGGGTTTGCTTTTTTTTTTTTTTTTGCTGGGGAATACAGATTTATTAAACAGAGTATCTTTTTCAAGTTCATGTTACTTCTCTGGAACAGCTACTTTAACACATCAGGACAAATTGTTATACTTAGCTTAAGTAAAGGGTGGTCTGTGATCATTCTGTCCTTGTTCAGTGACTACAGGAAAGCTCCTGCAAATCAATCATATAAATTTCAGCCCTCAGATAAATAAGTAATTGGTACTTGCGAGAAAAACTCCTCTGAGCAGGCATGACATCTCCACAGTATTTGAAGACATGGAAAATAGAGGTTAGGTTGAGGGACTTTGACATATTATCTGGTCCTTACGTATATACTTACATTTGTCTTGGTCAGCTTCCACTCCTTCACTTTCTGTGTCACTCGGCAATATCCAAGGTTGATGAGCAAGTTGAAGCTGTTGTAAGAATTCATCCTGCCACAAACAGATCTATTTTAGATAAAATGACAGATAACTCTTCTGTATAAATGAAGACTGCAGCAAACACTAGCCTCAATTAACTAGAGAGGACAAAGCCTTTAATAATAATAAAACCTTGCTGTGAAATAAAACCCGAATGTAGAGGATATGCAGGCTCCTTAGAAATAATTTATTTATCTATTAAATAAAACAAAAATAAAAAATCAAACCCAAAACCACCAAAATGAAGGGGTTTATTTAGCTATCTACTATAGACACAGACATGACAGACACACACATACTCCTCTTGGAAATGCAGTGACAGAACAAAATTGCAGATATTATATCTGACCCTGCAGTTTTTGGACTGCATAGATATTTCAAATGCAATTTGCTTACGTGAGGCTTTGATTTGCCAAAATTTTCACTGTTTCTAGTCTAATAAGAACAAGAACCTGAAACCTGATTTAGAATCTATGGTTTTATTGTAGAAGGAGAAGGCTTAGGAAGGAAAAATGTGATGGAAACTTTTGTCTCCAAGATACCATAAAACATCTAAATATAAATGATTTACATGGTTAAAAAATCCATATACAGCTACATGCTTTTGCAAATGTTTTAAAATTGCCTATTTTTTTAATATAATGTATATATGTATGTGTATAAAAATATTTTCCATGCAGACACACACATGTACATGAGCGTGTACACACACAGACATATAAAATACTTTGACACATTCCTTTGCAATATTCAAGAGGAGAGATGAGACTGGAATGCACAGTTTTATTTTCAAAAGGAGTTCAAATATGCAAGTCTCGTCTCTAAAAGAAAACGGAAACATTGGCCAGATATCATAAAATTTCTGGCCAGATTTTTATAAGTTCTTGAAACAAAAAAGGGGGGGGGGTAATGACCCTGCTTTCTCTTACATCAGCTGAAACCAGAATCTACATATTTAAACTTAAATTGTACTGCTACATAAGTTTTATTCTTAGGCTGTCTGATTTAAATACAAAAACCAGGATGTTTATATCAGTTTAAGGAGACTGAAGGCTGCTCAATCGAGATCTAACTTGCTGGGAGTAAATTATTAATTCTGTCAGTAAAGTGCGAAAAAATGTCACAAAGACTGCTGCTGTGTCCCAAGAGTCAGCTTGGGCAGAGGCTCCAGGCCTCACTCAGGTATTGCCATTTCCAACGTGCTGTGTTTGAGAAGGTTGCTGACTACAACACTGAACATATTTTGGTCCACAGAACAAGATTCTTGCAGTAGGGATGAGTGGCTCTCACACTGATGATTAAAAAATCCATTTTTTAATCTTCCAAAAACACAGAGCAAAGACCTGAGCCAGGCAGTGGAACAGAATGAAAGTATCTAGCCAAAAAGAGAGCCCTCATCACAAGTTATGCTCTATACTCCAGTAAATAGGAGTAAAAACTTTGTTAATCAATGCTATATTCAAATAAGATGAAATTTCCTGCTCTTAACAATGACAGCCTAATAAAGATTGCTGAATACCACTTTAAACTACCTGAATAAATAAAATTACTGTAAACTGTCATGTGTTCAGAAAACGATACAGCAAACAAGGGAGTCAGTAGCATTTTCATTGCAACAGCTATTGACAAATATCACAGAATTGAGTCACTTTAATGGAATTCATCCTAAAGAGATAAGCAGGGTTCAATCTTCTTTTGTCAATTTATACAAAACACCAAAGGATTAGGTACATGCAAAAAAGTATCTCTGCCAAAGGATTTGGAACCCTGATTTATTAGCTTTATAGAGATAATAAAACTATTTCTCTAGGTAGCATTTCTTTGCTATAATTCAATTCAGTCTTGAACAGAGCCGATAATAAAACACACCTGTTAGAACTTAGTAATATTATGTGTGCCAGGAGGCAGAAACTTGTCCACAAAATCTCAGATCATTATAAGTCTTGAGCATTAAAAAACCCCAAAACATTCTTAATAGCTGATATGTTACGTACTTGCCAAATTATTTAAGATTTGTGCTATAACAAGATTAAACCACCCATGCTGCAGCATGAACTCTACTAAAGCTTAAGTAGACCTTTGAATTGCATTTATTAGTAATATTTTTCTATTTTAGACTTGTTATGTTACTCTGAAACACATACAATCTAGGAAGCATACATAAGGCATTGAGTTATATGTTAAAATTCCCAACAAATAAACAAGTAAACAAATAAATAAATCAAGCTCCTTATGGTAAAACATGCTCCTGGTACCCAGTAGTCACATTCTTTTCAACTGACTTATTCTCATCAAATATCTATCAAAGTTGTACTGGTTAATTCCATTATCATCACCTAAGAGTAAGGAAGCAGAATTATTTGGAAAGTTTTATCATAGAATCTTCGATAGGATTGGCAATATAACCACAGTGTATTTACATCTAGTAGAAATTCCCAGTTGAGACCATAAGGCTAATAAGAATAAAGGCAATTTCTCTTCTTTTATTTTACTGGTTTTATACAAGAAGAGGATACAAACCCTACAATGAAAGTTGCAAAATAAATTACAGTATCACCTTTGAGTTTTATACGTTTGTGATCTGTAAAAGTACAAATACAGAACGAACCCTTTTTGTTCTCCTACCCCAAACCACCTCTGCCTTTTTAAAATATGTCTCCATAGTCAGGGACAAGCTCTGACACAAGAAAATGAAATACGGCCACAAATAGGAGGAAACGTCTAACATGGCAAAAAATGTCACAGAACAGGTGTATTTCCTGGGTATGTTCTGTCTAAATCCACTTCTCTAAGTGACCAGGAACTTCAGTGGGCAAAGACAGCTTAAAATGGCTCCCAAAGCTTCTAGTATAACACCCCAAAAATGAGGCTGGCAGTGGCAGATTGGCCAGACCTCCATCAGCTACTTTCTGATATCCATGGGCCTTTACAACCTGGCAGAGGCAGGTCATCAGTAAGAACGTGTCATGTTAGCAGCCTTCCCTTTGGAAGCAGAGCTAGTCCCAAGTTGAGTTTCCATTATGTCAAAGGTCACTTGTGCATGCCAGAAAGGATAAATAGGGTCTGAGCTGGGTCACTAGCAGCCAAGGTTCTATTGTACCCAGTGAGGAAAGAGAAAGAAAAGAATTTGTCACTTCTAGAAGGGATTTTAACAGAAGATAAGATCCTGCATAGAAATGCTGAGATTTAACATCAGCTTTACAGTGAATTGTTGGTTGAATCCGGACATGCTATTCTAACTGGAAAATAGAATAATAATATTGCTCACTTCCTAAAATTCTTGAGACAAATCTATACATATATTAAAAGTATAACAGGACACTTACTGTGCGAGCTATCAGCAAAGAGAAGTAACAAGACACAGCAAATTAAATGGGAATCTTGGTTATTATTACTCTAACTACAGAAAGGCTGTGGAAGAAAGCATTTTCAATTGCCTGCCTTTTACAGGAAAGATCAAAAGCGACGGGCAGACTGCATATCCCTTGGTGGAGAAGCAGTGCTCATTTATGTACACATACTTTCAGGAGTATATACAATAATTCTACTTGGTATCACATGACTATGTATCAGTTAAGAACAAGACTGCCTAAAAAGGAAGAAAAAGAGGGGTGAAGAATTCAGTGGGAGATAATTAAATCCTTCATTTCTTCTGAACATTTTTTAGTTTAAAATTAATTTCAATTCTCATTTTCTGGTATGTGAGAAAATTCTAACACACAAACACATCCCATACTTCAAAAGAGGACACAAAGTGATTTTTTTTGTCAAAAAAAAGTGTTAAAATTACTTTTTTTTTCCACGGAAAACTAATGGTTTGAAAATATATCAACTGGCAGTGAAGACACTTTCAGGAGAACTGTAGCCACCTTGAGTCCTCACTTGTTTAATCTGGATATTCAATTGTAAGTGAAGAAGCAGCTTGAGTGATAGGATTAGTGCACCACCATTCAAATACCAAGATAATGAGGATTTATTTCACCACCAAATTTAAGTAAGATTTCCTCCCCAAATTCTTTAGTTTTAGAGTAATCTGTGCCTCATGTCCTTTCCTTCACAACAAATAATGGATGCCATATAATTAATTGAAGGGTTATACTAAGTATTAAATCTGTAATTTTCCTACAAGCAACCCTAAGGAATAGTATCACAAACAACATTTTAAATTTTCTTTAGAAGTCATTAGACTGATAGCACACTGTGTCAAGTGTCACACCCAACAGATTATTAAAACAGATGATACTTCTCAGAAACAATCTAAAGGTATGATATTATTTTCAGTCTTGGAAAAAAGGTCTCCAGGCTTTGACAAATGGATTACAAAGAGATTGGTAATAATGGTGGGAACCAACATATTCCACCACTGAAAAATTAGCAATCTAGACGTAGAGTTCCTTCTCAAATCAGTATAGAAGGACTGGCATATCCTGAGAAAAGACTCACCTTTGTAAGGCATGTATAGAGATAGACAGCAGGGCTTTTCTTTCACAGGTGCTTTTATTTCCACTGCCTACACACTGAAGTTATCTTTAAGGCAGCTAAGGTTAGCAGAGGAGAATCCTACTCAGAATTTACAAGGTACTTTAACTGTTTGTTCTGTTTTAAACAATGACTAGTCCTGTAAAAGCCATTAATACGGGACAGAAAGTTTTTATGTTGTAAATCAGCCTAGTTAACATGCACATAGTATTAGATAGTGACTCAACAATGCTGGACATTTTCTCTTGCAATTCATTTTGGTGCTTTAGAAAAATCTGTCCTTTCAGTGATGCCTAACTAATGATTCCAATGTGCCAAAAGAAAAGAGATAAAAAGTAGACCAAGAAAATATCACGCACTGCCAGTGCGGGAGGAAAAAATACCCTGGAACATAAAAATTAGATAAAGTTGTATTTAATATTCCAGAGGTATGCACCTGTTAGAAACTGTAAGGCTAATAAAACTGCTATGCATCATACAGGCAAAACCGCACTGATCTCATGAAAAATTTGGGGGGCACTAGTGTTTCAGTATGATTTCTGTTACAAAACTGATATTCTCCAATGAGTACCTCTCAAAGCTGAGCAGTATTTCCTTGCTAATTTTCTCATCATTATATTTCAAGTTCTTTTCAGCACAGCAGGTTACATTAGATATACTGATGTTACTTGAACATAAAATGCAATCAAGTCCTCGCATTATTAAACATAGCAAAAACATTAAATTGAAAATCTTACTTCTGATAAACTGTTTCTCTGAGTAGTGACAGTTCCAACAACATCTCCACTCACTTGCACAGAAAGCCCTGAAGCAGCACTGAGGGTCCTCCCCATTTGGCTCTTAGATGACAAAGACCTGCTTCTTTGCATACTAATAATGCCTTCCCTATTTCCTTGGTTGCTAGGGGTAAGAGGCCTTGACAACAAGCTATTTGGGGTCATAGGTCTGCTCCCTGGAGTTGATGGCCTGTTGGTTTGTGCACCGGGCGTTGAAGGTCGGCTGCTTGCGACACTGGGGACCTGTGTTCTGCTGTTAGTGGGCAGCGGTGGTGACTTGTTTCCTTGGAGCTGAATGTTCTTCCCTGTCGGAGTTGGCACCTGAGGCCTGGGGGTTTGGCCCTGTGCAGCTTGAAGATTGCCTTGATGGTCAGATGTAACTACACTGTGATGCTGGACACCAGGGCTTCTTGAGAGCCTTGCTTCTTCCCACAGTGCGAGGTCCTTCTCAATGTCTGTGCACACACACACAAACAAAACGGAAAACAAAGAAACTCACTGTCTGTTTCTCTCTGGTTTTAAACTCTTAATGGTTTTCTCCAATGTAAGTGACAACCTGAAGCTGTGCAGAGGAAATGTATTCATGCTTAAAATAAAAGGCATCAGAATGAACAGTTCAAATGTTTGGCAAGCATTTCCCTAAAGTTTGTTTATGCTTGATTCACTGCAAATGCAGCTATCCCACAGAAATGAAATATAACCACTTTGTTGAATGTCAAGACAACCTATAAAAATCCCTCTTGTTTCATCAAAGTTACATCTCTGCAGCTTTTGCACAGTTACTGCAAAACCAAGATTAGTATCAAACCAAGATGGAACAGTGACGTAAACTTGCCATCCTGAGCTGCACTGAAGGGCAATCCAAAACTGGCTCAAGGCAAAACGTTTCCTTCTGGCCTTGCTGTGTATTGCCCAGCCAAAACTCTGGGGGATGTAACCACTGAACTCTGGCACGTCTGGATTTGTGATCCTGTTTGAACCTGAATTTGTGTTCTAGCCTGCCATCAGTGCCACAGCAGGTGATGGGGTCACCAGCATCCAGAGCCCAAGGAGCAAATGTGACGGCCATTTGGTAGTCCAATCCCTACCTCTCACACAGCCATAAGAAATAAGATCTGTTTTAAAAACACAACAGATTAAGGACAGTGAATGAGAAGTGTCTCCTGAAATAATTTAAATTATATTAATGCTTCTAAAGAATTAAATCAGAATATATCCATCAAAGTCATGCGAGTGCAGCTGGAATTTAGGTTAGCATTGATAACATATTGAAAGTCCTTGCAAGTACAAATGTAGAGCTTAAGAAGCAGTTTAATCAAGTTTATTTTATCTTACACTACTGTTATGAATGTTCCCTTTCATTGGCATGTACTCTACTGTACTTGGTTTTGATAGAGACAGCTGATTATCCTTAAAATAGCAATGCTATTTCCCATTAAACTGCACAAGTCACAGTCCCAGAAGCTTTAAATCAGCAAGGCTCTAATGATTTAAACACCTATTAATGTCTAAAATAAGCATTTTATTTTTTATTTTGATAACAATTATTTCAGGTTCTAAAAGTCCTAAAACAAATTCTAAACTGCATATTGGAAAATGAGATTTTCTTTCACTTGTGTTTACCAGTAGGTATAAAAGGAATGTTGTATGTTAAATAATTAAAGATGCACTGCCTTTAACGTCAACATATTTTATAACATCTTGAAAACAAGAAAATAAGCCATGCCAATTTCATGTTACTAGTCTAGTACAACAAATTGCACACAATTCGAATGCTATTACTGGAAAAGATGAAATAGCTGTGAAAGCCTCAGTTAAGAATATTTCTAATTGATTCCTTGCTGGGCCCTTAAAATCAATTGTTTCCATTTTGAAATTATTTGGTCTTGAACTACTCTTCCACTATGCTTTCACTTTGGAACTTCATAGAATCAGAGAATGGTTTGGGCTAGAAGAAACCTTAAAGGTCACCTTCCCAGGGGGTTCCAAACCCCCTGGTTATGGGGTGCCTTCCACTAAATCATGCTGCTCAGAGCCCCAGCCCACCTGGCCTTGAACACTGTCAGGAACAGGACATCCACAGCTTCTCTGGGCAGCCTGTTCCAGTGCCTCACCACCCACACAGTTAAGAATTTCTTCACATCTAATCTAAATCTCTCCTCTTTTAATTTAAAGCTATTATTCCTTGTCCTATCACCACATGTCCATGCAAAAAGTCCCTCTCCAGCTCTCTTGCAGGCCCCTTTAGGTACTGGAAGGCCACAATTAGCTCTCCCTCAGCCTTCACCTCTCCCAGCCGAACAACCCCAACTCTCTCAGGCTGTCTCCATAGGAGAGGTGCCCCAGCCCTCTGAGCATCTTTGTGGCCTCCTCTAGACCCACTCAAACAGGTCCAATCCTTCTTATGTTGGGGGTCCCAGAGCTGAATGCAGCACTCAGGTGGGCTCTCACAAAAGTGGTGCAGTGAAACACAGAATCACTGAATATTCCGAACTAGAAGGATCATCGAGTCAAACTCTTCAGTTTGGCCCATATGAGGATCAAACCAGCGAGCTTGGGGTAATTAGCACCATGCTCTGACCAACTGAGCTGATCTTAGATGGGGAGAATCAGCTCCCTCAACCTGCTGCCCACTCCTCTTTTGGTGCAGAGCTAGTAAGGTGCCTGGCAAAAACTGAGGGACCAGTAAATGATATGGTGGGCTACTTGATTTAAACCAAATGAAGAATATGGTCTTGTAAAGATCCAGCTGAGTCTATCTCTTTGCAAAATTACAAACCTCCAACTTGCCTGTAGTGAATTCAGGATGCAAAGAAATAGCATGAATATTGAATGATTTAATAAGAGTTAAATAAACATTACATGCTGCCTCATGTTCCCTTAATTTCATATAGCAATCAAGCCTGCAGATAAACCAATTATTATAATAATTTCTCTACATATAACTAACATGTTTTCATAGCATAATTATTCAGTTTTATTTACACATCCTCTGTTAGATTTTGCTTTAATATAAGCTTTTCAACCAGAAAGAAAAAAAAATCACACATCTGCAGCTTTGCAGTACTATCTGATCCATATTAAATAACAGAATTTAATTATGACTTAGGATTTTTAAAAATCCTTGTTGATGTCATTTAAAGGAAAATAAAATGCAACAGAGCAACACAAAGGCATTTTGTTTTCATATAAAAAATAGCAGAATTATATGATTCATAAGCACTTACAAACCATTTATTTTTTAACAGTTCTTCTTGTAGTCAAATATGTTCCAGAAGTATACAAAGAGCACAAAATCAGTGTAACAAACCAAATTGGCAAGATACTGGAATCAACTACCAAAAAAATTCTCCATTTGCATGTAATATAATGCAGCCATAGTAACATAAGAGCCTGGATTTTAGACAAAAAAAAATACGAGCCATATGTAGAGAAGGAAAACTGATTGCTCCAGTATCTGATTTTGCAAAACTGCAGCTTTCAAATATCAAGGTACTGAGGCAGCTGCTGGCAGTTGGTGCTAGTCCTTAATTTAGGCACAGGCACCAAATTATCCCTTACGTTAGCAGTGAGTTTTATCCAGCACATAGTCCATAAAGGAAAGCCAGGCCCCTTAAGAAGGTGTAGCTGAAACAGGGGACCATATTTCATCATTACACAGGTAATCCAAGTCATAACTCAGGCATCTAAATTACTGCCTAGATATGCAGTCATTTTGTAGAATTAATAGGTTCCAGTGCGCTTGCTAAGAGAACTGAAATGAGAGACTTGCTGATATCACAGACACTTGAACTTTGGCAAATGTGTAAGACAAATGAGGCTAAGCAAAACCACAGCATTATTATCTGAGGTACTCTGAACTGATAATTCATGGAAATTATGTTATTCTTGTCTTTGAGGGGAATAATTGTCTCAAGCACCGCTGGTGTTATAATAGGTCATGAATTATTAGGAATACAATAGTCCAATGTCTAATAATTGGGCTGTTTTCATGTGAAGTTCTCAGCCAGACAAAAATTACTGAATGGCAGAATGACTGAAGCTCATGTTACAGCTTTACTGAAATAACAGGCCCAAAGTCAAATGACAAGAACAGCACTGACGTGAGAGAGAAAACCTTGTGGGTCACACAACTGCAGAAGGAATCTCAGAGATTAAGTGAATGTAGCTTGTTAGTTTACAGTCAATCAAGTATTTAAAATTCCATATTCTATTGAATATTGTAGTTATTACTGTCAGCTTTGCCAAGAAACTGCATTTTTCATTGTATAATGCATACAAGAACAGTATGTATGACCATGGCAATGAGAGCAGTTAGGACATAAATCAAACTACTGAGATCTTCACCAGACTCCCCCTGAGTGACAACTGCAGCAACGTAAGGGAAAACAAGTGCTACCTCAGTAGCAGAGGCCCCTGGGGGGGGACAGGTCTCTGCTATGCTGCAGAAACTATTTATCGGTTTGCTGCTCTCCTGATTCCCACTAGATGTTCCTGGGAGTTTCAGTTTAGAGAGAGGGCTCATGGATTTTTCAGTCTAGTTTGGCAGAGGCTGCAGCTCTAGTAAGTGTAAGCATTATGAACCTATCAAAAAAACCCCTGAATGACAGCATCTCTATTGTCAAACCCACCTAAAAAGGCTTCATTTGTATATGTCATAATTTTTAGTTCTTGCATCATTATGATCAAAACCTTTTCCTAAAAAGCTTCTCGCACTGTGCTCATAGCTTTGTCTTCTGCCTTGATTGACTTCAGACGCAACATCCCCTTTCTAAAGAGGATACAGCTCCCAACCAGTGTTATTGGCATGATAAATATCCAAAGTCTTTTAGAAAATCACACCAAAAGTGTTCTCTGCCTTCTTTCAAATGACTTGAAAGAAGGATCAGATAAATTTCATTTCTACCTTCATTTTACATATACAGTCTTTATGGTCCAGTGCAGCATTACCTTTCATAGAATTAGTCTATGAAGCTTTCACCACGTATGACAAATAGCATGAAGAACACAGAACCACCATGCTATCTATGCCATGTGTGTCCTATAATGAAATATGTGCCCATAATAAAAGCTGAAGATAGAAAACATCGGTTACAAAGAAGAACAAATTGCAAGCTACATTTTAGACTATCCCTCATCAATTTTTATAAAGCTCTGAAACATCTTCTCACTAAAAACCAAACCTTTTTTGTTTAACTTTTCAGAAATGGTCACCCCATCAAAGATGTTGCTGATGTTCCAAGGCACACAAATTGTTAACAGTCTTCACTCAATCAGAATTCTCATGAACAAGATGAGTTTTTCCTGCCAAGCAATCTATTCTCCAGCTAAAGATCCACTGCTGCCTGCTTATAAAGACTATTTAACAGTAAATAAAACATTTCTACCTCCTGATTGCATAAGCCTTGGTGAAATATGAAAACAAAAAAATAGTGCATTATTATGCTTTCAGATCACAGCATATTTAACATAGTTCAATTACTGTTTAAGTACTCTACTTACTGTAATTACATGAAGTTCATTATGTCTACAAATAAAACACTGTGTTTTCTTCAATGAAAAAAAAAGGGAAATTAAAGTTTTCATCTGTTTTCATTGGCATGTGAGTTAGATAATTTTTTCCTTCATCTGAAATATTGGCAGAGCAAGCTGGGTAAGTACTGCTAGGCATTTTATGGTTCCTTGATCCCATACATACCAGCTAGGTGTTTTTCCATGGTCTGAAGTTCTTTTGCTGCTAAGGAGTCCTTTAGGAGTTTCTGCCTTGGGGAACCTCCAGGTCTGACAGTCATGGCATCCAAGGTCCAAACTGTCTGAGACTTATACAGATAAAAGGAAAATGTAATACTTTTAATCTGGTTTCATATTTCTATATGAAACAATAAAAAGAGTGGTTTCCCAATTTAACCCATTTAGGATCAGGAATCTAGTGCTTATTATGTAGAATATATAAAACTTTGTGCAAAATACTACAAAATGTCTTCACATAAATAAAAAAAATACTAGGAATTAGTTAAAAGAAGCAATTCTAAAATAAATCAAATATACACCATCACATAAGCTCTTGCTCTATGCTAAGACATCATAAAAGGACAAATTCCTCAATGATTTATATTCTCTGCAGTTCCAATTACTTTGCAAGGGTTGCACTTACTTTAAATTACCATAACATTTGGCACAGTATCTCTGCAAAGCAGCACTTCTGGGAATATCATAGAATTTTACAATCAAAATTACCAGTACTGTTTTATCACTGCAAGAAGCATTTCTTTCAGAAATGGTAACTAAATCATCAGGGCAACATAGCAGCTTGAAAGGGTTGCCAGCAAACAGACCATCTCTCCAGTCTCCTCTTTATTGAACACCATGGTATTCAAAATTATTAGCATTTTCTGGAGACCACTCAATACAGTTTCAGGAAATTTTTGTAAAATATACTATGAGGTAAACTTGGTAGATGCGTATTTGAAACACACAATAAAACATATGACCAAGTGTGCAAGACTTGCTTATTAAAAAAACCAAATAAAAACAACAAACAAAAACATCAATTAAATAATTCTTGATAGCCTATCGGAAACAAACTTTACATTATCACCTCACCAAAACATTCACTCTGTAGTCTAGGAAGTTCTGTTGGTTTCCTAAAGAAACCAGGCTTATGAAATGGTCTCATCATCATTCACCTCTTTCTAATTTTTAAATCTTTCAGTAAATGCCAAGCAAATTTAGAGAGAGGCCATTGTTTCAAAGACATTAAGCTGAAGTAATTTCAGGGAGAAGAATGATTGATCAGAGGAGGGAGACCCAAACTGGTGGCCCCATTCACAGAGGGCACCCAGGGCTGCACAGTCTGTCAGGCTGGAGCTGCATCACGGCTGACACTGATCTGCTGCAGATCACTGCAGCGACTGATGGCACTTCCCTGGCCAGACTCTCATCCCACAGGGAAAGGTGTAGCACAGTTCAAAGCATGAACATGGAAGTATAGGTTTTATATCATCTCTATTCACAAAAAATTGCATTAAATAGTGTAGCTGCTTTCCCTTTTAGAAAAGAAAGCATAATTCTACCGAAGCAAAATGTTATATGGAATGTGTTTTACACCATTCTTAATCTGTTCCAAATAAACACTGTCTTGTACGCAAGTGATCATTGTGAACCATGCATCTTTAAAATATGATAACACAAATACATATTTATAAAGCAACAGCTATACTGTAATGCTCTTCATGCATACGCAAAAAAGCCCAGTCACATTTACCAGCATATAGAATAGTTTGAAGCTGCAGATAACTCAGTTGTTAAAACATTTTTACAATACTAATGTTATGAGATCCGAATAATGAGCTATGATACTAACTCTAATACCAATAACATTAACACAATACTAACATCATTTATTTTTGATTTGCCAAATTAAAATTTACCATTGTTTTTCTGGTTGAAGTTACCCGTATTTAATCCCATCTACATACACAGAAACAACTGAATAAAACAGTAAATTCTCAGAAGTGAACTCATCTTCAAAGATTTTTATTTCAGACATATCACTAGACCTGATTCACTAATTCCCCTAAGAGATTTTGACCATTTGTCACTTTGGTCCTCATTGTGAATTCTCCATCCAAATCATAATTCGGCTTGTTGAGCTCACTACAGAATATTAATCTCTATTAAATTACTCATATTCCTAAATGCTTATTTCAAAGCAGTATTAATTATCCAATATCTATTTCTAAATGGAAGAATATATTATCCTGTGATCAGTTCTCTGAAATAAATCAGAGTAAATAGGAGATGGGAAGGGGGAAAAGGTAGGTAAGAGAACTCCAATATTATAGTTTTCAACCTGGTTTTAGATATTCTCTGTTCCCAGATTTTTATGGTGAAAAAAGGACATATTTATTTGCATTTTATGGGGTATATTTTCAGATCTGGGAAAAGGCATCAGGGAAAAAAAAAACCCAGGGTTATAAGGATTAATCCTTTTTTGAATATACAATTTCATTCATAATACAACTCTGATGAAATATGGAATAAAAACTATTCAGTGGTCTGTGGCAACACTTGGAAACCAAACTGCTCTTCTAATATTCTTACATTGGACTATTCAGCCTTATTATAGCAAATTATTATCAGCTTTCAGTAACTCCTTAACCTCCTTAAAACATACTTCCAAAGCTTATCCTGATGAGAAGGTTTCACTTCCTATGTCCTGGAAATGCTTCTGGAAAGGAAATGAAGTTACCTTTCTCTTCTACAAACCTCTGCTGGTTTTTTGGACATTTTGCCTTTACTGTACTTCCTCCCTTTATGTACAGTAGTCACATAAAGACTCATACGAAACTAAGGTGACTGAGTAAAGGAAGCTTTCTACTGTCTTAGTAGATTCTAAGATAAACAAAGCAAAATTATTCCCTAAAGGTTTTCATCATGATAGTGCTTTAGACATTTATAAAAACATGAATATTATTGAAATTAAGGGACTTCAAATAAGGAGACTCCGTATCACAAAGGTAATCACCTGTCTGAAATGCCTTCACATGTTTCAACACAGGTTTTTAAATCTCATGCAAGTTGATGTAAGACATACAGATATGCCTGAGTGTAAGCAGATACAAGCACACAACAGCACATCTACACATTCCATACAAATTTGTTTTCATTTCTGGACGTTGCATAGACATATCTATTCTTTCAAAGAATATGTATTAATCTTGCACATGATTTAAAATAAATACACTTACATATATTCAGTCTCTATCTTTACACAGTTATGTGTTCAAACTCCCTTTCAAACACACAGTTCCAACAGCCCATGAAGCCAAGATAATTCTGGATGAATTTTCCCCCCAAATTTTGTAAGTCTTTCTGTGCATTTTCTGCTTTATGTATACTTACGACATTTTTTCAGGCAATAAAAGTTCATAAAAGATCAGAATAATATTGCTGTAGCAGCTATGGAAGATGAGATATTTAATATTAGCAATTTCATTTCATAACAAATTATGTGCTCATAGTAGTAATAGTTCCTTCCAATTAAATGCTTACTTGATAGAAAATCATAATGATCTGGGGAAAAAAGGGCATAAGAGTTTATTAAGACATTAAAACTGTACTGTAACCACTTTTTGTTCTTTCTCTGAAGCTAAATATTCCAGGGCTATAACCAACAACATTTTTGGAGGCAGGCCCAGGTAATTTTTTTTTTATATTTCTAAATAACACTAAACATTGAAAAGTATTTTTTAACATTTTGAGACTCTGAGTTCATCTAGGTGAATAATGCATAAACACAGACAGAGGTCCTCAGTGTCTCCAGCAAACACTTTATGCAACAGCCCTACTCCTAAAAGATAAACACAAGCTGAAAGCAGGGAATGTTATCAAGGCTTTGGAAGCGTGTCAATTCAAATGCAAGAATAAATGAATTTGTACAGCTCTAGTAGAATTCCCTGGTGCCCCTTCTCTCCACTGGATAGATAGCAGCAGTTCAGATATGTCACTTAAGAAGGAGATTCAGGCTTGCAAGCCATTTATTTAAACATTCTTAGTGCACTTCACCAAAACTTATCCTTTGTCTCCTGGCCAGGAACTGCAGAGATAAAACACTAATGCCAGTTAACTTAGACTTTAATGATAATGACAGCAGACTGAAAGGACTTGAAAAATACAGCATGTATGTATGAAGTATGGGCTTAGAATCCTTCTAATTATTTCAGCATCTTCCAAACTACCATTGCCCTTGCTCATTCGTTAAGCTTTATAAATATTAGCACAAAATTTATAAATGGCCTATTTACATTAACAAGATTAATGAGATCTAAGTATGAGGATGTTCCTGAAAGACATTCTTGTCTTTCAAAATTGTAGAAATAACTCTGTGTCCTGTTCATCACCTTCAAACTTTGAAGGTGAGGCAGTGTCTCTCTGCACCAGAAATATGTTCAAACAAATCACTTGGGATACATTTCTCAACTTTGAAGGTCAACCATGTGTCAATTTCTTAAGTGGATTTCTTTACATATTGTCATAATTTCTTCACATACACTACATTCATTATTGCTTTTTTCTTCCTTATATTCCTTAGCCAAATTATTGCTAAAATAAAAAATTAAAAACAATAAGGCCACAGATAATCCCTCTCATCACTGATTCCCCAAACTTCTGGAAAACACCATAACTTAAAGGGAATGCCACAGTGGAACAGAAATAAAACTAAGGAGGTCATGAATAAGAGTAAGAAAGTTTTGTCAAGCTCACTCTAATGTGCTTCAATCTGTAGCACAATGCTACACAGCATGAATCAGTATAGCTTTTGTCCCTAAAAAAACACCAGTGCAGATGTGAATGTCTTGATCTCACTGTCAAGCTGAATCGACATGGGCTATGTAATACCCCCTGACTCCTGGGGAGTTCCACTGAGGTACAACTTTTCAGAATAGCTAAGAGCAAGAGTTAGGGCTCCAGCTTACTTATAACATCACCTGGAAATCAAGTACATGTTGGAAAATAAATTACTCGTTCTTACTGGCCATAAAAAGTGTCACTAAACTATTCAGCACATATTTCTATGTCATCTATGTCATCAGGCCTGTTTCACAGTAAAACCCAGGTATTCACGAGAATGCCCAGATACACACAGAGTTTTCGGATGTGGGAAGACTACATTAATTGAATGATCACAGTGAAATGAGGAAAAGAAGGTGAAACCAAATTAGTTATTTCCTGGCAATCTGTAAGCATATGAAAAGTCCTTTTATTGTACTTCTGATTTTACACAGTTTTGCTAATCAAGTGGAAATTTTATTGGTAGCTTCAGGAGATAGAAGTGTAAAAAATACAACCATGCCTAGATTTCTATGTATAACATAGCATTTGTTTGCTGAATAAATTAAGTATCTTAAATAGACACCTTTGACAGAGATCCCTCTAAATAAAAAAAAGAATCCCCAAACCTCTTTATGGAACAATCTGTTTACAAGTGTCTTCCACTCTGGCCAAGCAGGTGGCAAGTACGGATGTTATGCGTGCAGTGGAATTTTTTTGTGCAATATTTTGTTTAGGGATTCTTCACTCAACGTGTACTTTCTGTAAAGAGGTCACCTAATATTTAATCTTTCAGCTTCCATAATCTGTTCAAGGACATAAGGTGAGCAAGTCGTTTGATACTGTACAAATAACAAGTCTTCTCAGAGCTCTGTTACAATATCGGCTGCCACCTCTAATCCCTCCTTCCACATTAGGGCCTGTTCTACTTGAAATGCCATGTAATTGAAATTACAAGCTTTTGGCTTCCCGTGGCAGTCAGCCAGCAGCACATTTCACGCTAAACCTTACACTAAAAAAATGGTAGTTTCAGTTAACTTATACACAGTTTTTCTGTTTAGAGGAAAGCAGGAAGCAGGAAATATGTGGACACCTGGGAATCACAGTTGTTTCAGGTTTTTAAATGCAACCAGAATAATTTTTTTCTACACTTCAGTTCTGTTTTATTTACTGTTATTTGGACTAATATTTCTAATTTTTTAATTCTCAAGAATCCAAAATTTTAGACAGTCAAAAACAAGGCATTCATTGATTTATTTTTTTTACATGTATTTTTCTAATGTTCGGAATATTGTTTCAATTTAGAATTACATTTAAGAGGATTAAGTATTTTCTAATATGAATATTTTCAGCGAGGAAAAAATCTTTTTTTTTTCCCCAGCTGTATATACAAAATCTATGTCTATTATATGAATTTTGTTTTACATAAGGGAGGTCTCAACCAAAGAGGTTTAAGGTATGCAATTCAAACTACTTTCTTAACTACTTGCAGGAATTATCACTTATTTCCCAAGAACCTTAATATTATGTTTTTATCACCATATTGTATTGTTAATTTACCAAACAGTTTGTTAAACTTACATATTTGCATGGGGTTTTTTTACCACCCGTGGAACAGTAGCAGTAATCTAGTATTATCTGTTATTATTTTTACAGAAGATTTAAAATTTGAAGTTAAAATTTGAAATTTCACCTTTAAGGACCTGAATTTCCAAGTAATTACAAAATTCAGCTTGGATTTGAAAACTTTTGTGTCAGAACACACTAATTTGAACATAAATATGTTAATAAATCACTAATTTGTACATAAATATATGCATAAATGCAATATAAATATGACCTTTATAATTCATGCTATTTCAAAGCTGCACTGCTGTTGTTCCTGAAATGGCAGTGCAGTCTTAAAATAACTATTTTAATAACTAACCTATTAAATGCTAACAATGACCCCTACCCAGTAAATATTTTATAGATTTAGTTAAATGCAGAAGTTTGGGTGACTTCTGTTGATTATACTCAAACTTCTAAAAGTAATTAGGTTACTTCATAGTATTGTTCTAGGGGAAAACAGTGAGGGGGAAAGCCATGAAAATTTCTAATAAATAGAACTGAGATCATGTATCATTATAATATTATTGTATTCAATATATATTGACAGCAAGAATATAAGCTTAATTTTTCCTTGTGCATGAAACCTCAAGTCATTTCACAAACTGAATTAAGGAATTTATGCATTTATCACAGAAAATCCATGTCTGTGTTTCTTCTATGAAAGCAAATGAAAAGTTCCAAAGCAGTAGGGAATAAAGGAAAAAATTTATTTAAAACAAAACACTTCTATAAAACACATTATTATGGCATTTGTCCCACAGTAATAAAGAGTAAAAACCCAAGGCAAATCCATGCAGAAATGCTCTTTGCAGTTGGACAACTTTCTTCTTCCAGTTTCTGTTGCATTTGGATTGGTTTGCCTTACATGCATAATTTACAAAGAAAAATATACCTTTTTATGTGCACGTGCACGGCAAGATTCACATAAAAACCCCAAAAACTAAGTATAAGTCCTGTTAGACCCAGGCGGTGAAGAAACAACTCAGAGAGAAGGCAAAGGCTACTCAATGTGACCTGCTCAATGCATGTGCTCTGTTTCTATCTGTTAGTCACTGTAAAGTTAACAACTTTCTCTGATATCCTGCTTTTCCACTTCTGCTAGGATTCCCAGACACTTAAATTTTTCCTAGTATCACTTCAGTATTTTCTTAGAGTCTTATTTTACTTTATGTTTCTGGAAATGTTCTAAATACTTGGCTAGCAAGTTTTGAGTTCACCACAGAAACTTTGAGTTCACCACAGTGAAAAAGAATCCCAAGAAAAAGCTTTTGCATTTTGGCTGGCACTTTTCGTTACACAAAATATTTGCCAGGCAGTAAACTAGGATCTCTAAGAATGTTTTGAATGCTTGCTTCCACTTTGATTTTTTGTAGAACACTTGGGGAAAGTGCTGATTCCTCTAAATACTTCAACCAGCTTTTTACCAGCTTTACTCACTTACTCATCCAGAATGCCTTGTTCGGGATCATGCAGCACTGAAAATCTAAGTTCTCAATTTTTCAAACATCAACTCTTCTTACAAAAAAAAAATCATAGCAAAAGATTCTAGACCTTTAAAGAAAAATGTCTAATTACAAAAACCTCCAGATTTTTCAGAAATAGAACAGTAAACACATAAAAAAGCTGTAAGAAAATCATAGTAAAACTATAGTGTAAATTAAATAAATAATTTTATGGACAAAGATGGTGCCTATCTCTTTTGAGTACTAGTATCCAGATTGTTTCTCTATCCGCATTAAAGATCTTACATATGGATTCATACATGGGACGCAAAAAAAAAGAAGCCAAAGTTCTTTTCTGAAGATCCTTATGCATAATTCTTGCTACCTTATCCTGCAATTTTTCTCAAAACACATCCTCTGAAGGCCAAGGCACCTTTAAGGAAAATTTGTTAAATACATTAGCAGAGAAAAATTTATTATAATCATCCATTTAAGGAGCAACAGTCTCAAATTACCCTATTGGAATGCAGTGCCAATATTAAACATTGCACACCTTGAGCCACATGAGAAATTTTTACATGTAATATGCACATTTGAGTGAATGCCATGAACCAATTTGTCTAATTTGCGAGAAATGACTGACCAACATCTTATTCTATTTTTCCCTCATCTTGTATCTCATATAATATCTAAAAATCATTCAAGTCATGAGAATGCATTTTGGTATAAATTCTGAAGTAATTTTACAGGTGTATTTCTTACTGTTTTGAAGGATTTGTGGAAAGCCATTGCAAGATTGCATTTATCTACATAGCCTTCCTATGAGGCATCTCAGTTTTATCTCTGTATTTTGTATGTCAAGATTGTCAAAGAATAAGTCCCACTGAAAATTATTAGGGGACCATGGAACAGATCTCTCCTTCAGAGCCTTTAAAGCCAACAAGAACAGCTGATCAGTTGGGGTTTTTTTGAGGAGATATAATACACCAAAAAAAACCCAACCAAAAAAAACCCAAAGCATATGAACTAACAGTAACTGGCTCCTTAGAAGCTGTTAGGCAAAGTAGTTTTCCAAGAGCTCAGGGATGTGAAATGAGATGCCTTTGCCCTGAGGAGAGGATGGATGGGCAGAGCAAGAGCTGCAACTGCTCTTCTCTTCTCTTTGCAGCACTGGCAATAACAGCATCAGCCAGCATGGCTTTCAGGGATTCAGCCCAGGTAACCTTACTGCCTCTGGCAGTCTCCTCCTCCAGGCAACCTTAAATAAGCCTGGAACCTGCAGAGCATGAAATGACACAGGTACAAATGTTTGGTCCTAAGCATGCACACACAGACAGACCATACATGTAAAAGTGTTCAGCTGAAAGCTGTACGTTTCTGTAACAAGATTTTGCTAATAAGCATAATGACCTTTTGTTTTCCTTGTATTTTTATCTTTTCTATGTAATTTAATTCATTGGTTGCTGTCTCCCAATGTTACACGTCTGCAGAATTAATAAATCAAAGTTTGTAGCTGCAGGTCCAAATCAAAAAGAAAACATGGATTCAGAAACTGCTGCAAGATTTATTATTTCCCTCTGGTTTCTGGTGGAAAGCAGAATGGAAATTTGAAAAAGAAGTTCCAAGCAATGCTAATTGAAGTTCTGTTCTTTACTCTTTTTGCCCAATATCAGCAAAAGCTCTGTGAGGTTCTTACACTCCAAGCTCTCAAAGAGCTTTGGGAATTTATCTGGAACTCCATGTCCAACAACTGCTTTGATAACTCTGGTTGGAAATACTTTATATTCAATATTATCTAGCTTTATTCATACTGCTTAATCAGCTGCCTGTAAGACTGCAAGACCAATCTCCATTTTTCTTCTTTCTTTCTATTCTCCTTTTTTCCTTAGTTAACAAATACTGAGCCCTCCTTTCACTTCCTATACCAACACTAAAGTGTGCTATAAACCAGCATTGCTGAACAGACTGAACAGGAATTAATGTGTCCTCTTATATCTGTCTAAAATGTTGTAAAAATGAGCAACTATTGCCAAGCTATTTGCCTTAGGGGAAAAAAAAAATCAACCCCTTCTTTAACCTACATTCAAACTCCTGGTGCAATACAACTAGCACCAAAATTATTAAATAATTTTTTATAAATTATTTTACTCCTGGTTGTGTTTTCCATAAACTCCATATCTGCAAAGATTTTCTTAAGTTTCAAAATAAAAAAAGTGATGGAGACATTACATTCTTTAAAAATATACATATAAATTAGCCATACATTTTAACTATACTGCTTTAGTTTACTAGTTTTCAAGCAGGTGTTAACAAAAAGCTAAATTATAGTTGAGTTATTAAAATTTCAAAATGAAATCTAAATTTTGTTGTCTTCAATTAGTAAAATTGAATATTATCTGGTAGAATTAATATTTGAGTAGCATTTAAAAACATACAGAATATGTATAAAATTACTGTACTTTCAGTGGGAGCTCCGTGGGCATGTCCAACAACATATGGTTTTGTAGATTATAATAATGTATTTTAAAATACCACCTTTCCTAGAAAGAAAAAATTAAAACAGACGGAGAACTGAAAATTCAGAAGAATTATGTAAATTTAGTTTTCTTCTCTCTAGGATGACAGCACTGGCAAGCATGACTTCTATCTTTATGCATGACCTATTTTTTATGAAACTACTTTTAAAAATTACAGGATTAGCCATAAGGGAAGGTACTTACAGATCCTGGCACTTGAGAGGTACTCTGAAATTCATCAATATCTTCTGCAAGTGTTTCAACCCCAGGTACTTGAGCTGTTCCAAAGAGGTAGAAGAGAAATGTAAATCACTCTAATAGTCACTTTGAAAACATAATGCCTATAAATTTACTAATGGGAAGGTAAATGTGGCTACTGTAAATGCACTGCTTTTCAATTACACTTCAATGGATTATAATTTATGTCTGATTTTATGTCTGATTTTAATTTATAAGCTTAATGCAACATGGAACAGCCTCCTTAACATGACTGGAATGATAAGCAAGCTGCCTTCAGCTGCCAAGGTGTCTTGTAGGTTCTTTACTACCTTTACTATTTAAACGAAATATTGTTCACCCTTTATACAACCGAGTAGTGGATCATCAGCTTTAATAAAATGAATAAAATTATATTCAATTAATTCAATTAAAATACTTGAAGTAAAAAGTTTTAGTCAATTTAGACAACATTTAAAAGCCTTGCAAGTATAATCTTTGCCCTTATTGTCACATTTGTAAAATGAAAGTACTTTTGAGGAGTCTAAAATGTCTCTTTGATGCACCTGTAATGACTTAAAACAGATTTTATGCACCCATATCAGAGAAAGCAATTTCCAAGTAATATTCTATGCAGTTTCACTCTTTGCCTAACACTCTGCTAAGTCACTTAGATGCTCCATCAGCAGCCTAACAAACCAAGATGTCCTAATCTTCCCTACATTCTGCTGTTATTCAGACACTTAGCAGGGAGGTTCTTATGTTTCTAGAATGAAATCTGTTAAACATCTCAGACTATACTTACTATGAAAGCAGAACTATACTGAAGTGTGGCAACTGCAGTTACCAATTCAGTGCAAACACAAATGAAAGTAGAGGAGGAAGAGGTGATGATGACACAAAGCAGTAGTCAGGGAACTGTGTGGGAATTGAGAGACAGTGCTGCACTTTCGCCATTGCATTTTCTAGTTCTCAATCCTAATTCTCACATATTTGCATAGCTGATTTTTTATCCTGGTCATGCAGTTCCACCAGGAACAATATTATGTGTGTTTCACATGTTCACATTTGTGTTGAATATCCCCAATTTCAAACTTTTTTTCTACATCCTAATGCCCTTTTTGAACCTTCTACTATATTGATAGTTTAAAGGAAAAACAAAACAAAATAAAAAGACAAACAAAAAACACACAATAAACAAACAAAAAACCCAAACAAAAATAACCAAGTATATAGAAACTATACATTTTAGTTTTTTCAAGTTCCTACTAGCTAACTGTGAATAATAAAAACCAGTGACTCCTGCTTGAAAGGGAATGAACTACTGATGTGAAATTTGCTCTAGAAAAATGTATTTACCAAAGTAAGTATTATGTATCACAATATAATCTGTAGAGCTGTAGACATAACAGCACAATAGAATAGGAAATACCACATTTATATACAATGTGGTATATATATATATATAAAAATTTATATATATATTTATATATATAATGCCACAGTGGCATCATTTTTGGTCCAATTATATTATTCCAGTAGAGTCGCAAAAGAAACAAGTCTTTGCCCACACCTCAGAAATATGTGCAGCTGCACACTACAGTGCAAAGAAACTCACATTACAAACAGCTTTTCTCAGATAATTTGAGGAGTTGGTTGGAAGTGATATGCTTTTCATTTATCCTATGTTGAGAGATTGCTCCCTAATATGTTACTGCATTTTAAACTTCCTTCTACAGGAATGCATAGACTGCAAAAGCTTTACTTGCAGTAACATCTTCTTTTCCTGCCTTATACCATGGTGTGGTAGTTTTGCCTGGCCCAGTTTTTGCCAGTGAACAGGGGGGGGAACAAAGATGGCTCCTGCATGTCCTGAGTAAAGATTCTGGAAATTTTCCACCATGTCCAGCAGAGCCAGTCTCTGATGGCTGTAAAATGATGGACATGCTGCTGGTAAAACCTGGGCCAATTAGAGATGTTAGTTACGCCTCTGTGAAAACATATTTAAGAAGAAATCAAAACAATGTGAGCACGCACTTCTTTTTAGCCAGGGTCAAACCCACGACACATGGCTTCACTCAAAGGGTAAGATACTCTTCAGCAGAAGAGAAGGAAACAAGTGAAACAATGTTGTATGGTTCTTATAGGAAACTGGAAGTAAATGAACAATTATCCTTTAGTGATACTATTTCTAAACATCTAAACACCACCCTCCCCCCA
Source organism: Origma solitaria (assembly GCA_013397895.1). Classification (NCBI taxonomy): domain Eukaryota; kingdom Metazoa; phylum Chordata; class Aves; order Passeriformes; family Acanthizidae; genus Origma; species Origma solitaria. The sequence goes on from VZRL01005049.1 coordinate 747,707, forward strand.
AAAAAAAACAACAAAAAAACCCCACAAGTAGATTGCATCTAAAATCCCCCTAACCTGAAAAACACACTGGGAGCTGACAGATGTAGATTTTCTGGATGAATTCTGTCATAGTTTGCATCTTTTGAAGCCTTAGCCACTCTCTCCACCTACCTCTACAGAACAAGAGCAAAGCTTAGTGGAGAACTGGTGCAAAAGACAAACCAGACAGGCTTGGCACCTACAGGGGAAGTTTGTTGTACAGTCATCAGTGCTTCTGCTTCTAATCAAAATCAAGAACCTATTAAACTCCTGCCTTAGTTCTTTGCTGTGAAGTGGTTCAATGGAAAAGAGAAACATTTTTGAGAGGTATAGTTTAGGACAATGAAAAGAAACTGCACTTTAAAGTTTCTTGTGTTTTTCCATCTTGAGACCTGATTCCTACCTCTCATTTTTCCTATTTAGATCAAACACATCTCTGTCCAATTCAGATGGATTATAGTAGAGGGAAATCAGCGTAGTAGTTAATTAGAACCAGATCCAGATTGCCAGTGGAGTCGATATAGTGTCTGATACTGCACGTGATCTTTTCATATAAGCTACTACATTGACTTTATTAGGTGAAATTGCTTAAAATGAGGCTTATTTATAAGGGCTGTTAGATCAGATGTTCTGCCAATTACTTCTGAGCTTAGTTCATCTGAAATCCACAGAAGAGATGTTCCAGATCTATCAACAGAAACAGATCATTATCTAAAGAATGCTACTCTCAACTTTGCTGTGCATCAGCACCTTACTTGCTTATTCTTGAATGAATGATTTGCAACAGCACTTCCCAATGCACTGTTTTCTCTCAGTAAGGTCATTGGTACTGATAACAGCAGAAAATAAATTCAAATAAACCTGGTAAGTGAAGCCTGCTAGTCACTATTTCATGATACTTAGGGTTTTTTAACAGTACCTTTATGAGTTTCTTTTATCATCTTCTCATACATAATATTTATTGGAAATAAGTATCAGATGCACAGAGAGCAAATAACGTGCTGCATTTATAGGAAAGATGGATAGAACGGGCAGTTGCCTGAAATCTGTGTCAGTTTATAATCTGTACCTACTTGTGAAATCCAGCTGTGGTTTTTTTCAAATCAAAATGGAGCACTAGCCAACATTTTAGGAAAAAATCCCCCAACCATATGTTTTGAAACACTGAACATTTCTGGGGGCATCTCTTGACAGATATTTGGCATTACCTTCCTATTGACCTCTGTCTTTCTGCCTGAGAGGCCTTGTTGTTTTCTAGCTATGACTAACAGGCTCATGTATATTCATAGACAAGAGACAGATGTGTTTATAACAACATGACTGTCATTCCCACACCTACCTAACTTTTACTCCCTATATTTTATTGAATGTGGTGTTTTTCTAGAGAATTTTCCATCTTTTCTGTAGCCATACTGATTGCAGAGTATTCAAAAGCATATGAAGTGGCCAAAGGTAGAATAGCTATAGCACTTTTGTTCTCCCTACCCTGTGACCATGAACAATCCAGCTCCACTACTACATAGCATCCAGTACCTTCTGACAGTTTCACCTTCTTTAATCCTGGTGTCTCTGCCACTTAGCAACAGCTAACTGAAGCCTGCCATTTCAGAAGATGGCATGGCAAAGTGGGCATATTTTCACTTCAAGATCAAAGATACACAGGAAAGAAAATGGAAGGAAGAGATCTGTTCACAAATTATTTTGTGAACTGCAGAACCTTTTCCTAGATGTCTGTATTACCCATCTATTTGCTTTTTCTGCAATAATCTCATGCATGCATATTCCCTTACTATCCCAAACAAGCAATCACCACCTCCCTTTCTAGGAATCACTCACAACAAAAGAATTTTGCCTTCCTTTCACAGGGCTTGACTGAAGTCACCAGTCTGAGCATCTCTTGATGACAATCTTCATGAAGACTGTAAGGACATCATGTTTAGAGATTCTGAATACCCTATTATAATGTTCAATTAAGTGATCATTGGCAGATAGAAGCAAAAGTCAATGTCTTGACTGCATGAAACCATGCATTCGCACAAAACCAGTCTGAAAAATTTATCTTTAAAGGCATATTAGTCACTAATGATTGGTTTACAAATGAGGCTAGAGAAATGAGTAAAATCTCAAGTTGCTGTGATACCTAACAGCAATATAACAGCATTATATAGCAGACAGAGAGTAGGACAATTAAAAAAAAAAAAGTTTGTTCTGATATTTTGTGTTGATCACCATAGCTAACTTGTCCATGACTGCTGAACACTATACTGCACATCAAACCATACAATTTGTAGACTCAGCTGGTTCTGCCCAACAGTAAGGGAATGGACTGAAAGATTTATCTTTGCAGATTCTCTGTCAAAGCCTCTGTTTCCTTCTCACTGTATTACAGTGGCAGCTAAGATAAAGTTAACCTTCATCAGCTTTATCTTTCATAGGAAAGCTGGGCATTCTTTGGAAAGATATCCCTTATGAAGTGCCTCTTTCAACATTTCAGGTGTTACTCTTCTCAAAAACCTGAGAAGAAATTGAAATAAGTCTGAATGTCCTGACTTCAGATTAAACCAACATGTGAACATGTTTGTATAAAAAGAAAAAGTGTTTTTAATAGTTATTTTATAAACTCTTTATTTTTACTGTAAATTGTTTGAATCATCTGGATGCATGTGTGGTGATAAATTAAATATTTCAAAGACCATTCTTTTGCATAAAAGCCAACCAGCAATGAACAGCTCATGTCTATGCTATCAAGCTGTTTTACATGTTAGTGTGCTAACATACAATCTGTCTACCAAGAACAAATTCTGGTCAAATGCACCTCTCAAAATATGCTTAGAAATTATTCTGGACTGTTAATTGGCCGTGAGAAAAAACATGTAAGTGGCTCTTTGAACAGATTTGAAGTGTAAATTATTGAGTTCAAATGCTCAGAAACATTCTCCTGGAAGTGTTTAATCTTTTACAGACATAACCCCTACTCTCAAATTCAAGATGTCGATGTCTGGGATTTTTTATGAGCAGTAAATATTTATAGAACTTACCATCAGAGTCTGACACTGCTGGGTCAGATGTCTGAGATACCATGGAGACATCTTCTGGCCTTTCTGCCAAATTATCCCCTTGCAATCTAAATTGTGGAAAAATGCAACGAAAACATTTGCAATCATATTCCATGGATAAGACAAAGAAGAACATTATCTCTGACTACACACCCTACTCACAAAATTGCCCTAATTAAAAGAGCAGCTTTGCTGGGAAGTCCACACCTCTGGTTCAATCAGAACATCCCAGACTGTCTAGTAACCAAAACTAGCTTCCAAGGAACAGCTAACTGAATCCTAGCTTATGCATTTTTGTAAGTCTTATTTAACAAAAGCAGGTGTTTGGTGTGCATGAGAAACCGCAAACTTCCTTCCCCACCTTCAGAAATATTTTAATTGAATAGGGCTGTACTGGATGTCCATGTCAATGTGTTAGCAGTGAGGATGCCTTGGTGAGGAGAGGCTGGGGCTGCCCTGAGCCAGGCACAGGTGGTTTCACCTGGCTCCAAAAAGAGCCACAGCAGGGCAGGGCCAAGCCCTTCAGCCAAAATGGTGCCACCTCGGAGGAAACATAGTCAAGCAAGCACCAGCCACAATGCCACACAAACAGAAGAGCAGCAAACAGAAAGACTGGGGTACAGCAGAGGACACACCAAGGTCAAAGGAGGAGGTGCTCCACACTCTGGGCAGATATTTTCCTACAGCCCATGATGAAATGCCAGAGACAATATCTGCTGCAGCCCATGCAGGATCCACACCAAGGCAGGTGAGTATGTCCTGGATGGACTGTAGCTGATCAAGATTCCACACTGGAGCAGGTGAAAAGTGTGGAGGAAGGCCAGAGAGGAGTTGTAATGGACCGACTACAACCCCCCATCCCCTGTTTCCCCTGCACTGCTCAGGGGGTGCAGAGAGGAGTCTGAAGTGAAGGAGTGAAGTCAGGCCCAGGAAAGGGAGGAGGAAAAGTGTGGTTTTAATGCCTGTCTTTTAGTTTCTCATCACCTAAATCTATTTTAATTGGCAATAAATTAAACTCATTTTCCCCAAGTCAAGTCTGCTTCACCCACTACAGTAACTGTCTTCATCTTGACCCACAAGCTTTTACTTCCAATTTTCTCCTGTCCTCCTACTGGCTGGGTAGGGAACTGACTCAGCCAAAGTTAATCCACCGCAGGGAAATACTTGCAAGAATATTTCCACCTCCTTCGTTACTTGTTAAAAGTACAGTAATTACGGCAGACTTTGTCTTTAGGCTTTCCTGCTGCACCAGCTGACTGCAGTGCCTTGACAGCAATTTATACAAATAATACTTATATCAGTTCTTTCAAATGAGAATCCCTGGAGTCCCACCATCCTTCTTCAGGCTCTTATGAATCCTGAGAACAAATTCTGCTCTGAAGAAATGGTTTGTAGCTCTAAATGCAATATAACTGCCATTTACATAAAAGGTTATCTTACCTTGGATTTATTCAGACATGAAAAGAATAAGAAAAATGCAATTCAATTTCACAAAGCCCAGGAATCATAAAAATGCATTGAAGTAAAACCTTGGGGAAAGAAATAACTTATCTCTTGGAAGAAAAAAAGTTCTTTTCACTCTGTATTCTTACTCTCTACAGCTGTTTTACACTAAGCTTGAAATTAACCTTTGAAACCAAGTAGAACCCCCTTATTTGCCCTATCTAAATTTCACATTTTATGACTCTCACAGTTACCTAATATATATGGATCTTAAGTCATCTATTTGTTTGTACTCCTCAATACCCTTTACCCAACACCCTCCTTCCCCAATTACTTTATCTCCTTTTATTGCCCCTAGAGTGATTTATGATGGAATGCTCTATGTAAATTCCTAGTATTTCTTATCTAAGGAGGCAGTTCCCTAGAAGTTCTGTACCTGGCTTCTAATGCTGTAGTTGCCAATTCTATAAAAGCCTAGCTTGTCAAACAGAAGCAAATAACTTTGTACCATTATCCTAAAAATATTCAAATAGGGAGGAAACAAATTGCAAATTACTATGCAAAACCAGGAAGATCTCAAAAATCACATTTTCCTTTCCAATAAAATTCATCCATCCCCCCTTCATTACATACATATGCACATTTACTGCAAGCACATATTCAATCTGAGCAGGATATGCACAAAATTGCAGGAACCAAAAGTGAGATACTCTCCTATCCAGCCATGTTGGTAGTTCATTTATATTTAACTACAAGGAAAATTACTCCAACCGTTTCTGCTTACATTGTAGTCATATAAAAACTACCTGTAGAAGTAGGAGCTGCTTCTTTTATCCCATAAGAATTTTCAAGATTTTATATGTTCCCATTCTGAGCTTAAATAAATACAAACCACACATGAAAAACTGAAATTATTCTCATGTTATTCTAGAATTTAGAAATATTTAAGTGGTCCATTGCCTTATGAAGAACACACCAAAAAAAATTTTCAATGTATCTGATCAGAAAATCCATTTCATATGATTTCCCTTTGTAGGCAGAAATGGCTGGGGTACTGGTTAGATGGGTGAGTAAGATGTTTGACATACGTGGACCTCATTTTCACATCCATTTTTCAACTTATTTATGTATTTCTTACATATAGATTCATATTAGAATAGATTGTCATAAAACTCAAGCAACAAAAAAGTCACAAACACTATTTCTAGCCAAAAGAATTCTGTTACTTGGACTATTCCAATTTCTTCTTCAAAAGTAATATTATTCATAAGACATCTCAACAGCAAAATGAAAAAACACTTAAAAACTCTTAAGCAGAAAGAACCATAGATTAGAAAGACATATAGGTTTAGCAGAGTTACCTAAAAACTACTATCTTACCAACACTTTATGGACTACTTCAGTTATTAACCAGAATATTATTTCAGCTACTAATTATTTTAATGTGAGTCTAAACTTGATACCTGATAGCCAACATTTTCTCCCATACATGTGTCTAGAGTGATCTCTTGCTTAGAGAACATTGTTTCCGTTATATTAACCAGCTGCATGTTGGAGCTTCAAGAGCTACAAAAGCAAACAGTCCACAGGTAAATATTTCAATTTTCTTTGACCCCAAAGTGCATTCTATAGGGCTTCTTCCAAGAAAACTTGTCAAGGACTTCAGAACCAAAGATATTCTGAACAAATTCTATAGATTCAGTGCAGAAGCATTATACAAGGTCTATCACTACAAACAAGCTTGTAGGTACATGAATCATAGTCATACATACTGCCAGTACAATTTAGAAAACAGGATTCACATATTCAAATAATGGGTCAGGTTGGAAGAGACCACAGTGGGTTATCTGGTCCAACCTCCCTGCTCAAGTAGGGTCATCCCAGAGCACATGGCACAGGATTGTGTCCAGATGGTTCTTGAATATTTCCACTGAGGGAGACTCCATAACCTCTCTGGGCAACCTGTCCCAGTGCCTGGTCACCTGCACAGTAAAGAAGTTCTTCCTTATGTCCAGGTGGAATTTCCTGTGTGTCAGTTTCTGCCCATTGCCTCTTGTTCTATTTCTTGGCATCACCAAGAAGAGCTTGGTTCCAGCCTCTTGAAACCCTCCCTTCAGACACTTGTATACTTTGATGGGGTCCACGCTCAGTCATCTCTTCTTGAGGCTGAACAGGTCCAGGTCACTCAGCCTTTCCCTATAAGAGAGATGCTCCAGACCCTGAATCACCTTTGTAGCCCTCTGCTGGACCTGCTCCAGGAGCACCAAATCTCCCTTGGGCTGTGGAGCCCAGAACTGCACACAGCATTCCAGATGTGCCTCACCAGGCTGAGTGGAGGGGCAGGATCACCTCCCTCGGCCTGCTGGCAATGCCCTTCCTAATGCACCCCAGGACACCATTGGCCTTCTTGGTCTAATCCAAGACAGCCACAAGGACACACTGCTGGCTCAGGGACAGCTTGTTGTCCACCAGGACCCCCAGGTCCTTCTCTACACAGCTGCTTCCCAGCAGGTCAGTCCCCAGCCTTTGCTGGTGCAGGAGGTTACTCATCGCCACGTGCAGGACTCTGCATTTGGCTTTGCTGAATTTCAAGGTGGTTCTTCTGTGCCCATCTCTCCAACCTGTCAAGGTTTGATGCAGAACAAATTCTTACCTAGCAATTCCTCCAGTGCACTAAATGTAGACATACACCATGATTGTCCTCTATGTCAACACTGCTGTTCTGTGACATTCTTAAAATCAGTAATTAGAGAAACTAAAATAAATTTGATGTTTTAGCAGAATACTACAATTAAAAATAAAAAAACCCCAAAAAACAAAATGTAGTTCATGTAATACTCCCAAGGACTATATGAGATTGATAAAAATAATTACAAACACTTAATTATAAGCATAGGTACTTTCTAATATCATGGCTGAAGGAGAAGGCATGAAGTACTCAGAAAGCCAAGAAATGGAAAGGTTTTGGATACTTCATAGTGAGATATATGGTCTCTAGTATTTGTTCTTTGTGTAGACTACTGATTCAAAGTATGTGCATTATTAATTGTCTTGTGCTAGTGTATAGTAGAGATTGTGCTTTAGGAAATTTCTGAGCCAAATAAAATTCAGAGGGTGATTGACACAGACAGAGAAATTTACATTATATCTAGGTTAATGCTATTTTGACCTAGTCTTCCGGAAAGATGTCACTTAAATAACCAAAATCCTATTCTATTCCTTTCTAAAATGAACCAGCAGAAGGGTTATCATTTTTAGGCAAAATCTCCTTTAATCCCAAATAAAAAACTACAGGCAAGAGTTATATAATTACTATGCTTGTGGCTGGCCTTCAAATTCTGGTACACAACTAAGGACTTATTTTTATTTTTAAATGTAGCAAACTAGATAGCACTGGATAAATGTGCTCAAATTCTGATGTTCCCTAGAGGTGAGCAACAATGGAAACTGAAACTCCACTGAGAAGAAATCCTGAAAACCTGTTATTTCAACAAAACACAAATGCTTCTGCTGACTTTTTAGTAGTGAAGATAAATTCCTCCAAGGGCTCCAGGACAGTAAACGGCACTCTCCAAAGAGGAGGGTGGAAATTACATGTCTAAGCACTGCAGCTCCAGCCATTCTCTCTCCTCTGCCCTGTGTCAGCTAAATTTTGTTGAATCAGAATAAACACTGTAAAACATTTTGGTTTCTGTGAAACATTATATCTGGTAACACACATTTAATTGGAAAATTTCTGATTAGCATTGCTAAAGACTCAGTTGGCTTCTTTTAGCTGATTATGGTGACAAGTAGCGGAAAGTTTGATAAAGAATCCTTAAATCTTCCAGCAAAAAGAGCAGTAAAGTTGTTTACATAATCAGACAAAACGGCTGTACAATTTTAAAGCCACAGCAACAAAGTTCTCTAAAAAAAAGATGTAGTGCCATATTTGTACTAGAATATTAATTAAGGAGATATTGACTTGTTGAATCACTTTTTTCCTCAAATTATTTCAAAGTAGTGTAACTATACTCTTGAAAAAATCCTAACAAATACTTCCATGATTTATAGTTAGTTTCTTATTAAGTAGTTATTAATTTGGATCAAAAGCTCTAATATATATTTTGTAAGATTAATGAATATCATGAACTTATGAACAAAAGAAACTTATTATACACATAACATGATGAAGTTCTTTGGCAGCCAAAGGGAATTTTAGTCAGAGATGAGAAGAAGGACAAATTTGACTTACTGGACTTCCCTTTTTTTTTTCTCCTTTCAAATCAACTGCTTTCTTTCTGTAATTTAAAACTTCACATTTACATCTAACATCTCTCTCTGATAACACTGTAATGTAATACTGAATTATAATTTCCCTAGGACAAATACATAACTCCAAGGAAGTTATAGCAACAGAGATCAGACAACAAAAGTCCTGAAAGACCCCACATGCTTTTAGGTTACATTGAATGTTTTCTTGCACCTTTCCCTAGCAACTTCAACACCAGTAAGAGTATTTCAAGCTTCATAATCTTTTGTCCTGACTTGCCTATAATATGGTGAGTTTGCTTCATTCCTTGTTCCCAAGCATACTGATCCAAATTCTGATCTCATGTACCTTGACTTACTGACTCCGCAAGTTCTGCCCTCCTTTATACCCCTGTAAAATCCAAAGATTTTCAGCACTTAAATATAAAGCCAGGAATTTCTGACTTATTCCATTTGTTTTACTAATGTCTTCTACAAACATAAAAATATTAAAACTGTGCCAGAAAAATTTCTAGTGTATTCACAGGTACAGAGACACAAAGATATCCATTATCCAGTACAGGCTGTACCATTAAAAATAATTGCAAAATTACATTTAATAAATATTATTTAAAAATATACACTAAAAAGTACGCTTTATCTGGTAAAACTCTTCATCAGCTTTAACTACATACACTACCTTCCTAATGAAGACTAGATTTTAAAAGAAGTTCATATGATTTTTAGTTCAATGAACTGTAGAAGAAAAATTGTCTTTGATCTATTGGAAGGAGGATCCTCTAACAGAAGATTGTGAATTTGGTGAGCAATGAGAGTGGCTGCCACCTCTGAAGCAACAACAGGAAACTCTGCAGCATGTCACCTTGTTATATTAAGAAATCAGTGTCATAGTTTCTGTTTTCACCATACACTAAAGTAAGGGAAGCATCTGCATTGAAAAGAAATGAAGCATGACGACTATTGGATTATCCTGCAGAACATTATCTAGGAAAGCAGACATTTCCAAAATTAAACTGTAACACTACATGAATAAATACAGATATTTAATACAATTTCTGAATCAAATGTAGGAATAAAAGCTTAATGACACTATCAGCATGCTTCCCAATAGAGATTGATAATTCCTTTCAATCCACTTTAAAGAAGTGATGCAAGGCTATCAGGCAGGAGTATGCTGTTACTACCAGGAATTCTGTTCATGTGAGATACGCAGCATTGTATTATTCGAGTTTCACCCTGATCTAAGATACAGTTACTCTAAAACAACTACATTTTCACCAATACCATTTAAACCACAGTCTGTTTCTTGCTTTTGCATTCACTTCCTTAAGGATACTATTCCTCAGTGCTTACACACTAGAACACAGCAAATTATTTGAAAATTCATAAAACCAGTAGTTAAAAATGGATTTCGGTTGGCATTCATTCTCCTTCTGCCAATTAAACACACTATTTTCCAGTCACTCTTGGAGATTTTTGGAAAGTTTACATGTCACCAATAGATAATACACAGCATAATGTTTTCAGCTGGTAATACTAGAATACACACTTGCTGAGCAAAACTTACACACTGACACAGCCTGCAAAATAATCTTTTTTGTGTGCTGTTTTGCCTTTTCAGAATGTCTGAATGCAGGTCTTTGTGCCTTTAAATAAGTACACTCTGCAGCTATTTCTGAGGAGAACCAAAAGTGGAAATATATTTCCCAGAGTAAGGAATCCATAAAGAGACTGAATTATCTAATCCTTTTACAAGATGGGGAATTAAGCCATTCTTATGGCAATCTTTTATCTGCTGCTGGCTTCAAACCATTATCTCACAGGAGAAATATTACAGTCTTTGTCAGTCTTTTCAGACTTAACACGCTTTCTTCTCCTGTGAACCATTTTTTCTAGGACTTGTGAAAGAGTTTTGTGTGTGAGTGTGCATTTGTGTCTTTAAGAGCTATATTAAACTGCTATCCAGAGTCTCAAATTATGACCAACAAGCTTCCCCAAGCTCAGGATCTTCTGACTTCCTCCCTATATCTTTTTCATCCAGAAGAAACTACTGTGGCTAATATACATCATGGTGTTGCACAAAACAGAAAGAATCTATAAACATTGCCATAGAGAATTAGCTTGCAAAGCACACATCAAAGACAGCAAAGGAAAAGAAGGGAGAAAAGCTTGGTAAAGCACTTGTCTTCTTAAATTATTGAGGGGGTTAAATGGGTTTTGTAGGGGAAAAGAGAAAGAGATGTCTTGACAAGATCTACAAATGAAGGACAGAATGTAGCGGATGCTGCCCTCCATTAAAATGAGAGACGGCAGAATAATTTTCAGGACCAGCAAAATAATATTAATTTCATTTTCAAATATGCTCTATTTTCATTTTTACAAATCAAGATTAGTATATTCAAAAGGCCTAAAAAATAATTTACATCTACTATTCTTATAATTTCTCCAGAGCACTTTAAAATGTTCACAAGTGCACCAACCTGATCAAACCATTTCTCTCTTTTTACAAGCAGCCTGAAATCAAACGAAAATTAGGTACTGTTGAACAATAGTCCTTACAAAACATATTCCAGTGAAATGTCATTAATTCACAGCATCTCATGCTGCATTCTTCCTGCATAACCAAAACCAGATATTAATATCCTGCCAGTTAAGTTACAGTAGAGGTGTCTCAGATAAGCTTGATGCACTAAGTGCCACATTTCCAAAACTAGACCTATCACGAGAAGACGTATGTAAAAGATGTAATTCACATGAAAATTTTATGTGCCTGGTGCTCACGTTTCAAGTCTAAGTCTATTTAACATGTAAACACTTATCTTTCTTCAAACAAATGGAAATCTTATAATTTATGCTGATTGACAGCTATTTAGGTCAAAAACAAGTCTACCCCACATGTGCAGACTTTAAGGAAATCAAATAGCTGTTAAATCAAACACAGAGGGAAATATGCTGTCTGAAAACACTGGTCTCTTCACAGCTTACAAAATTTTTGATAACAGATGATATTTTTATTATCACAGTATTTTGTGGAGCTTCTCATAGGACTGAAATTATTGCTTGGTGATTTTACTAAGTGGGAAATTCATGCAAAAAAAAAGACAGAGGAAAGAAGTCTGATCTTCTTGGGATTTCTGTCTAAGCACTTCATATAAATCTCCTGTCTTATATTGTTCCTTTCCCAAGATACTGCCAAGATTTTGAAAAAGACCTTGGCCATTCTACCAAAACACACATTCATTGGGAGTTTGTTATGGAACTAATTAAGGTTTAGGACTAAAAATTACGCTATCTTGTGCATTTCAGAGGTCAAACTTAGATTCACGAACTCAGAAAATAATTTGAAATCACACAGATACTCTCTACTTTGCATACAATAAGATGTTCTAAAGAAACACAAGTCCGTGAAAGAAAAGGCAAGCCAGTGTGTTACTCTGACAACTTCACAAGTCAGCCTACCAAATCTTAAAAATTTATTTATGGTCTCTGTCTCTGATAACCACTAGGGCCAGTAAAAACATTTTATGAATGATTCTCCTTCAGTGTTTTTATCTTATTTTGAAAGAACAAGATACCAAAGTGGAACACCACTCCAGAAAAAGAAAGTTAAAGTGATTTATTTTAGCTGTATTTAGCACTTACAAAATTAAAAGACAATGAATATATTATTGTGGTTATTTATGCATCAAAGCTGGGCAAATTAATCACTACCTAAACTCAACTCTTTGAAAAACCAAAGTGAAAGTTTACATTTTTTATTTTATTGCCACAGCTTTTTTTTCCTGTAACTACTTTTGTTTTTCTACTTTATAAGAAGTTCTGACCAGCCAAAGGAAAAATATGGAGTTTGTTCTCAATTTTTCAAGGTGAAAGGAGATTTTTAAATGTTATAAAGCACTACCATATGGAGTTTAATTTACTTGTTTGCCACTATTAGAGGGAAAAATATGCAAATAAAACATTGTTTTTTAGGACAAAGTCTATGAAGCTGGCACAAACAAACATGAGGAAAATTCAGCTCTTTTAAATAAAACTAAGGTTACAAAAAACAGATAAAGGAAAAAAGAATGTAAAATAATGACATGAGTCATCCGGAATGTTTAGTACTTTCTCCCCTATAATAATAGCCACTTAGAAATAGTACACAGTCAGAAAGATAATATGAAATGCATGTCAGGAATGCAAAAAATATGTGTATATAATCAAAAGTTTTGATAAGATTTGAAGACATAAACTTCCTCAAAGTTTGTACATGAACCCTAATCACAGAATTTTTCCACTGGCATTCATTCTGTACCAACCACCTCAGTCTGGAAATACTTTTTTTCCCTTGGTACTTTGAACTAATTTGTTCCCATATTTCAGGAAAATGAACAAATCAGAAATTTCTGCCAGAAACTGAGTCACTAAGCTGGCCTTACCACTGCTGGGCAGACATACAAAGACTATTCTTTATGCAAATACATGTACCAAACCACACATATACCTGTGCCCATTCCCCAGTATTACATCACAGTGTACAGAGCCAAACAAGGGATTATATGGAGCACTTGAGAGATTATTCTTTCTGACACATCTGTGTATTATTGATTAATAATAATAATAATAATAATAGAGACTATAAAGAAAAACATGGATTTATTTTATATTCACTGTGATCAGGTTTTCTTCTAATTCCATCACCTCTTAACACTGCAGTTAAAGGGATGATTATAGTTCATGTAAACATACCTGGACCACTTTTAAATTAACATCTCAGATTTCCTTCAAGGAACAGTTTTAACAATTCATGTAAGCAGCTAAGAAATATTTGCACATGCAGAACTTTTCCTGCTAGAATTCATTGCAGACATAGCCTTTTTTCATGTCACCCAGACAGCACATACTGTTACATATGGGCAAGATAAGGGGAGAACAGTCCATGAAGTTTCAGTGTTATTTAGTCCTGCATGCATTTTCAAAGTATTACTCTCTTTGAGGTGACTGATGCCAGAATGGCTCAGTTTCAGGAAGAAATTTACAGTCTGACTTGAACAGCAGCAGTCTGCTGAAAACAGAGAAGAAGCATTTACCATGATAGCTTGGTCTAATCTGGAAGAACATGAACCTAGACCACCTGCCAAAAAAATGCACCAGTAGCGTAAGTTACATCCTTCCTTCTTCCAGGATCTATGGCATCTATAGGGGATGCCAGAGGTTGCCCTTTTTTCATCCTACCTGATCAGCCTCTATCCCAATGTTGCATGGTGTAGTATCCATTCCCTGACACCCTTCCACGCCCAGTTCTAGTTATTTTGGGATTACATGCCTGGACAAGGTAGGAGAATCCATCTCATTTCAAAACACAGGCCAGCCATACCAATGGTTTCTGGTCAGGGGACACAATGACAGTGAGAGCAGACTAGTCATAAACAATAAGGAAGGGATCTTCTGTATAGTGGAAGCTGAGGAAGCTTAGCAAGCTTCCTTTCTTTACTTGAGGAAATCTTCCAGGAGCCCATCATCATTGTCTGTTTTTTAAATATAGTATTTAATCAGTACTTATGATCTTCCTCATAACAGTAACTAATTTTTCTCTTTGTTGTCTGAAGTTTCAGGGGTGTTAAGGGGACAGTGCATACAGTAAAATGGCTTTTTAACAGTAGTTTTTCCCTTATTTACAGTTATCAGCTCTTCTGGTTTTGATAGTTAAATGAGATTGACTTGTCAACCTTCAGACTATTTTCTTCACAGCTCATTATCAAGTTTTCCACCAAATGCTTCTTTATGACCTCAAGTCTCATTAGTATTGTCGGAGCTTTGTGATACTGAGATAAAGCACTTCCATACAAACTCTAAGATTTTAAAATGGTTGAAGTCAGATTAACACCATAGAATTCCCCAGCCAATGAATTAACTCCTGTTCTTTTCTAAAGATATATGATGGCCAATTCAAACAACAGCTCCATAGTTTCCACTATTAATCTGAAGTTTATGACAAATTATAGCTGGCTCCTCTAATTCTTTTGCTTCCTCATCTGTAGGTTCCTGGTTGTCAGGGCTTTATGTCATGAAGATCTGCTCAAAGTCCAGTGGTGTATTGCAGAGAACTGACATGCGATTCTTAAATTTCACATAGCACTACATTGTTTATATGATTAAATCCCAAGTATGCATGGGTGTAGTGGAGACTATAATGTAGAAAACCAAACTTAAAAAGAAATCCAGATCGTTAAAGAAAAGGTAGCTGGTAAATAAACAAATTAACTTGAAGACTGTTTGGAGGACAAGACATCTTAAAGGAGTAAAAGTCACAGACGGTGAGCAGTAACAATGAAGATTTCATAGGCAAGGCAAACTGGCATGAGACTTTTGAGTACTTTCTCCAAAGTAAGTTTTCCAAAAATTTATATCTATAATGGCAACATGCACAGAGCACCTCATTTATTCTACATTAACAGCTCAAGGACACAACTTCCTACACTTGAATTGTACTCCACATCCCAATGGTGACAATAAGAGAATCCCCATTTATTTTTTTAATGTATAGATGTACTTTGTTTATACCTATATTTTTGATTCCTCTAATATGTAAAAAGGCCTTACTACACTGTCCTTTTGCTTTAGCTAATCTTAAAATATTAACTAAAACTTTGCATCTCAAACCCACATTTGTATGCGACTAGTGCTCCTTTCCAACATTCTTGTTCAGACGCCTTCAAGCTTGTGGCACAGTATGTTTTCTATAATCCCATTTCTTTTTTAATCACATGCAACCCCTTTTTTGTATTCTATTGATGTTAAAAAGAATGAATGCAGCCCTTGCGCTATTAAAAACAAAAAGCTTCTTACTTTCAGGAATGCATTGGCAAGACTCCACAAGCACAAGATTTAACTTTTGAGCATGGCAGTGGGCATACAAGGCTAATGGGTGGTCCTTAAAAAAAAGAAAAAAAAGAAAAAGAAAACCCCCTGTAATTCATTCAATAGTACATTAATATTATCTTTTACCTTATGGTTGATTAAATTCTTGCAAAACGCTCAATGTGCAAGTCACAATACATACGAGAAATATGGAAGTGTTGTTTGGCTTTTACAAATTGTCATTTAAATCTCTATTTAACCCATATAAGTTTTGCTAATATGTGAGAATGTCTTATGATTCATTGGCCAAACCTGAAACTCATTTGTTTTGCCTGTATGTGAGAAAGGATTCACAAAAACATGTTACAGAATGAATCAATCTATTTTATTAGTCAGTCAGACTAACTGTGCCCTTAGACAAAGAAAGAATTATTACAACAATTTTGCTCAAATAATCTAAATCCAGATCCCTTTTACTAGAAGTGTCCTTGCTAATTTTTCAGGCTAAATAGAAAAAAGCAAACTTTCCAAATACAGGGAGGGGGTTTTTTGTGGCCTTTTTTCTGTATCTATAAACCTTGTTTTGTTCCACCTTGTGAATGATGTCACCCCTCCATTTAGATGACTTAATATGCTACTTAACTTGCCCTGTAGTCCAAGAGCAGCTATGGGAATAACATTGTTCTGGTAGCTACTTCCCTGTTTGAAAAACCTCTTAAAGCTGTTATCCATCTGCGTTTCGCTCATCGTGTGTGAAACATCTACACAGAAAACAGTAAGCTCTCTGTTTCTTACAGTTACATACCAGACTACAAACCAATTTATCCTCCAGTAGAATTAACCCTTCATTTAATTTCTGATCTCCCCCTGGGGATATTTTTAGTAGGGGATGTTGGGTTTTTGGGGGCTTTTGTGAGGATTTTTTGGTTGTTTTGGGGAGTTTTTTTTAGTTTTTAAAATCATAATTTGGTCTCATAGCTTGAAAGAATTCCCCATTTTTATCTACTAGATGTCTGGGTGGAGAACTTTACCTTTTTTTAAAATTACTGGCCTAGTCTGTGATAACATCTACCTATTTATTATTTGAAGATGATTGGTGAAATTAACATGATTGCAGGTTAAATGTCAGTTTCTATAAAAAGTTACACGTTTCGGAGTTTTATTCTAGTTCAAATTATGTCAGCTCTGAGTCTCATTTCTTATGATTCACAGACAAGTTTGTACTTTTGTCTAAAAGACTTTGGGCAAGTGAGAACATTTTCCCAAACGCAGCGCCTCAACACCATTGCAGGTTTCCTCCACAACATAAACTGGATTTCATTTGCCTTGTAAGAAAGTTGGTTTTTATCTCTAATTATAGTCACTTCTATTTGGCATTCCTTTTTTGCGTGGTACAAAGGGAAGGAGCTAAACTGGAGCTAAATGAGGTCTGATCACAAGTATCTCAGCATGGAGTAAACCATTGGTTCAGTCCATTCTTCTCACAGGTCACTGTGCCCTCATTGCAGGAAGCTCCTGAAGCCACAGAAATATAAGACATATAGCTGCACCCTACTGCAGGTGGTTTTATTGGGCATAGAAAATGAAACCAGCAGCTTTCTCAGGCTAAGGTAACCTACACATAGCCATAGACCTGTTCACTATAATTCTCAAATAACGATGAAGCGCTAATGATCTACTGCAAGAAAATGTAATCCTAGAAGCAGGAAGGTCCGAAACTTACACGCTATTTAAATGAAGAAGGAGGGCGGAATTTCGATAAGAATATTTGTCCTTTCCAAGTGAAATACAAAATATCTAAATTAATTAAAGCTACTACTGAAAAGCTCCTTCAATTGTTTAAATAAACCTCTCTCAGAAAAGCTCTGATATACGCAAGAAAGTGGAGAAAACTTCTGAAGGAGGTGTCATAGAAGGTAAATTGACTGGAGAGTAATCAGAGCAAAGTATTAAAAAAAAAAGCCAGCAAGATGAAATAAATCAATTATGCAAATACATGAGTAAGATTCAACCTTTTGTCTGAGCCAAGAAGCATGTTTCCTAATATTTGGAATTTTGCCAATTAAATTTCAAGTAAAATGTCATATTTCTCCTAATGACAGCCAAAATATCTTCAGTAAACCTAATTTGGTAATCTGACTTGACAAGCCCTATTATCTACAGAACACCACTGCCATTAATAGCTCAATTCATTTCAAATCACTTTGTACAACTGAAAAATGAGTAACTTTAAGAGGAAAGATACCTGTTTAATTGTAACCAAAAGCATGCATAACAACTTAAATGGACTCCTTTTTCAAATGTATTCTAACATGTCTACAATCAATTATCATACTATTGATATACACACTGTACAACACACAAGACTACTTAGAAAATGGAACACGAAAACATAAAAAGATAATTTCTAAAACAAATTAATACACTAATAGCTTATGTATAATGACCTTACATTAAATATTAGCCTTTGTCGTAACAATGGAAACAAATGCCAACACACTGAGAAACTGAGTCAGTGAGATAATCCAAATACTCAGACTCTAATTTTATAGCACAGTATTTTCAATGGCTATATCATTGACTAACAGAAAATCTAATTGCTCTTGCAGCCAAACAGGAAAAAAACTGTCTTCATGTCTTTGAAGCCACTTGCTTCATGCAAGTCTCTGTACCCACTACTTCAGCTGCTGCAAGAAGGCTCCAGACCAAACCCCTGTGAAGGTACTGAAGAGACAGCTAATTGCACTAATAACTGTCTTCAAGAGAGGAAAGGTGTCCTCAGTAAGAAAAAAGGAATGCTCCAAAAGAATGGAGAGACTTTACCACCTGGAAGAAAAAATGCTAGTTTCCTCACTACTGAATACAATGGAAATACCCATTTGTCTCTTTTCCCTTGCTCCTGATGAGATGGTGTATTTTTTAAATTCCTCTGAAGTTTAAAGAAACTGCTAAACTGCAACAAGAGTGAAAAGAATCACAGTCATATAGGTATCATTCAGTTCCTCAGTGACCTTGAACAAGGTACGGACATTAATGAAGGTGTATAGGCAAAATAAAGCACTGTTTTGCATTCTCTGATTAGTGAAGTGACAAAAGGGATTTTGTGAGATTTTTCTCTCCCCGCTCATATTTTAAATGGCAGAACCGTTTATTATAGGCAGTTAAAGAACAATAGTGATAGCTGAAGTTGCTAGGTTTGGCTCAAGATCTGAGCCGCTTTTTTCCCTGGTGAGCAGGATTGAGAGAATATATAGTATCTTGGCACCTGCTGTTAGCAGCTACTTTAGGGAATTCAAAATTTAATTAACCTTCATAGTAATCCATAAAAGATGCTATGTAAATTCAGAACGACCATTGAGAAAACTTAAGGTTTCTATATTCCTTACCTTTCTACTTGTTAATCCATGGACAATGGATACCAGGTGAAAAAAAAGTGCCACATTTTCATGTAAGTAGTTGTTTGGAAACATTTCACAACATAAGCAATTTGTTTGTAAGAATTGGGAAGAATTCCATGACTAGCACGTTTGCTCTTTTCTTAAAGCATAAGGCCACACTGCTGACAAGCAAAACTCTAGAATTACAAGGCCATCCAGTCACTGCTGCTGGTACTGTGAGCTGAAGTTCCCTGAGACTCCACAGCCCTGCTAAAGACATGCTATTGCACGAGTGATTCAGTATGCCTGTAGTTATGCTTCCAGAGCATCAGAGAATGTCTTGAAGCCCCTCTGTCTACATAAGTGCCTTCGAAAATAGTAATTTATGGGCAAAATGGAGGAAAAAAGTAGAAAAAAGAAGGGTGGCATATGGCCAAACTTTTGACTTAATTTCACCACAGGTTGCTTTTTATTTACAAGCGGCTAATCCGCTCTCAAACTACACAATAGAGCAGCCATTGGCAAAGGCAGGCAGATAAAATTGGCATGCCTCTGTATTGTTCTTGTTAATCTGAACCATTAACAGAAGGGTGAGAAGGCTAGTTTTGTCATTTAAACAGGCTTAAATCCTTTCTCCAAATGAGCTTTTGTCTACACAGAAGAATTCATCCAGGAAATTTAGGGGGTTTCTGTTAGTGTTGCATTCTCGAGTTGACTAAGCTATAGGAATACCAACCTGTTTATTTGGCCTTTATACTGTAAATGCAAAAATTATTTCCAGCTGTCAAAACCAAAAGGGGTTCAACCTGATTAAATTATTTCTCAGAGGTGAAACAGAATGAGATTATAAAGTGCCAAGAAGCAACTATATGAAATCCTGAACTGCACCTGTGCAACTAAATCTCCATTTATACAGGTGCTTTTGAAATTGGATTTGAACCCTTAAATTCCCTGATTCATCCCCTGAAAAACCACAGAAGCTCTAGTAACTAATGAAATTCAGAGACAGAAGGGTTTAAAATAGTTTCAAGCTGTGAAGCAAGGCCGAAGACCAACTGTGTTCTTTGATTCATTGTTGATGCGACATATCAAGCATAAACATAAGTTGCACAATTCAAATGCCAGAGGTCATAGGGTAAGCAGTAGCTAAGTAATTATTTTTTCTTTAGCACAGGAGAGGTCATCACCTGGCTCATAAGCACAACACACAGCCAAAAACCTGGGGAAAAGAATGTATTGGTTAGCATGATCTGGTTTTGTTTTGATTTTACCTGGCACATCTTGCACATATATTCAATGTGACCTTTGCTTGAGGCTCAGCCATATGAGCACTTCGAGTTTGATTGAATTTGCTCCCAGAAGACATCACACTTGTTACTCCTTCCATTCTGAGATCATCAAGATCCTCTGCAACAAGACAGTACAATGGGATGAACACATGATTAAATTTTGTAGCAATAAAGGAGCTTCACCTGTAGAATCACTAAAAAACAGAACTGCCCAAAAATCAGGAAGAAACCAGTTGCTTGCATACTAATAGAAAAAGACATTTGAGAGCATCTTTATTTTTATATATTATCACCCCCTTACAAGGGGTTCCTTGAATAATATTCAGTATCATTTCCACATCAAACAATGCTGTCTATTTTTAAAATGTTTATTTATCTGGTTCATTTCTAAAAAACTTGTAATCAAGAGATTCTGTCCATTAGCTTTATTTGACACAGGGTATATTGAAGACAAAAATAATTTTTTGAGTGCATGCTACTCTTCTGTGGTTTTTTCATCACCTATTCACTTAGCAATGAAAAAATATTGCTAAAATAAAAGTGTTCTGCAAAAACCCAGAAAATGTGAAATGAACACATGTATCACATTGAAAGGGACCATAATGTGCATACTTAACTCTACCATATTATTGTAATATGGGCAACTCATAATAATAACTGAATTTTCAACTACTGTAAAATCATTCACATTTTGAAGGGATATGGCAAAGGGTCTCAGAGAATTTTTTTCCCAAGATCACACTGGAATAGTGTAGCTCAGCTGGACTGTAAATGAATTCTCTTGGTTTAGAGTCAGGACATTCTTTAGAGATTAATCTCTATATTTTTTGCTAACAAAATAGGCAAGTTCTCTATGCTTCATGCACCTATAAAGCCCAATTTTCAGCTGTTTATAACTTGATTAGTCTCTAGCTGAAAGGTAAACAAGCAAAGCACTGGTGATCTTCTATTAAATGACCATCTACTGACCATGTAACCATTCCATGTATTGTATTGACTGAGGCATATGGTTTATGGTACACAGTACGTCATCATCTAATTAAAATTCAGATATTGTATACACATGTATTTTCATATATTTACATATATACATATATTACAAATATTTTGTAAATATTTTCATATATTTACATTTACCAAAGAAACTAATGCTAAAGGATCTCAGTGAAACAGGAAGTACAAAAAGACAGATTTTAAATCCCAATCAGATGGAGAAAAGTCAGAGGGAACTTTAAAATCAGAAGACGCATATGTTCAATTAGAATTTAAAATACGCAAGTAGTCATTATAGACACACAGTTGAGAACCAAGCTGCTTTTTATACACAAAAGAATGACATACAACCCCCCAAAACTTTTCCTGGAATACTTCTGGTTATCCTTTATACTTCACAGAACCTATTCTTACCACTGTGCTTCAAACTAAGGGCAGTGTGGTCATATTGTTGGCATTATGTCATGTTAACAACACTCTTTTGGGGAGACATGCATTTTAATAAGCAACATTCAGTAACAGCTAGGCTAACTTAAATGAAAATTTTGTGACCAAAGTCCTTGAACTAAATTTTCTTCTGTGTAATGTTTTATTTTACTGCTTAAGAAAGCTCCATTCCCCACTCCCCCTCCAGCCAATTTGTTGCCTTGATATAAATTGACAACTGTATTGAAGTTTCTAGCATTATTTTACACGATTTCAACACCTTTTCCTTTAAATTTCATGTATGGTTAATATACACACTAATTCAAAGGACCTGGAAGGTTATATGATAGAGAGCTATGAAATCAATCATCTATGAGTCATTTCAGAAAAGGTATTACATATTTGGAACACATTATGTATTAAAATAAATACAGTTTAATTGTGCTTTAAAGAGGTGTGAAAAGTTCCATATTTTTTAACAGATGTAAACCACTGGATGAATTACAGCTTAAAAGAAATAAAAGCATATGCCTCAGGTTTTTCTCCCACTGAACAGATGTGATTTCTTTAAATAAGGTTTTCAACTGTTCTCTGCTTGATTAACTTTTGGCTCTCTGACGACTGTTTCAACAAAGCAGTGATATAGGCTGCCCTCCATCATACTTTTAATATTTGAATTTGTATACCAAAACCATGCCTTTTCACCATTTTTCAGTCACCTACCAGGATTTTTCTCTCAAGAGCAAATTAAGTGAAACTTTGTGCAAGAAATGTGGATTCAAGAGTTGCCTATAGCTGTAGCCAACAGTCAAGTAGGCAGAATAGTATGCATTGATTTATTGTCACATGCTGTTAGACCAATACCCCCAATGTCCATACAAAATGCAGATTTAAAATACCAAAAACCTAAGGAATTTTTGTTGATCTAATTCAACATTGGATGAAATTTGACCATGGCAAGCTACAAAAAGCTGCTGATAATACAACTAAACAGAGAAGTGTAACTCCATCTACCAAATCCAAAAAATAACTGCAGCATTTGATTTAATTTGGTTTCCGCACCTCTGCATCAGCATGGAATGATTTCAGTTTCTTCTGGACACCTCAGATTTACAGTACAGATATTGAACTTTTTTCTCACTAAAGCCACTGGGCTTTGAGAAGCTGCTTGGTTTGCAATACCCATAACTTCGGATGGGGATTTTTGAGTATGTAAGCAAGTTTATATGCCATCTTCTAGATCGAGCACATTCATTATTGAGGGCCTTTAATTAAAAATAACCCAACAAAACAACAGAACCCAGCAGCAATAAAACAATAAATCATACATAAATTTTAGTACTAAACTCTGTGGGTGTGTATATATTGTTCAATAATTCATGTGTGCTTTGCAGAAAAATATTTGATCACAAATAAGAAAGTTATTAAATAAATACAATCAATGAATGCAATAGTGCATTTTAAGACAAAAAAAGAAAGAAGAGCTCTAAAGGTTCAGATGCTTCTATGTAACTTCAGAAAGAACCAGTCTTAGGAAAATAGGATTTCATTGAGAAGTCAATTCAGTTACAGGGTCTGGACACTGAATCTTTTCTCTTTCTTTGTATTCTTTGCTAGACCAACTAGTGATGATACAGATGAGTGGCTCCATGATTTTATTGAGCAGCAATGAGGTAATTCACTGAGAAAAGAGAGAAAGAAAAGCCAAGCTGGTGACTGCCAGTGTCATGAAAGACAAGAATATGGTGAAACTTCTAAAATCCTTAGAAAATTGTTATCTATCTTTGCATAGTGACAGGCTGGATGTTCACATAAATAAAACAATTCCATTTATGCTAATAAAAGTTTGGTATTTTAATGCATAACTGTGCACTACATTTCTTTGATTTAATGTTCACTGTCTGTTATTCTCTAAATGAATAGGGTATGTGAAGACCCAGACTTGGTCCTATAGCAATTTCCATTAAATATATTTTGTGTGGTTAAAAAAATTACCTGGGAATCAAGCAAAAAGAACCTTATATTTTTCTCAAATCAGCAATTTACCAAAATGAATTCACACAGCTGCAATCTTTATACTTTGTCACAACAATAGACAAAAATACTTGAAAGTGAGATAAAAATCACAAATGTAATACATTATAGCACAGAACCAGATGTCTTCTATATAAATAATAATGCTGCACTAAGCTTAAATCTTTGTGATTTTTTTTATAGAAAGCTTTCATCAAAAAGGGAAGGGAAAAAATATATCTATTTCAATTAAACAAGAATATAGCCCAATAACAAGGTCATGTGTTTAAACAGGACATTGTTCACAATTATTTACTTACTTTCTATTTTGGGAGGAAGAGATGGGGAAAGGGGCACTAGTGCCAAGTATTCCAGAAACTGTACAAGACTGCTTATTTTCTTGGGATGACAGGGTGTGGAATCATCTTACAAACACTTATAAGACTTGCACATCGTTCACTTTAAGGACAGAGTTCTTCTTATGCAAAACCCCTATAAAATGCAGTAAAAGCTTAGTCATGCAGAAGGCTGACGTAATTAGATCATGTGTTGTATTGTTTTATAGGATCCAGTCACTTTTGTCTCCTTCCTCCATTATAAAACATGTAGCAATTTCCCAGAAGTACTTAAAGAAGTATAAGGTTCTAAGCTGGAAAAAATGTATGACAGCTCAGTTTGTCTGCTCAGCCTAATACTAAGAAAAGCACTAAATGTTTTCATGTGAGAGTAAAAATTCAGATAATGAATTCTGATTTATATTCTTGCAGGCCACCAGACAATTCTGGTGCAGCAGTAAAATAATGCTTCTTTCTTTGAAGCAATGAATATCTCAAGGTAGAGTTCTTACGTTGTGGCAGACATTGATGTATTCCTAGTGTATAGCACTGATTTGTCAAGGCCTGTTGGCTGAAGCACATACTCTTAATACGCTCTACTACTCCCATTAAAATAAAAGCAAACAAAAAAAGAAACAAACAAAAAAACTCCAACCAATCAAAAAAACCCCAAAATAAAAACGACAACAAACCAAACTAAGAAACAACCAAAAAACCTAAATCAATGAAGTCCTACTACTGATAGAAGTTCTGCTTGTGCTCCAGGAATCTAAGCTGCTTTATATGTCATACTTTTATGTTAACAAATCTCTTTGTTTCAGATAAATTATCTTGTCAAATATCAAGAGATTCCAATAAAAAGACCACATTAATTCCTAAAGACATATTGAAGCAAGCAGGAATTAGGCTTCCAGACAAGGAAGAACCATTAACTTAGAACATTTGATGCACCACACCTGAAAAGGATATTTTAAACATTTGCTTCAACAGATGCAAAACTGGAGTTATCTTCTGCACTGCACTAACTACAGGACATTTCATTTTGTTTCTTCAATGTCATGGACCAGACAATGCTCTTAGTCTGGTATGTATGTTCTAATATATATTCCCAGAATTATCTTCAAATACCAGAATTTCGCCTGGTTCAAACCCATATCATAGACTTTTGATACAAATATTCTAAACACATCAATAGACTTTCACTCATTTGATGTATCTTAGACTTTTGAACACAATGTTCTGAAGACATCTTACTTAAGTATATCAAGTTGACAACACATTGCTGAAACTTTTATGCTTTCACTGATGGATGCACACAAACCCAATGAAACATGATGCTGCTGAGTCCTTGATGCTGCTGAGGCCTTGATGCTGCACATTTACCTCTACCTGTATCAGCTGTCAGAGCCAATCTAGCAGAATCTCACTCCACAGTCTAAAAACCACAAAACCAACATGGGAGTAGGGAGAGCAGCATTCTTTGAAAGTACTGAAACACACAATGAATCATTGATTTGAGTTCTGTTTTAATCAACAAGCGCAAGAGGAATCTTTCTTTAGTTTCTCCCTCTTCCTATTTTCACCCAGCTAGGACTTGAGTTAACATAGGAGGAAGCCTTTTCTGATGAAGATGCTCTAGTTTCATTAAAGCAGTCTTCAGTATATCTTAGAAAACTACAGGAAACACTGACCCACAGGAGTCCTGCTCATTCTCCCTTTTTCCATAAGGTGTGATTATTTGTTTATGATGGAAAACAAAAAACTTGCAGGCAAGACTGACGGAACACTGACTTAGGGGATGAGACCGTCTCTAAGATGCTGTGCAAGGGCTTCAGAACCTTGCTCCAAATTAGACAGATGAAGTTTAAAACACAAATCTTGAATATCTCAACTGCCCAAACCACTGACTGAATGCAACATTCCAGTCTCATTTTATGTAAATGAGAAAGTGTCTAACCACAGTTGAAAAGAACTGGCATTGCGCCCTCTTATCATTCCCCTGCAGCTAATCCAAGGATCTAATAACCATCGCTCACCCATCAGTTCAACAACAATAACTGACTAAATAACTGTTGTTGCTCCTTACCAGTAGTGATTTCAAACTCATTATCTGAGCTATCCACTAGGCAGTTTCATTCAGTGCTAAAAAACTATTTCAAAAACTTTATTTTCACAATAATGGGGATCTAGTATTGTTTGGAGCATATTAATACTTCTACATTTCCAATAAAATAAAATTTAGAATAATTCACTTGCTACATCACATCATCACATTCCACAACGCATTACTGCAATTGCCATAATTGTACATCAGCGCTTGCACTGAAAGGATACAGAACCTCAAACAGGTCAGAATGAGAAAATACACAAAACCACCAGGAATTCTGGACTTCAGAAGGTATCTAAAGGAATGTCTTTTAATGTTTTCCCTTGGTAAAGTTTTTTTTTTTTTTGCAGTTTAGCTTTAGTGTAAAGCAACTTTTAAAATTAAAATCAAATTTTGATCAATATTTCTAATCAGCTCCAATGCTGATGTCACTCATTCCTGCAACCACTATATTTATGTGCAATTCAGGCCACAGTTCAACTCCATGTTTTTAAAGAAAACCACTAGAAAAAGCCTTTTCATAATAATCGAAAAAGCCATGTTTAAATCTGTAAGTTTTTCTTCAAACATAAGAAAAATATCAAAGCATTAGAAAAGAATGTATATTTAAAAGGCTTCAGTTTGGGTTTCTTATTTATTAACAAAGAGGAGACAGCTGTAATACTTTTGAAGTGTATTCGGTTAACGTAGTACAGATGTGCCTTACAATATATATCTGTAATACTGAATTTCACATGACATTATTGCTTACAATTTTCTTTATTAAGTCTCATTTGAGTTAAACTAATAATTTGCATGCTGTTTATATGAAGTTTTAGAAAAATAAACTAAGATGAATAATAATTCATTAATTGAGTATACCTCACTAAACATAGAGCAATTATGGGGCATTTTCAGCCAATCAGAGAAAATATTAACCTGTTTAGCATTTAATGAACCAGTTTTTGCACTGAGGGCCATATTCATATTTTGTTGCATCCACATGAGTTACTCTACCAGTCCCTTGGCTGGATTGCCGACTAGGACAGACTAGGACTGGCTAGTCCTAACTAGGCTGTCGAGACGCCAGTGGAAATTCGTATACCTTTTATTAAATTGAAAGTTGAGACAAAGCATAAAAATTACAAATAATCTTACGCCAAACATTTCCAGTAACACTGAACCTTCCAAGATGGTTATTTTTTTAAAAAAAAACCTGTTAGTCCAAGCATTTCAGGAGTGCCAGTTATTAGAGCACCTGTATGCTCTCTTTCATAAACCTACACACATCAGGAATTCCTATAGTGCAAATATCTCTGTTTCCCCAACTTCTTTATTTTTATTAATTAAAATGATTGAATTCCAAATATAGTCAAACATTTTACTTGTCCTTTTGAGAATTTTGTTCATGAAGAGAGAAACACACCGAGAAACAAGATGTTTACACAGCTTAAATTTTCTACTGATAAACTAGCACATCTCCCACTTCAGAAAAAGTGCCTTTCAGTCAGGCACTATTGCACCTGGCTGCAGACCAAGCAGTTATGCTAGAAAAGTTCCAGTTAATTTAGGGACTCATATATGAGTGATCTCAGACTGGACAGTTTGGGCAGGCAGGGATAAAGCAATGAAATCTCTAAACTGTCTGTGTGCACAGGCGTGTTTACCAACAGATACTTCATATGCTGTATGCAAAAGTTTCTATTGAGCTCTTAGGTGCATTAAAGTCCAGACTGAGACAGTAACACATCAGTAATTCTATGATAATCACCAAAGCTCTTAGATAAAAAACTAAAGGAAACATGTTGTTGATGTTTTCTGCTGGTCTTCAAACTTCTGCCTAATTGCAAAGGGACAACTGCTCTCCTTGTTACCTCTGCTAACCATGAATCCAGGATGAGTACTGCATGGCATCCAATGACCAAGGCTCTGCCATTTCTTCCAGCCCCATCCCATCTCTCTATCAGCTTGCATCAACTCTTCGTTGTCCTGAGACAAGACCATCTGTTTTGTATCACTATCCCTATTTTGGCCAGACACTGGGACATCTGGAAGACTGCACTGTCTACACTGCGAGAAGCAGACACTGAGCTGGAAACCATCAGCATACCAATGGCATCACAGCTGACAGTACATGCTCTTCCTCACTCATTCACTAAATTCATACCACTGACATCTTTCCAAAGAGGGGAGAAAAAGAATTCAAATATAATTTTATCTCCGCAGTTGGGTCAAGCAGATAAACTAGCAGGTGTGTCAAAACCATTCCACACATCCAATAGATTAAATATGCAATAAAGTTTCAAATATATCACACAGTTTTCAACTTTTTTTTTTTTTCACTAAAGGGAAGTAAATGTGTTTTAAAGAAAGTTTAGGTTACTGAAAAACACATACAGTTGGAGATGTTGTATAGGTGCTGTTTATTCTGTTAGATTGCTTTGTGTAACCTATGAGTTCAGTGCACTGTTGAGTTATGTTTGTTCATGCTTTTGATTTGGAAAAGAGAAAATAAGGTTTTTGGTTTTGCTGCAATGCTTGTTCAAGTATACTGCTATGTAAGGCAGAGACCTGGCTGAAATGGAGAATAATCTAGTGGTAAACATAATATATTTGGTTGCTACACTTTCATCGAATATTGTGGGGCAAGATTATTGCCTATAAATAAATCAGGCATTGCAGCATGTTTAGGTCATGCAGTGTTAGCTCAAGCCTAATATTTTAAACATCATAGAGATACATTTGCTTTCACTCAACATTGCTTTATCTTCTGGATATGAACAACACATTTCTCCAGAATACCTCATTTCAGAACATCAAAGCCATCTTGTAAAGGAATCAGAAAATTTTACCTGACAATTCTGCTTCTCAAGACATACTATGGTTAATCATGACTCCATTGAATTTGAGTGGAATTTTCCATGACTCCACAGACTGAAAATTTATCCAAAGTATTGGAAGTTTCTCCTTTTTTGCATTTTATCTCTTTAATATGAGGGCTGTGAAACTCAGGTAGATCTTGAGATGTTTCTAACTGTGGAACAGAATGTGCACCACACTCCCTGGCAGTCACTGTATGTTCTTCTCTTGCGGAGGATAAAAACGGCAGGCTTATCACTCTACCTACTCTATCACTGACTAAGAGGGAGTCAGAGATCCGTGAATGGAAAGCCAATTCAACATCAGATATCAAATGTTCCTCTAAGAGTCGTGAAAAAACAAGGAGGAAGGAAAGACGAAACATTAAGAAGCACAATCATCCTATGCTGGATGGAGGCAGCAGAAAAGACTACATTGTATCACAGAAGATCAGTTACTAATTCCATATATTTTCCTTCTCAAAAAGAACAATCTGTACTAATTCCTAGATTGCAAGCAGTTTGACTGACAGAAAACCTAAAAATGAAATAAAGACAAAGTCACAGTACAAACCATATTTAACAGGAAGAACAGAGAAAATTACAAACAACAAACCAAACCAAAAACCAAAGAAGTCTAAATTGAAAGCATCTTCAATAATATACAGCAGAGAAGATCTATTTCAAGCAAAAAGGAAACAGGTAGCACTGCCCCAAGAAGAAAATCAGGTCAACACAGAAAGGCCAAGTAATTTGTGATTGTCAGTCTTCAGGCACACTAGGCAAATCTCACTGGCCCTGACACACTGTTAGCTCAAATGGTGGATGAATGAGGGCAAACTCCAAGGTGCTAGCCTGCAGTCACTAAGGATGCAGTTCTGTATTCCAATAGCTTGTTTACAGTGATAAAGTCCTATCTATTACTGTGCTCTTACCCCTTTGTATCATTCCCAGTGATATCAGTGCTTGATTCTTATCTGACTGTTACGAACACATATGAAAAATACTGTATTTGTGGTGGAATCTTCTGGATGTGGGTCAGTAGAGTTGCAGAGTTGCACTGGCACGCTGAGGGTTCAATATAAGCATTAAGATCCATTTAAAGGAAACAACAAGAGCATACAGCTGTGCCTGAAGGAACAGAGGAGGGAGTAGGACCACCTCCTTCAGTGAAAACAAGGTTCATATTCAGTTAGACTCAGCCCTTCTCCCAGAGCCATAACCCTCAGGGGTAAAAGCATCTAGTATTTAAGTAACACTAACAAGTCAGAATATGAACATGTTTATCAAAGTATCAGTAATAAAAGCAAACAAGATATCATTTTTACATTAACAGAAGGATACCCCAACTGCAACTCACCACCGCTGCTTTAACGACCTTAAATTTTACTGTAATTTTGCTTCTCTCAAGATACAGAATAAAAATTTTCAAAACTGAGATTCTATCAGAATATTCACATATGTCTTCAGAAAAGCATTCCTAATATATTACCAACATATAATACCTAATAATGTTACCACATTAAAGATATTCTTTTCAATTTTTTTAGAAGTATTATATATGCCAAGTAATCACCGCCTTTCTGTTTTTTTCTTATTTAACTGAGCAATGCCAAGCTGATAAAATCTAATATGATTGAACTTGGAAATCAGCTTGAACATGAGAAGCAGGCTAAGGTTGTTAGTCTTATTATCAACACAGCGTCTTACCAGCTCATCACCTTTTCCTCATCTGTTTTAAAATTCCTGAGATAAGGCAATGTGAATGAATTAAATTATTTCTGACATTAAGATACAGCTGTATAATGTTGGGTTTTTTTAAGTGAATGCAAACCTAATGGATAAGTCTTGCTAATTTGAAAATTAACACAAATTAGAAAGGTGATCCATAGGCTCAAAGAAATTTTCAAAACTTAGTAATTTATCAATTCCGATATTACAGACACAAATATTATTCTGAAACTAGTGCACACATACAATTGATCATTCATATAATTATGTTGTATCAATTAAATTGCATTCCTCCAAGTTTATCCCTCCTTAAGTTTCCCAAAACACAAGAATCCGACAATGCTTCAGCATAGCCACAGAAACACTTTCTTCAGCTCCCAAATCACTTTTCCAATTATCTATGTACAATCAAAGTTCCTCCTCAGATGAGCACTTCAAAACAGTCTGGTTAAGAAGTTTAAGAAGCTGACAACCATTACAAAAGGCACCCTGCGCAAGCACCCACAGCAACTGACACAATTTCCCAACACACCGCTGAAAGTCTCCCATATGATGAATTCTTATGGACCTTTTCTCTATGTGAAGATTCAATATAACGTGAATTATTACCAAACTCTTGTTCATTAACAAATTATAAATTATGTCTAACATAAAGAAATCAAACCCATATAATCTAAACAAATTATTAAGAACAGGCTATCAGAAAGACAATTCCCAAGTCACTGGTGGTACAATTACAATATTTATAGAATTTGGAATTTTTAACAGAAGAGTTTAGATTCCTTAAGCAAATATATTATTCAAGCTGTTTCACCAATGTTTTTGAACACATAAATAGAAAATTAATATTCAAAGACAAAAAAATAACTACTGCTCTGTGAGATCTTAACAATATTTTGCCCATAGTAACCAGACATATATTTAGAGCAAATTCCACCAAAAAAAAAAAGTACTGTTTTTATCAAATCATTGCGTGAATATTCATAAAAAACCCCACAATGATAAATTCAGCCTAATTATTTGTGACTGACATAACCCAGTTGCTACCCATTTCCTGAAAAATGTCAGGAAAATGTGTTCCTCTCAGAAATATTCAAATAGTCAAAAGGTTTTTCTATCCCTCTAAGGACATCCAAGTAAACATGAAAATCATTTAATAAAATCCCCCACATGGATACATTTCCCCATACAGCCAAATGGAGAAACAGGTCTGGAAACTATTGTCAGACACCTTGATAAGTCTCCTCTATCCCCAACATTACTTAGAGTACTTCTGCAGTTAGGTGATAATGATTGAATAATTAAGTCTGTGACGTTCTGAGGAATTGTCTCTCCACAGACATTAACTCACATTTCCCTTTAGACGTTTATACACTAAGCAGCTGACTGAGAGTCAGAAACAGGAATTAAATTATACATAAAGTTCCTTTGTATATATAAAAATGACAATGATTCACTCAGCTTCTGAATATCCTAAATAAAAATTAGAGTAATCCATATGTCAAGAAAAAGGATTTGCCTGTGATGTGCCAAAGTAATCTTTTAGAGATGGGGGCAGGTGAGCAAGAGGAAACAATTCCATTAAAGCAAGCATTAATCAGGAATGACTGTATTCTGCATGTGTAGGAGAGAAATGAGAACTTTGGTTCAC
Organism: Origma solitaria; assembly: GCA_013397895.1. Classification (NCBI taxonomy): domain Eukaryota; kingdom Metazoa; phylum Chordata; class Aves; order Passeriformes; family Acanthizidae; genus Origma; species Origma solitaria. The sequence goes on from VZRL01005049.1 coordinate 780,077, forward strand.
AGTTCAATGTTTGAAGAAGGAAATAAATGTTCAGTTACTTCTTTATACAATACAGGGAATGACCACAGCAAATGGCAAGTTGTCAGTAAGTTATGTGCAGGACATGCACCCAATTCTCTTGTGTTATGTGCAGGAAACAACCTGATTTGCCTTCAGGTGCTCTGAAATCTACATGCAACAGGAGGAATATTTCTACATTAAAACTGTAATATATGCACATGGCAAGCATGGCTTATCTTCTCAATCTCAAAGCTTCATGTTTTCAGCATAGTTAGGAAAAAGATTACATACAAGAATAAAATTAGTGAAATTTGCATTTCATATAAACCATAAACAATGATTTGTAATAATTATTTGTAAACAGTAAATGCCTTTTTTTATATGATACAAATGTTACTTTTTCAACCCTACTGGACAATACTTTAATTGTCTGAACAAATCTGAAGCTGAAATTACTCATCAGAAGACACTTGAAAGAAGACTAAGAAAAGATTACATACAACATTACTTTCATACTTCAATGTTAGCATTTAGTTTCAAAAATAAGAAAATACTAAAGTCAATAATATTTGAAAATTCTGCAATAATGTAGGAATGCTTTGGACAAAAAGAAAGTATGTTGTTTACTTTTGTTGAAAAGGATAGATATGTGACTATCACTAATTTTATTATGGACTGTGCCTTTAAGAACAATTTTGTACTTTCGCAGTTTCATTTATGCCACCTTTTCAAGTTTTTATTTGTGTCATATTGAAAATAAAACATCTTTTTAACTTCTGGTTTTAATAAAATAAAGGGAGAAACCTTTTTGAAGGCACAATTGGATTTATCTCTCTTTGCATCTGGTTAAAAATCAAAACTGACAAATCCTATTATTTGCATATTTATTTATATTTAATTATATCCAGGACTGTAAAGTTGCTCTGAAGAAAATTAAAAACAATGGAACAACTATAATTCTTTTCATTTCTATTTTATTCCTTCATTATTGGATACTTCAAAGATATACTATTTCTTTACAGAGAAGAAATTTGGGCTACATCAATATAACCTAGAAAACAGTAAGCCAATAAATGAAACCTTTGTGTTCAAAATTCCTTCTGTCACAAAGGCACACTGTAACCTCTACTGTTTAGTCCAGGAATGTACAAACTTTATGCATTTAACATCACATCCATACATACAAAACTTATTAAATTTTAATTTCTTTTTCAGCTGCTCAGTATCTCAGCATTTTGCTAACAATTTCCATCCTCACTTTTAGATACTCTTCCAAAGGTGACTCACCATCTCTCTTCCATGATTACACTCCCTCTCTGCTAAACCTTGGCTTTACACGCATCGGTGGCCAAACCCGTATGTTACTGCAGTGGAGCCAGGACTTAACTCTTCTGACTGTGCTTCCTGTGCTGCTCACTGTTCAAAGACCACAATGACTCAACGTGGAGTTTCAGAATCAGTTTAAGCTAAACTAAGTCTGTGCTGCCACTGGAAGAGTCAGAGCTGTTTGTCCCCATGTCAGCTGACTGACTTGTCCCATCCCTATGCCAGCAGCAGTGCTTGTATGGCCCACAAGGAGGCCAAGGAGGTCCTATCTCTGAAAGTCATCTCTTTCTTGCTGAACTGATTTTGGGCTCAGCTCAGACTCACTCATCAGTGTCTTCTCTGATGGTTTTTGTTCAGACATGGACCCTCTTAAACAGGCAACTACAAAACTGATTTTAAAATACAGTTTAATATTTGTTTTACACTCAGTGTCTGATGATATAAAACCAGTTAAATTAAAATAGGGTAATGGCTTGTTATTAAAGTTAAAATAGAAGATACTGCAAGGAAGCATCTTCACAGAAAATAGCAATACTAAGTCGTCTTCAAATATTGTTTTTATTTTCCTTGGAAAACTAGGAAACTGAAATTCTATAGGCTACAATTTGAGGAAATATTTGGTAGATATTAGAAATTAATTTTAGGATTTAATTTTAATTTAGGATTATAATTTAATTTTTTAATTTTACTTTAACAGCTCTTGGTTTGGATTTAGTTTATGCAAATATGTTGTATGTATTATCTTGAGATCATTGCAGTAGTAAAGTAGAGAGAAACATAAACTGTCAAAACTTTCACAACTCAAAAGCGAAAGGTTAGAAGATAATTTTGCTTCAAAAATTGATATTTAGATTAAACCAACACTCCTGACTGCAGGAAAAAAAGTGAAATAAGGACTCCAAATAAAGAATTACATACAACAGCTTCAGGTGTCTACTTTTACTTTTTACAGCTCCATTGACTTCAAATTATTGAATATCAAAAATAACTTGTGTCCTTATATTTAAATCTAGCATATTTCCTCTTTCTTGCCTCATCTTTTCCTAAGGCCATTCTTTTTTTTAATAGACTTGTTAGTGTATTCTTACTGTACTTGTCTCTCCCTCACTCTCTATTCCTCACTAATTATGCACAGGATCCAGTAGCTATTTATGAAAACTGGTGACAGCCTTCAGTTGAAATGTTGAAATGAAATCCTCCTTTAGGTTATTTTTATTTATTTTCCAGTATTCCTATTTTGTGATGTTATAAACTTATGATTACTCCTGATTTATCTCTCCAATTATTGTTCTGTTGGTGAATTTCCCATATCCTGAACTCTTTTCAGCCTCCACAGACTGCCAGTCTGCCATCTTTCTTGAAGCTTTCACTACATTTTGCCCCATCTTCATAACTGATACATTAACAATCAAAATGTCCTAGATATAACACCTACTGCCAGTATATTCACATACAAAGAATGATGTCCTCATGAATGCTGGGTCATTAAAGAAAATGTAAGAACAGGAGCAGTAGCAGCACTACTTTTGATGTTAGCAGGTCCACTGCAGTTACTACAGTGAACTTGCAAACCCAGGGTATTGTGTGGACAGTGACCTTGTGAACCACAGCAAAGGCTAATGAAATTCTTGGTCAACTCAAAATGGCTTACACTTACAAAAGATGGCACTGGTTGTGGTATCTGACCTGGAGTGCTTGAAGCTATCCTTTGTTTGCAGAGCAGTCACAGCATTTACTACAATAGTCATAACTTTACCTGATGGAAGTTTTATCCTGTAATTTCTTAAGACAGCAATCAAAGCAGACAAATGGAATACTTGAAATTTCAGGTGGGCTGAAGACCTGTGTTGAAGTGTTGTTATTTATGTCTTTGTTTTCAATCTCACTCTCTTTCAATTTTTATTAAGGCTTTTCAATTGCATTTTGAGTTCTGCAAATATCAGAGAAGCTACCACTCTGAAAAATCACATTTGTTCCATTTGTACTTAGCTATAAATTATCTCTTACTTCACTCTGTTCTTTCTTCTCCATGTTTATTCTTTCTCCATCCTCTTTTTTGATTTTAGCAATTACAGCCACTATTCCACTCCCATTTAATTTTACAAAATAGAACACTCGAAGAAGCTCTTCACATGCAATACACTATAAAAAGAATGTCTGGCCATGCAACAGCCTTTTAGTATAAGTTTAATACTCTGTTTTCAGAACAGGTAACTTAACAAGTAAGTTTGCATTTTGCCATGCAATTCACTGTTCTGCATATTATTTGCTGCTTGCATCATTTACAGTTACATTTATCTTCTAATTTTTAAATTCAGGGTTGCACTTGATAATGGTAAAATGGTTCAATGGTAAAAGCACACACTTTGCAACATACAATAAAATTAAAATTCAACTTGGTAGGGAAATTAAAACAAACAAAAAAGGTAGAGTTAGTTACTCTGCAAGTAGCAAACCTAATGAATCTTGAATTCTCAGAGATTTGTGTTACATCTCAGTAATTCCTTCACACTTATATCAGCTGTTCCCCTCCATATCTCTTAGAGTATCCTCTCCCTAGTAATTCTCTTCATCTTCTTTTCCTCTCCTTCATTAACTCAAACAGCTTGTCTCAAAATGCTTCAGCAAGTCAGCAGATGCTTTGCTTGATTCAGAGCCATAACAGTGATCAGTCTGCGGTGGTAACTCCTTACCTTGTACTGAAGCTTCAGGATGGTACTAATGAGATTGTCTTCTAGCCAGACACCAATTTCCAGGGAATTGGGGGAAATTTCCTGGATTAGAGAACTGTCAATTTCAGTTGAAATTTGACAGTAGATTTAAAAGGGCTAGAACTCAAAGACAGAGGGGCACATGTTACAAAATCATCTAATTGCACACAAAACCAGCCTCACTGGAAAAGGGGCTGAAAATTAATAGGGTGAAAAATGATGTACAGGGGAGATCACTACTTTGTTACACCACACTAAGATCTCTTGTTTTACTGCAAACATTCTCCCCACTGAAATAAACTCTGGGTAAAACTATCATTTCCCTTTTTATCAGCTTTCAGTAGTTAGTAGCAAGCTTTAGTCCTTGAAATATCAAATACATGAGACTCACCCTGCCTGATGTTGCTATCAGGAGAAACCCTCTTTCCCTCCTCTCCAAGACAGTGCTACTCTCCTAGGCAGAAACAGCTTTCCTTAATGCACTGGGCTGAACACAACAGTGATTCACAAGCTGATTTACAAGAAGATCAGATGTCTCTGCCTTGAGGGCTTCCATATCTATTAAAGGCGCAGGGAAAGGCAGATGGCTGAGGGTGGCAACAACTCCAACCAACAATCTCCTGCTGCGGCAGGTCTGTCAGAAACCAAACAAGAACCAATTTATACTCACTAATGGTTTTGCATGCCCTTTTTCATTCCTTCTCTAAACTGCTATCTATAAAATTTTTCAACTTCTGTCTGTCTTCTGTTGTTTCCCTCTCACATTTTCCAATGTCCTTCCCCCCTTCTGCTACAGCTGCTCTGAGATGAGGGTGCCTAGAACAGAAAGGCTTTATACCAAACCAGGATAGCTCGCTGGATACACACAGGGACAACTGAAAGTCACCTGAAAGAAGTCAAGCAGGATATCCAGTGCAGAGAATGTTATAATTTTAACCTAATAGCATGAGTCAAAGGTATCTGGGTCCTTTTATGTTCACAGCTGTTGTGGGCCTGCAATCTTATCACAATCATTCATGTTAATTTAGCAGTCCGAAGATTGCAGCAGTAGGACCAATCATTTTTTCTAATCTGTTCATGGACATTTCTCAACCACAAAAGACAGTTAATATGATACTGTTAATTTTTGGAAAATTCTTCACTTGTTTTTGGCCCTGACCATCTTGGGTATTTTAGTGTAATGTTGTGGATATCACTTCGCTTATCACGTACCTCCCATTAAACTACAACATTCTAATAAAGGTACTCACTGCTACTGGATTGCTAAAATAATAAACACTACAATGCATCACATACTTATTATTATTTTGCCACATGGGCAGCTTTTAATCCATGACAGCACTTTATGTTTTACTTAATGACTACTTTATCTCCTTAGTATCCTTTTGTGTGAGGTTTTGGCAAAGGTTTTTTATGAAAGTGCAAGTATGTCATCCCTACTAGCATCTACTAGCCAATATTTTGCCAGCACCTTCATAGAATCATAATTACACATACTCAAAAAGGAAAATATAGTTGTACTCAAGCCTAGTCACTAGAAACACCACCTTTTTATAGCTTTCCTAAAACAAAAAATAAACTTGACATTATTATGAACACCCAACTTTCAAAAGCAGAGAAAAATCTGTCATACTCAAATAGCTGGTTTACTAAATATTGAGAGAAAGAAAATCAATAGGTAAATAATTTAGTGTTTGAGACCAATATTAACCTCAGAAGCAATATTATAGCTCACATCCTAACAATACATTTCTTATGAGAAGTTGTGAAATATTTGTATGGAAACTCCTCTTGGGTCTTCTTTCTCAGAACTGAACCTAGTGACCACCTAACTAAAAATTAATCAAACTGCAAGGGTAAATTTATATAAAAATTTAAATACCACTTTTTAAAGTTAGTCATACTCTTTGACACAAATTTTGTAATGAATTCATTTGGTTTTAGTTTTAATGCAAAATAAGCACTTACATTAAAAAAGGGTATTTTCTATTTTTACTATACAAGATGATGGTTAATAAACAAGTGCTGGGCTCCATAATTTTTCAAATAAAGATATTTGTTCAAAGATACTCAGTGTGAATTAATGACACTGGGACATTACATACCAGCCAACTCAAAACTGTTATTTTACCTACCATGAAAGTGATGCTAGTAACAGTAAAGAAAACACTTTCTTGACTATTCTTTAAATGGCAGGCGCAAAAAAAGGGGTTCTGATATACACTGACAAAATTTTTGAATCAGGGGAGCTTAATAAGCAAACAAAAGAGAATTAAACTATTCACAATGAAACAGCAAATATGATTATATGTTCTTGCATTCTGCTAATCACGATCATAACTAATCTCCATATAGAAGTTACTTGAAATGCTGCATAAATGCAACATTACACCACTAAGGATCAAAGTGTAACTTCCAAACTCTCAGAAATTTTACTCTGTGGCAAAAATTATAGTAAAGAAATGTGGGTTTGCCTTGCTTTCACAATTGTGTCAGAACCATTCCATGTATTAAACGGTTTTGTAAATGCTGGCAGCTTTCCCTTTCATGCAGCCTGATTACACCAAGAAAACATTATTTATTTCACAGCCAAGAGTCATTCATTTGGTATAGGGCAGACTGGCTTTAAGAAATTATACAATGCCTAGGGGGTACCAGCACTATTTATTCTCTGAATTTCAGCTCATTTTGTTAACCAAGCATGCAAGAGGACAATAGCTCAGAGCCTATTCTGTTATAATATGTAAAACCACAGACACAAGTATTTGCCACACTGTTAGTTAAGCGATGTCTCTCTAGAGGTGAAAAGACCACAAGCTTTTTCAGAATTGCACAACTGTTCTAGACCACTGAAAGCAGAAAAGTACTTTGATGATCACGAACAATATTCCAGATGCTCATTCCTTCTTTTAGGAAAAACAATTCTGAGCTGAAAAAGATGACTTTGGTGTTACCTGCTCTGTATTTCAAACAGGATTCATGCTAGTATCTTCTAGTTGAACATCACAAACATATTTCAGCAACAACTGTCTTCACACTAACAGTGGATGACTGATGTCTATCTTTCAGCTATTTTCAAAGGTACTACATCATTAAGTTTAAGCATATCTAATTCAAAAAATACCAGGTTTCCTATATTTCTATCCAGTACAGCACAGATATACATCAGCTTTTTTACCCAGCAGCAATGATTTTGGCAGGTTTTCCTCAGAGATGGTGATGCTGGAACCTACCTGTTGCCATCACACCAGCCTGAGAAAGCCTCCTGGGCAGCACTCAGCATCTGCTCTCACAGTACAAGGCCTGGGAATTTCCAAGGAGCTGGAAGCCTGCAGTTTAAAGAAGCTAGAGCTCTAACAAAAGATCAGGTTTACATGCTGCACACTGAGTCAACATGGCATTATAACCCTGTCCCTTAACAGCAGATTTGGACATACACCATGCTTGTAAATTCTGAGCCATTCTGAGCGAGGTGGCCCAGGCCTGTAATTGCACAAACCACAGAGGGGCTGCCCCTGAGCCACGGATCTTGAGGGTCCCAGCGGCTCCTCTGTGAAAATGACATTCTTGTTTTTCCATCACTAAGAGTAGCTAGGAAATTGTCAAGAATGTCAATTTCAGCAGCCTGCAGCAGAGGAATCAAGCATCTTCACACAAAGAGATTTGCAAATTCCTTACCTAGAACAAAAGAAAATTATAAAAACAATGTCTGCTGTTCAGTCCGCCTTGATAGTCACACTTTTTCTTTGAGGCATGTCTAAACAGCCATGTGATTCATTAATGTCAGAATTTCAAAACTAAATTGCAATTTAAAAATACTCTGCCAGTTTCAGTGATCCCCAGGGTACAGGGAAACGCAGAAGGAAAATGTAACTGCTTCTCAGAGAAAATGTCCTACCCTTTTATTGGCAACAAACTATGAGAATGCTGTGACATTCATTCTTACACTGTAATTTCTGACTTCAAATTTGTAACATTACAACAATATTCACCTTCATGGCAATGAATTAATAATACCCTATTATTCGTAACAAAGCAGAGTAAAATCCTGTATTCACCGGACAAAAACAAATAATAGGCTAAGAAAACTGGAATTCTCAGTCTGAAAAGGAGGAGGCTTCAAGGTGATCTAATTGCATCCTTCCAGTACATGAAGGGAGCCTACAAGAAAGATGGAGAGGGACTATTTACAAGAACATGTAGTGACAGGATAAGGGGGAATAGATTCAAAATTAAAGAGGTTAGATTTAGATTAGGTATTAGGAAGAAATTCTTTACCATGAGGGTGGTGAGGCACTCAAACATTGCCCAGAGAAGCTGTGGCTGCCCCATCCCTGGCAGTGCTCAAGGCCAGGCTGGATGCAGCTCTGAGCAACCTGGTCTAGTGGAAGGTGCCCCTGCCCATGATATGGGGGTTGGAATTAGATGATCTTTAATGTCCCTTCCAACACAAATCATTCTATGATTCTATCATTATATATACATACATGTGTATGTGCATCACAGAATTTTGCTGGAGATTACTCGAGGGAATTCACATAAATATGTAATGAACTTCAAGCGGAAAAACTGACGTTTATTTTCTGAAAAATAAAGAACATGGTTTTACACATTACTTAATCTGATTCTGCAGATTTACTTCACCCATCACTCTGAAAAAGTTACTTAAAGACACTTGTGAGAAGTAAACCTTCAACTGCTGAACAATACTACAACTGTTTTTCAGTTTCTTATTAATAAATATTTGGAATTTAATCTTATTTTTCCCCTTACTTCCTGTACCTCTCAAAAGTTTTACAAGAAAATATTACTCAGTTAAATAGTTTATCATTTCTAAGCATAAGGAACACAAAAGTATGTCTGCCCAAGTTAAGGCAATGAAGTATCTATTTTACCAAAGAGTTCTTAGACTTCAGACACTGCAGCAGGAATCCAAAATTTTGTGGCACGTCATGAGAACTTCATTACTATCAGACATCTTATGACACTTTTGTAGAAAATGTAGTCAGTGTGACCTCCTTACAAAAGTCTTAAAACTTCAAATTTATCCAAAGTCAGTAGAAGCTTTGAGGGTTAGCAGCTTACTCTGCTTACCATACAGGGATACAGACAGGTGTATCCCACCTGGTGAATATCCTACCTCCATATGATACTTTCTTTTCAAGGGCTCCAGTATTGGACACCTCATTTTTTTTTTTTTCTGCTGGACACTTGCCAACATTACTTCACCAAGTACCAGAACTGATGGAATACAATGTAAATGGAGAGAAAAATGAAGGATGGGCTTGGTTGGAAACAGGCAGAGAACAAGAGAAAATGTGACCATATATTAAAAAAAAATTACATTATAAGCATGTATTTTTACAAGAAGTTCAAATGACATATGCAATAGAACCCTAAATCTAGTATTTCTCAAGTTGTGATTAAATGTCCTGCCATTTTACATCTATTCATACTTTTAAAAAAAGTTTAATCCTGTGTTTGATAACCCACTTACTGAAGGTAGAACTTACAAAGAGACTGTTTCTTGAAGCTCTTTTGGAAGTGTAGTTTTGTCACAAAGTAAATCTCTATAAATTCACTTTATTTTTTGCCTGCTAAATTACAATTATGCCATTATTTTATCTTGCATTCATTTCCTGCTCATTGTAACTCACTTCAGTTAATATATGACATGCCCCAACAAAATAATTCATGCTGTTCTCCATTCTGTACTCTTATCTCCCAGGAATTACAGCTGAATTGCATCACAGATTCAGGTAAATATCCTCTCGAGTAAAGTTTAAGTTGCACTAGTGATGGTTTTCAGTAGCAGTATCTATGCAAGCCCACATCTGTTTATGATGATGATCATAGCTTATTAGATATGATCTCACTGAAGGGAATATGAGCAATGTCTACACTCTAGCAATAGATATAATTTAAAAGCATCTTTTGAATAGTATTCGCTTGTCTTTTCCCCTAATCTTCTTTGTGGAAGTGATCACTCACATACACAGACAAAAAAAAAAATCTATCAGCACTGTCTTTTACCTTATAGACTTTTGAGCCTTTCATTTTCATAGAGCAAGAACTTCTATTAATATTTTAAAGCAATAACTTCTTAAAAAGTAGGTGATTGTATCTCAATGCTCTCCTTCCTTTTACAAAACAATTTGCAAAACAAACTATTTTTCCCCTTTTAAGATAAAGAGAAGCATTATAGTTTTTTTTATTTAAACCACAAGTTCTCTAAACACTATGTTCTTTCAACAGACTTAACTCAGTGAATTATTCGGGATAGGCTTTTGCATAAACAAATCAAATAATAAAAGAAATCTAGTCAGTAAAATAGTCACACATTAAACAACCCACCAGAAAAATAGTCTTAGGATTAGAACCACTTAAAATTCAATTTTCCCACATGATTCTAACAAAGTAACAGGTGTGCTACAAACTAAAATTATGAATTAAAGTCCGAAAAGAGAAAGCAATATGTACACAAGAAAAAATTTTCTTTGCTGGAGAGAAGAAAGCCCTTTAAATCCGTTTGACCTACAACCTCTCAGAAGAAAATAAATTCTGTATTAATTTAAGTGGGAGGGGTTTGACAGCAGCTGTATCACTAACTTATTTTCTATAGTGATCAACATACGCTTCAGAAATTAATTGCAAAAACTGCACATACTATTAATCAAAATTTAAAACAATAAAATTGTCCCTATTTTTCCAATGCAATGTCTTTTGAACACGCCAACTGAGAATAAGTTATGTTAACAGCAAAACTAATTTTGTCTTAAAGAGAAAGTATCAAATTGGTTAAAATTCTAAACAATTGAAGTTGAACTGGAGATACTGAGCCCATTTTTAAATTTCTATATATTTACATTTTCTTTCCAAGAGTTTATTTTTCTGGTCTATACACACAAGCTATTTTGAAACCTTATTTTGTGGCAAATGTTTTATAGAAATAATATTAATGTTATACTGAGGAAAAGGATATCATAATCACTGCAACAAAGCAGGGAATAATTCTATTAATTTTGCAGCAGGAGGATGAATGAAAGATGACTGTTTTGATGACTGTTCTGGGTTTCACATACCTTTTGTTCCACACTAATTAATTCTTTTAGCCCGATACAATTAACTACAGTTTTGTACATATGTTCGCTTAAGCACATTACATCATATACTATGTCATGTTCTTGATCTGTAAATCATTTTCCAGCACTATATAAACATCAATACTGGTAAATCTAGCATTAACTACATGCTAAGTTAATTACAAATGTAATAAAATTAAATGAAGCTTGAATTCATCACAACAACAAAGTTTATTCTTGCAAAATTATAACTCAGCAACCTTAGCTGAACATCAGCAGTTCTTCTCCTTCCTACACATTCATTCCCTCCCCAAACCTAAATAACTGCTTTGCCAGCAGATTTACAAAAATCGGGATAAATTACATATACAAGAGGACAGCAGTGGCACTCTTTATGAGCAACAATTGTTGATATGATTCTGCCACATTTTGACAAGTGTTGCTCTCTGAGTTCACTTGCTTCTACATTAATCAAGATGACACAAACCAGATATTCACAATTTGTACAATTAGATGAATCATCCGACAGGCTTACAGGATCACTGACCTAGACTGGAAAATTGGGCAAAACCCCCCACATTTTGTTAAAAAGGACAAATTTGTGCAGTTTCAGATAGCCACTATAATGCAGGCTAAACGGAGGTATGGAAAGTCTAATTTTTTACTGCACATTTCAGCATTTCTTGATTATACAGAAGAAGAAGATGTTTGCTTTCTCCTACAAAAAATGTTACTTTTTAATTCAGGGAGTAAAAACTAAATCTGATTCTCATTTCTTCTGTGTATTACTATTATATGATTCATATTTCTATAATGATAGTTTTGAAATCCATGTTCATTACCAAAAAAAAAAAGTTTTTGCGGACCACAAAAACATAGCACTAAAGGCTTACACTGTGCCGTTTTCTTGCCCATACGGTATTTCTCTCCTGCAAAGCAAAGCACTTTGTTCGCTTTTTAAACAGATTAAATCTAATCTACTTTTAATCAACCCCTAAGGAAAAGCGCCAGCGCCCCCTGGTGGGCACAGCTGCCCTCTGACAATGTCAGCGTCACCAGCCAGTCTAAAACCTCAGCTCAGCGACAGCGACATTTAATTCTCTTGCTACACATTCATACTTTCTAATCATCCAATAGGCTGCGGAAATGGGCCCCTAAGCTGGAGAAACACCCTCTTGTTTACCTGAAACATTCACTTTTGTATGTGTTTTTGCTATAAAATACATGGCAACAGGCTTATGAGGAATATAACATCTAACTAGGCTCTTTATTTTAGCTGCCTCTTTCACAAAGTAATTAGAACTAGTAAATCACATTTATTATGTCGGCTTGTTATTTTATAAAAAACTGAAAGCTGTTGTAAACTCAACATAAAACACAGAATACAAGAATGACAGGCTGAACCTGAATGGTCCATTCCTAGTGCAAATGGACATAACAGTCCATACAATGCACATGAGTATAAACACAATAAGGAACAGTTTCTTTGTTTCAGTGAGGCTGCTTGCAGGGCAAAGTCTAAGTTTGTTCCCAGTGCCATTCACTGTGAAGAGTGTTCAAAATTGCAGATTCCTAAAAAATTTAAGTTATCAGACAGAAGTTTCACCTGAACATAATTCTCATGGATAAAATTGGAATTTCAGGGTAAACAGCAGTCACAGTATCCCAGTTAGAAAGTCTTCAGAGTATAAATATTTGATGCAGAATAAAGACATCATTGCAGCCCCAGCGAGAAACAGTTCCAAATGCAGTATCTGGAACCAGTGTGCCCAAACCAGTTAACTCAGGGGCCTCTCAGTCCACTTTCTGGAATTGTGTTCATCTCTGTAGGCAGAAAGTATCTGAGGTCACATCTCAGGGTTTTCATGGAGACATAATACCAGGTCATTGTACCTATTATTTTCAGTGTATTACAGGAAACATTTCCTTTCTGGAAATGGAAATAAACTCTTCCAGGCTATCACAAGTGGCAGAGGCATTAGACTGAGTCAGTGTTGAGGAGTACTGCAGAAGATGAAGCCTCTACCAGTCATTCTCAGAGAAAACCATGACTTTTTGAGCAACTAAGTTTTTGTATGTTCAAATACTTGTGCTAAAGTGATATTCAAGATGTGAGGTAACTTTGCATCCAAACCTTTAAACAGGGTTCCACTGAATTAATTGTACTCTATGAAATTAATGGGAACCGGTTTTTGTAAGAAATCAGTACAAAGCAAGCAAAAATCTTAAGATTTGGTCAATACTGAAATAGAAGATTCCTTTATCGTCCCTTGTTTGATCATCATTGATTTAAAGGAAAATATTGCTTATCTAGCAGAAGTTTCTTTTGCCTTTGTAATATTTATTTTCTTACACACTGTTAATCTCATCAAATTCGAAGTTAAATGTTTGCAAAGTCTGTTTCCATTTAAAAAAAAATCTAAATAAATGAATATAAGCCCTAGCAATATTACAACAACATCAATGAATTTTGAAGGCAACATAAACTGAGGCAGAGGCTCCAAAGTATCCTGACTCAGCTATGCAGCAGTGGAAAGGGACTAAATGTTTCTGCCCCAGGCTCCCACCTGCTTTTCCTAGCACTACTCTTATCTAGTCCTGTAGCTTCCTCTCCTCACTTCCCAAGACATCAATGCTGTAGTTTCTCTGCAGACTCCAGCTGTGAGCAGCATGACTCTGCATCTGTCTGTAAGATACTACTAAGACATCATCTCTCACCTGTTCAATGACCAGGACTGCTTTGTATGGGTCACAACACAACCTCATTGGAAATTATTCATTGCATTTTAAATAACACTGCCTCTGCACCTGTGTCATGATTAAATGCAATATCTATAGTCTCTGTCAGGGATTTTGGAGACATGAGGTTGCTCCTGATTGTCTGCAGAGATTCTATCTGCCTTCATTTGTAATTCTGTAATGCTTCCTTGTACTGAATATACTCATATTTTATCATGTCATATTCTACCAGATAAAGTTTCTAGTTGTACCTAAATAAATTAATATACTCTCTATTGACTATTTACTGATTTTTTTTTTTTTTAATTTTCCATTAAGACTGTTCTATCTGGAGCCCATTTTTTAATACTAAATTTTCACCTAACCTGTAGGAACTGTTTCTTTCCTTTATCTAAATATTGATCATTATCAGACAGTCTGGGTTGCCTCCAGCTTTGTGCTCTGAGGACTCATTTTTCCATCTATCTTGTCATTCTCCTATTGCACCAAAAAAGTGTCAATCAGGTGTTTTCAGAGCTAAATGAGCCAAATTTTTTACTTATACTTTCACTCATTCCATTTCACCTCCTCATTTTAACTTCCTGTTATTGCCCTCACAGCTGCTAAGCTACTTATCAACCTTTAAAGCCTGCTACCTTTTTTTTTTAAATTGCTGGTTCTGAAGAGAAAGCAAAAATTGGAAGTCATTCACTGCCACTTATTTAGATAATTTCAGGCAGGAATTTCAGTCCATTTTAAAGGCTCAGGAAAGGTAAACAACTGTGATGGGCTGTAATTATTTGTCTAGGTCATTTTATATTAACTTTCTATCTGTATAATTTTAATATTAACTACTTTGGTGTATCAACTTCTAAAATGTGGCACAAAAATATATTTACTTCTGAGTGTTTAACTGGACAATACCCTTCAACCCTCTCACCTGGTTTTCTTCCTAAGCAAAATCAACATTTTGATTTTAAATCAGTCTGCAGCTTCTTTTTTACCCCCATGGTTCTAGAAATAACCATGAGGTTTGACAGAATTTTGGCAATACTAGAGGGCTTGTACAATTCTCACCAGTAAATGAATGTCCCTTCTGGATGACTGAACTGATAATCTGCTACCAGTTAGTTAGACACGCAGCTTATGCCTCTAATACTTGTTACCATATTTGAAACTGCCTTTTTATGTTACGTAATATAGATGTGAGAGGAATAAGGAAATAGAGCAATCATTCATGCATGTTTGTGTGACAGATACAATTCTTACACAGGTTATCTAAACCATCTAATATTTTAAACCCCTCTTCATATCTTCTAATCATAAAGTATTCTATTCCACTACCTATTTTACTTTCCTTCTGAAGTCTAGATCTAATCCCTTTGTCTCAGCCTGTATGTTTTGTTTGGTAGAACATTCATTTGCACAGTAGTTTACGCAGATATAGATCAACATTAAGTTTCTAATGATCTCATTCTGAATATATTACAAGCAGAGTACAACAAAATTACATGTCATGGCCCTCTCTACACTGGCAATTCATTGAATCATTCAGGCTCAGAGGGACCTCAGAATGTCTAGGGCTCACTGTCCTGCTCCACGTGGGGTCATCCAAGATGCTTAGGGTTTTACCCAATTGAGTCTTGAAAACATTCAAGGTCATTCAAGGTTAGCGACACCACAACCTCCGTTGGCAACCTATTTCAGTAGTTAAGTATCCATATACTGATTTTTCCTCCTTTATATTTCATCAGAATTTAGCCTCTATCAGTTTCTACCCAGTGTCACTCACTCCCTTGCTGTGAACCTCAGTAAGGAGAGTGGCTTCTCTTAGGACCCTCCACTTCAGCACGGGGAGGCTGAGTTCCCTAAGCTTCAACCCATAGTTAGGACTCCTTTATAAATAGTGGACAGTCTTCAAAGGGATGTCCCCTGCTCCTAGCTGCTAGACTTGCTGCATAACTTGTGCAGTCTCATTACTATCACAACTTATAGCCTGTATACTACTCCATACATTTAATTTTTTTCTTTTTTTTTTTTTCCTTAAAGGATTGTGAGAAAACATAAACTGTAAGAACAGAGTGAATCTTCTCATGGAAAAGGCAGAACCTCTACTTCTTTACTATCTGCATAGCTCAAAACTGCTATATCCCACCACCTCAAAGTAAATAAATCGGCTGCAGCAGATGAAGCTTCAGGAAACCTGAACTTCCTATGTGACCCACATTTTTGTTCATGAGGTTTTGTCATTTTTAAATTTTTTTTTTAATAGCCTCGAGGAAAAAGCAAGATAAGGCTCTATTTTTCTATTCATTCTCCTAACTGTACTATCACTTCTTCTCTAAATCACTTTCTCTTATTATTTTACTCTTAGCAGACAATATTGCACTTACATGAGATATCAGATGTACTAGTTCACTGCTGTTTCTACTAGAAATACTAGTTATTTTGAAATATCCCACTCATGCAGAAAAATGTGTTACTAAAGCTATAATATTATTTCCCCACCCTGTTACAGTATTTTGTCAACTCCAATTTCATTTTGTTAGGGCTCCATAATAAAAAATGGCAGGTTTTTAGTATGAGAAAAAAAATGTCTGAGAAAAGATCCTACAATCCAGTTACTACCTCTCAATAAAATTGTACACCTAATTCTCAGTCTCTTTCTCACACTTACAAATCCACACTGCAAATCTGTGAATCTAAACCCAAATAATTAACTACATATTAACAACTAAGTGATCGGTCTTCTGGAGTCACTAACATTGGTAGTGTCCAATGTAACACAGCAATTTTCGTCTGATTTCCAAAGTAACAAACTCCATTCAGCATTCCCTACTTATCTTCTGACATTTGGAAATTTGTCAGAGTTTATAAGTATCTTTTGAATAGTCCTTCTATTAATTCATAGTGACAATTGTGAATTATACCAATTGCTAAACTGGATGTCAAGTCTCAGCACATGCTAACCTTACAAGCCAAAATTAAAAGGCTTTTAGTAACTGTACAGATACTGCTTGAGTTTGGCTTTTTCTCCCTGATAATCCACTAATATTTATTGGGCGCTGATTTTTGGTAGAGGTTTTGACGGTGATTGTGTTACTTTATCATATGATTTGCTGCCTATACATCTTGGAAGATGTAACATCAGCTGCTCTGTTATCCTGCCACAGGGCAAGCAACTACCCTGCAGAGGCAAGTCAATTCGAACAACAAGAAGCATTGCCTTCTAACAATGGAAAACCCCACCAAAAGGAAAACAGAGTACCACACTATTTTTACATCACCTTACCTTTAAATAGAAGTATTTGGGTTAGACAAGGTAGGAAATCCTGAAATACAAATACACACACAGTTGGAATGTGTATTTGGAACTACCTCTTCCACCCAGAAAAAAGCCAAAAACATTTGGTGTATTCACTTAAGGAAAGGAGACAAGGAATCAGCCCTCAGGGAATAAATTTTAATTTAGCTCTGTGTGGTTTTCCCATACTATTGGCAGAACAGGAATAATTAATACAAGAATGAACTCATGAGTGATTTAGGGGCAAAGAGGTATGTTAAGACTATCATGTAAACAGTAGATACAGAAAACACTTTACCTAACTTCAAACAACAGGAGGAATACTTACTGTTTCAAGGCAAACTACCCAAAACTACTCTGCACGAAGTCCCTAAAATGTACCTGGTACATGGCAATCGAATGCTACATTCCACATCAAAATACGTTTGAGAGAAGGAGAGTGAGATGACAGCAGTGTATTAGATATCTGATTTCTCATTACTATGATGGCATGCATCAAATCCTACCCACAGCCCCATTCCAGCACTATCAGACTTGGGATCAGCTCTGTTACATACTCCACCTGAAATTGAAACAAATTAAACTGACCTACCAAGACACAGAAAGATGTAGAAAACAATTAAAGCAAAGCACGAAAAAGTGACTCTTTCTACTGCCACCGAGTCTTTGGAGTTGCTTGGGCCTTGCACTGTTTTGAGTACAGCTATGTATTTGAACATTTAGCTTTCATAATTTAGCTTTCACTTTTAAGCAAGAGGTTCAAGCAGACTGAGCCTTTGCAGGGCCTGTTACCTAAATGCTGACTCTCTCTTTGAGACTAAGACACAGTTCTGTGATTCTCAATTCCTGTAACAACTTGAGGATATTATTTCTCAAAACAGTCTTTGTTCCCTCCCAGAATCTATATGAAGTTCTCGTATCAGTGATATCTATCTACATTGATGTGTAACATTAATACACCTTCTCCTCTGTATTTCTGTTTTTCTCTAATGGCAGAGGAAGGAGTAGAATAAGCTCTCAGTTTAATACATAAGTTTTTAGTTTCTCCTAAAATTCTGCTTCAAGAGTCATTATGCTCCACATGAGAAGCATGTAAGCTCATGTCTTTCCAAATGCCAATACAATTCCACTAAATCATGTGAAATTAAGTTTCTAATATGAGGAAGTAACAAAAACTACATATTTTGATTATGAATGTTCTGGTGATCATTTTGCATGCATACATTATCAATTCTGGAAACAGGCTAGTTTCAAATCTAACTCTTAACAGAAGCCACTAATATAAATGAACATCAGCTGAAAAGCAGTAATTAAAACATACATTAATATACTAGCTAGGAATAAACCACAAATAACCTACATCTCAAACACATTTGGAGTGCCAAATTCAACTACCAAAACCAAATAAAACAGAAAAAGAAAGAAAATACAGTATAAAATACTGGGAAACAATAAATAACCAGTTTTGAATCATAATACTTACATAAGTAGACAAGATATTCGTAATACTACAATAGAACCCTCTTAGTTTTGTTGCATCAAATTCAACAAATATTTTATTTTAGAAATTTCATACATTTTCCACTAACTCTACCAGAACATAAAACATCTATATGCACTATGAACTATAAATAAACACCTATTTTTTGTAAATGGCATTAAATTACAGTTTCAACAATTGGAAAGGCTTCACCAAGTAATTAATGCAACAGAAAAACCAAATATGAATTTTTGAAAAAGCTGTTGTGATGTTATGCAGCATATGGCAATGGAATCAGTATTTCTACATGGATATCCAACACCATCTTCTCAACAAATTTTAGTTTAGAAAGACAGACAGAAAAATACATTTTAAAGTATTTTATTCATAGTTTTGGCTTTGTTAATTTTGTTTCAGTTCTTAGTGTTGTTATATATACCAAATTCTGCCCAATATTATAAACAGCACTACGATTCAGGGTGCAAAACCTAAGAAACACTCTTGCAACAAATGTATCTTATTTGGGTTTTTTTAAGCATTTATATGTGTGATTTTATGTATATAAATAGATCTCTATGCCCAACCATCAAAACTTCACTGAATGCTCTTACTGGCAGTAAATATCTTATTGTGAGCAAATTATCTGTTTATAAAACAAAGGACAATTTATTCATAGAAATGGATACTCTAGCAATTCAGAAGAATGTGACACTAATCAGCCATATATTAACAAGAAAAATAACTGTAAGCTCTGCTGTGTTTGGATATAACTTCCTGTCTTCACATCCTTGCCTCACAATACAAAGTAAATGCACAAATCTCTCTTTGAATAAGCCCTCTCCCTATCTATTACTCAGATGAACAATCTCTCCTCAGTAGCTGAAAAGAGCCCCAAAGCCAAGGAATTCACTGAAGCAGTTCAAACACTAGCTGTATGGGGTTATGATATCCAAAATCCGGTAATCATAGTAACTCTCACTCTGCTGTCACCTCCCTGAATTGTCTGGATAGCTCTAGATCAATCCTGTTGTCGCAGCACAAAGACAGTGATTTCAAATGTGTCTAACTGAATAGTAAAGAGCCCTCACCAGAGCTCACAGTGTTCCTCTGCTCTCTTCTGAATCTCCAAGTGAAGAAATCCTGTCATTTCTTACTGAATTACAACTTTGACAGTTGTAACTGACTTTTTTCCTGCTTTCTTTTCCTGCACGCTCCAAAAAGAGAACGTGATTGCTCAGAACTGGCAGTTTAGCATACAGACTAGTCAATCAAGCAAGCCAGATCCCCCAACCAGTTCCCGAATTCCAACATTCATATTTTGAGTTTCAGTGTAAGCTTAAGAATATATGCAGAGTGTATGAAGATGCAATTGCAGATTACTAACACTGGAGAGTCAGCACCCTCACTAAAACAAATCCAAACACAAAAGTAATTACATCCATTGCTGGATTTCCTTAGATATATTGCCACAGAATGATTTCCCCAGTATGTCTAAACCAACCTGAGTGTCCTAAAGAAATACAAAGTAGTTTGGACATCCATTTATCCACCATCCTAGGGATATCCCATTCCCAGGGATGATACAAGATCAGGGCAGGTACATAAAGATATTTTATCAATATGCAAATGTGAGAGGTTAGCAAATGTGACACCCACCTATAAGAACACCCAGAAAGATATGGAGAACTACACACCAGTCAGCCTGACCTCGGTGCTGGGGAAGGTCATGGATCAGATCATCCTGAGTGCCACCACAAAGCACATGAAGGAAAATCTTATGTCCATGGGGATCAGGCTCAGCCAGTATGGGTTTATGAAAGGCAGCGTCTGCTTGACCAACATGATGTCCTTCTATAACAAGGTGACCTACTTACTGAACAACAGAAAGGCTGTGGATGTTGTTCCCCTGGATTTCAGTAAATGACACCATTTCCTCCGTATTCTCCTGGAGAAACCGACTGCTGACAGCTTGGATAAGTGTACTTGCTCATTGAATGAAAAATTGGCTGGATGACGAAGCCAGAGAAAGGTGGGGAATGGAATTACATCCAGCTGGTGGCTGTTCACCAGTGTTGTTCCCCAGGGCTCAGTATTGGGGCCAGTCCTGTTTAACATCAGCAGTCTGGGTGAGGGGACCAAGGGCACCCCCAACCACTTTGCAGATGACACCAAATTGGGGGGAGTCATTGATCTGCCAAAGGAAGGCTCTACAGAGGGATGCAGACTGGCTGGATCAATGGGCCAGGGCCAATGATATGTATGAGGTTCAACAAGGCAAAGTGCTGGCTGCTGCCCTTGGGTCACAACAACCCCACGCAGTGTTACAGGCTGGGGCAGAGTGGCTGGAAAGTTGCCCAGTGGAAAAGGACCAGAAGGTGCTGGCTGATGACTGAACATGAAAGAGCCGTGTGCCCAAGGAGGCCAATGGCATGCCGGCTTGGATCAAGAATAGCGTGGCCAGCAGGACCAGGGCAGCAATTGTCCCTCTCTACTCAGCACTGGTGAAGCCACACCTCAAATCCTGTGTCCAGTTTAGGACCCCTCACTAAAAGAAAGACATTGAGGTGCTGGAACATTTCCAGAAAAGGGCAGCTGGTGAAGTGTCTGGAGCACAGATCTCACGAGGAGCAGCTGAGGGACCTGGGATTGTTTGGCCTGAAGAAAGGGAGGCTCAGGGGGGACCTCATCACTTCTACAACTCACTGAAAGCAGGTTGTGTAGCAACCATGTAGCAAGTGACAGGACAAGGATTCAAGTCATGCCAGGGGAGGTTTAGATAGGATATTAGGAAAAATTGCTTCATGAAAGGTTTATCAAGCATTGGAACAGGATGGCCCAGAAAGTGGCTGAGATGTACAGATGCGGTGCATAAGGACACAGTTTAGTAGTGGACTTACACTTTCTCCACTCTTTTTTAGGTACAGTTTAAAATAAACTTTGGTTCCTCCTACAAACTATAAATGAATGACATTTTAAGCTCCTGCACATCATTATATGCAGTACACATCTATTTCTTTGTCATTAATCATTCTTTTGAAGCTTTCTATTAGCTCATGTAACTTATTTCAACTCAAGAGAAGCTAGTATCTCTAGCTATAATTGGCTCTCTCTCTGCATCTTCCCTTTAGCATATATGCTAAGGGAAGCATATGAAGCACAATTAACCTCACTTGCAACCCATTTTATGCTTATCTAACCAGCAGTTGCAACAAATGTTGCAATATGTGACTAATTAATTTAATAATTTATTCTAACCTTACAAACACACTCTTAACCAAACAACAGAACTTACTTAGCTTACTGAAATTTATTGTCACTCTAAAAATTCTATTTAAACATTAAATACCTCTGGTATTAAGCATAGTAAAATGCAAGAACAGGATTCTATTAGGACTTTAAACACCAAATCCCTCTTCTTTGAGTAAAAAGTTAGAGCTTTGCTTATTCTCCGATCAACTAAAATATTCTCACAGATGTTTCTGTCTATTAGCAAAGGGCCACAAGATGAACTGAAATCAATGGACTCCATGAATGACATTAAACAGACCAGCACATCTTTCTTGCTCAGTGACTTTATATATTTGCAGAAAAAAAAGAAAAACGGAATATGGTATTTCCTGAACTTTTACCTCAAAAAGATATTTAAAGCCACGCCTGATGGAGTCTGAGCACTCTTCTAGTGGAGATCTGTTACACACACAGGTACCAGTGCACTACATCTGCCACTGGAAACTTTGCAATGTATAGCACAGGCAGTCTCTGCATGCAGGGGAGGCCTCCTGTCTCCCAGTGGTGGCATTTTCTGTGCATGCATTACACAGCGCATGCCCACTGGTAGTTTTGCAGATTTCCCAATAGCTTCCACAAACAGAAGACGCAGCAAAAGGGAACATGAGGAGCAATTCACAAAGCCTTCTCCCACACAATCATTCTACTTAACTACCACAAAACAGGCTACAGGCCAGAAAACTGTTCTGAAGATGTAATACAACTCACGTCATCTTTCCCTGGCCTTTGTGGCCTCTTTTCTGAAAAATGATGTATTCTAGTCACATAATGGAGAAGTTTTTGCTCATCAGGGAAAGCCAACAAAAAGGAACAACCTGTTGCTAGTATCAGTATAATTTATCATGGCTAGAGTCAGCTACCTGCATGTTGTCAAAGACCTTCAGGAACCAAGGAAATCAGGAACGTCTGTTAAACCAGAGGAAGCATACTGAAAGCACTGCAGATTGCACACCCTTTCAATAAAGACTCAGAGACTTATTAGAAAAGCAGTATAGATATCGAAGCGGTAGACAACCAGACACTGAGCTACAGTCTCATCCTTCACAAAAATGCAATCTCCACTGAATTCTATTTATCTCCTCTTGTTATAAAATGTAAATATATTACCAATCTTTCAAGGGTGGTATAATGATTAAATGATTAACAATTGAAAGCTCTTGATGAAAAAAGAAATTCTAAAGATTAGAAGAGTTATTAAAGCAAACAGAACATAACAGGTATCTCCCAAAGCAATAATTGAAAAGTTTATTACTACTTAAAGTTAATTTCTATCTTTAAAGATTCTGATTTGTTACTTCATAGAAGGAATTACACATAATAAACATGAGGCAAACAATCACTGAACTTTCACTTAAGATTTACACATTATGGAAAAAAAGCATTATATTTGTGAAACCAGCTCTGAAGAAGAGATGGTTTTGCAAGTCCTGATGCTTCAAACACTTAAATTTAGCTCAGATATAAGATTATTTGCATAGAAATCATAGAGGCTTTTCAGAATCATCAAACTGGCATATGCATGAATTGCAGGAAACTGGCTTCAGTTATCACCACCTTTCACTGCAACCACGGTTGTGCGAGTGAATTGCCTGCGTACCCTTTGGAGTGGTGCAAGAGTTAACTATTACATAGCATCTATTAACATATGGTAACAATTTTAGTGCCCTTAGCACACATAAGGATTGGACAAAACCAAGAAACTGCTGCCTGAGCATTATGACTAAATATCATGGAATCATAGAATCATTTACATTGGAAAAGACCTTCAAAATCAACCATGGCCCTAGCACTGCCAAATCCACCACTAAATCATGTCCTTAAGTGCCACATCTACACATCTTTTAAATACCTCCAGGGCTGGTGACTCGGCCACTTCCTTCAGCAGCCTGTTCCAATGCTTGACAAACCTTTCTGTGAAAAAAATTTTCCTAATATCTAATCTAAATCTCCCCTGGCATGACTTGTGGCCTTGTCCTATCATTTGTTACTGGGAGAAGACAGCAAACCCCACCTCGCCTCCTTTCAGAAAGTTGGAGAGTGCAATAAGGTTTCCACTGAGCCTCCTTTTCTCCAGGCCAAACAACCCTAGTTCCCTCAGGCACTCCTCACAGGACTTGTTTTCTATACCATTATTGTGTAAAACAATACAGAATGTCTTTCTCAATTTCCTTACTTGCAAAAACTTTAAGAATGTATATCTAAGTCCATGTGTGTTACAAAAATCTTTATACTTTTATTATGTGTATGTTTATGCATAGCAACACAGTTAATTATATTCTTACACTTAATCAAATAATTGATATTTTAAAACCAAATGAGTCATACTTTGGTGACTGTACAATCAATATTCACAGCAATTTCAGGGAAAATAACAGTTCAGTCCTCTCCAAGGTACATCAGTGGGATACTGAGGGAATAACATAATTTCAAAGTCTCAGTGGACTTCACCAAATGTGAATGACAACTTAAGCCCAAATGTCATAGAATTCCAAAAAGGCTGCAGATTTTCTCAAAGAACTAATTCAGCTCCTGGTTAGATTTGCAAAACACAATACTTGGCATTATGATGTGTAAAAAATGAGCCCCTTGATATAATTCTGTTACAGACTTCAATTGCATGACCCTTTAACATTTATAAACACATATGAATTTACAGGAACAGTTCCCAGCTTTTTAGAGTCAGGAAGATACTTTCCACTATGATGCTATCTGTCACTAATTTATTTCAGCCACCTGCTTAACTGAACATAGTTAGAAAGTCACCAGCATGGGAACAGCCCTCCTATGCATCTTATCTTACACATAAAGAGGGATAACTGAAATCAGAATATAGCCCTGTAACATTATTTTTCTTCTTTGCACATATATTTCTTTTGAAATGGATAACAAAGAATTTGTTTCTTTTATTCAGAATATAAACAATCTTTAGCTAAAACCTTCATTGACCAACCTAGGAGATGGGATTTTTTTTTAAAGAAAAGATACAAAACGTCAACTTCAGGCTTCTAATACCTAAATAAATCAACCAAACTCTGAAAAAAAAGTCTCTTGAACACACATGAAGATGGAAGTTTGTGTTCTGCATTTTAACTAGTGTACACTTTAAATCATCTGCTATAAATAGAATTTGTTTTCCCAGAATTCTGATGTAGGAGCATGAAGTTTTGTAATTTTTTAAGAGAGGACTGAATAAACAAAGAATATTGAACTCTAAAGAGAACAAATCAAAGAGCTCTATGCAACAATGCCCTGCAATTCAGTGGTGGCAGAAAGCCATGATCTGAAATTAGTTATACTGCATATAGGTTGCATAAAAAGCATCAAAGCAGTTAATGGATTAATGTAGTACATAATAAATGTAGTACCAAACAGTGACCTGGAAAATATGAAAAAAGCAATGAAAAATACCCACATTTGCTGATAGAAACTGAAGTTCTTTATGTTACCTTCAAAGGAAACTAAAACACCCTTCCCATGTAACACAGTCATATCCTCAAATTTTGAGCAGTTCTGCAGAATGTAGCCTAACCATTATATCAAATATAACACACATACTGTCAGCAAATTGCAAAATGAGAATTAAAATAAAAGACAGTTTTTCAGAAGTACAGCACTTTCAACATGAAGATGTGCATTGAACTTTCTCTCAGTGGTAGTTACGATAACTTGGTGATATTATAATCACTATAAGCATGGATGCTCCTTGAATATGTCAGGATCTTGCCTCAGAATCTCACAATCATGTATATAACACCCTACCCAAGCCAGAGGTCCTGTTTGCAAACTTTCTTAGTTTTAAGTTGATTTTGTACAAACTTAACCAGTTTTGATGAACTGCATGATAGAAAACTATTCCAGGCTTTGCATGGCACAAAACCAGAATGAATTCTTACAATCAAGTACTTATTTTAAAAAAACTCAAAACAGTAGTTTGTACACAGGTTATATTCTACCCAAATGTCAAGACACTAGAAAATTCCTTTATACTCCCTTCCTGGTTCCAGATACCTTAGGGATCCAAGTGTTTGGAAGAAAAGACCAATACATCTACTGGATACAATTTTCTCACTATGTCCACAGAAATTACTGAAAGATTCTATCCTGTATGTAATAAATAATGAGTGATCCAGGCCATTCCCTTCTTTTTTGTAAAACAAATGCATGTATTAAACTTAAAACTACTGAAAAATATAAGGAAGTTATTTATTAATTCACAACTAATTAAGCAGAACACTTTTTTTTTTTTTACCATGAGCACAGTCAAGCACTGGAACAGGCTGCTCAGAGATGTTGGAGAATCTCCATCTTTGGAGAGCGTCAAAATCCACTCAGAACAACCTGCTGTTGCTGACTTCTTGAGCAAAAGGTTGGGCTAGATGTCTCCAGCAGACCCCTCCAACCTCAACTACTCTCTGGCTTTTTAATTCTATAGTAAGGATGCAACAGAAATATAGGACGCAAAAACAGTAACATGTGTTTTCCTGATTTTTAGATTAAGGTTCAACCTGAAAAAAAATACATTGCAGAATTCATAAACTCAAGAATGCTGAGTTATTCTGAGATTGTGAATTTCCCATGCTTTGATCCCACATAAAGTTCCATAGAGTAGAAGCTGGAAAAAAATTATCTGGGAAACTGGGAAAGAAATCTATAACTACCTTTTAAGCAACATACACTCAAACTTTGAAAAATAGCAGAAAATAAATTATTAGGTACAATTAGAACTACTATTAATTAAATACAATTAGTAATCCTAGGAAAGGGAGGCAGCAGTGAGCAGTGAGCCTTTCAGAGTCCAATTGAAGATACAATACAGTCTAGTGGAAAATTAAAATCAAATCCTCTGAAGATGTTACAAATTCACATTACATATGCTTTTTGTGGCTAGTAAGTCACAATAAAATCTAATTAAGTTAAAACTGTGATACAGCTAAGAAAAAGAAGAACCAGATGAAAGACAGTGAAGCTGATTCTGTTCCTTGTACAGAAATGCATTCTGCAAGTAGAACCTGGATGGGATTTATGTAGGAAACCAAATTAATTACTTTAAGCACCTGAAGCATTTGATAAGGCATTTTTATGCAACTGGGAGTTTATTCACACACATTTATGGTCTTCTTTACATTTCTTCGAAAAGTTTCACATTAAACCCTATGAACCTTCACACAGCTGCTGAATACTTTAGCTTCAAACATAGGGAGCAGTTTCTGACTAATCTCTGACTTTTTTATAATAAAAAAATTCAGAAAATACACATAATGTTTTGCAGTTACCCAATAGTTCCATTGCATCATCTTCATTGTCAATGTCTTCTTCGGTTACAGATGGAGCTGTGCTTTGAGCAGAATCAAAGGAGTCCTGAGAAAGCATGGCAGCCAGCAGTTTCTTATGTTGCTGCTGTTGGTGTTTTAATCCTTTGGTCTTTGGTTCCATTTTTAAGCTGTGAGGGAGGAAAGCACAACTTTCTCTTACTGGTGCTCTCTTCAAAATATGTCACTCATTCCCATATCATTGGATGTTCTAAGA
This sequence comes from Origma solitaria, assembly GCA_013397895.1. Lineage (NCBI taxonomy): Eukaryota > Metazoa > Chordata > Aves > Passeriformes > Acanthizidae > Origma > Origma solitaria. The sequence continues at coordinate 807,512 of VZRL01005049.1, forward strand.
ACTAAGATGTTCTTTGTGTTTTCAGTTTCTGCTTAAAGTTTTGACTGAATTTGGGAAATTTCCCATTGATTTTATGTGTGCTAATCAAGTCTAAATAAGTTACATCTATAAAACAGCAGGATGTCAATTACTAAGCAGTGTTGCTAAGGCACTGGTGCATAGCAAGAAAGCTGACAACAAAGAACTGCTCCCTTGAGTGGTTTGATACCATTACCCCACAGAATTAAGGGCTTTATAACAATTTTCCTCATTCACTGAGTTGTGTCTCTAACCTAAATAACAGAGAACTGGAATTGCACAGAAGTTAGAAGGGTCTAAGGCAGGACTTGCTACAGTTTGCCATTTCTGATTCCTTACAATATCAACATAAAATGGACAGAAGTTTGGTGCCACACACACAAGAGGTGCCTCAGAAGTTTGGTGCTTCATGAGGGGCACCTCATGAGGGTACCAGCAACACCTCAGACTGTCCTTACAATCTGTTGCAGGAAGGAAGAATTGTTTCAAATATATTATTTTTCTAGTATAATCAGCAATTGCTCATTTCCCCAGCAAAGATAACACTAAGGAGACAAAGTGCACCTTGGAGATGAAGAACGGACTTTGAGTTTAGGACATCAGGGTATGGATTGGGCCTCTGCAAGCTCTAGTTCATTTCACGCTCTAAGAGACAAGAGTATCATAATAAAAACCACTCAAATTCCCCATTGTGTACATACATTATCCCTGGAGGAAGATTCCCAAGAGCCTTGTATGTTCTCAAAATTCCTCCAAGAAATTTTTCATATAGAAAACTACAAACAGTGACTTGGAAATGAGTTTAATCCTATTTTCACGGTGTTCAAATTTCTGAAAGATGAGCTCCATGCCAGCAGGATTGCCATCAGCGCTTTTCTATGGTCTCTTATCACTTCTTAATACCTTGCCTTTCTTCCTTACAGCAGCAACAGAGAGCAGTGCAAAACCAGTGACAAACACAATCTTTCCTCTGTAGCCATACAGAACATCAAGGGTAAAGAAGTGACCCTTCATCCATTTGACAACACATCACTAATACAGCTCCCTCAGACTGGCTACACTGTCTTTCCCAGTCAAAGCAGCAGTGACACTTGTCCTATCAACTGCTCTTTTCTTTCCTTTTTTTGAGTTACTGGCCCAGAATTTCAAATATATGACATGTCTGCTTCCATTGCTCATCATCATAGGAATGCACGTTTTTGGGAGGAAATGGTGGTTCTGTCACATGACACTGATGGCCATTACTCTACCAGTGATCTGTCAAGGACTGATCCTCTGGATATTTATATAGTGTTTCATATATGTAGCATTTCCATACATTTAGTGACAGGAAAAACAATACATACTACCTGGAAATAATGGAACAATTACAGTTTTGACTCTCCTGTTCTTTAACTGAGTATTAAGATTAGTTCTAAGAGTTTGCTGGCTTATCCCATAAATCCTGATAAATAGTGATCAATAACCTATCACTTTTTATTAAAAGTGTTGCTAAATAAAATTTAACAAGATAAAATTGGAAAGAACATGAATTTTTCAAATTGCTCCCTCTTTCATTTGCCAGGTAAAAGTGTAACTTTATTATTTTAGGCTGCATTAACTATGAAATAGATTAATGAAATACATACGACATAGCCAAAAATTCTTTACAACTGATAACTTCACTTTTTTGAGAGCAAAACTTATACTCTTACTACTACTTTTAGAGGAATTAGGTATTTGCTACATTAACACTAATTTATTGTTACCTAGTACTTGTCTCACACATTTGGTGTGTCGTCAATTACAAATTCTACTAATAGCACTTTAGTTCACAGTAACACTGAATCAGACCTTGAAGCAACTGCCCGTTATTAGTGAACTATTAATAAATATTTAGATTAACCTTCATCAGCACGGGTCCTTAAACTTCCATATATAGTTGGCATCAATTTTAGTATCACCACTATCTTGAAGTTCTGCAACTTTATGATTCCTTTGCAAGGCTGCAAACATGATTTTTATAAATGCCTTACAAAAGCTGATGAAATGCTAATGAAGCAAAGAATTATCCCAGACATAAAATCAGTCATTCAAATGTAAATCCATATGCTGCACATAATTTAGTAGTTACTCATTTCCACTGAAAATCAGTACTCCCACTTAATGATACATATTTTTCAATGGGCCATCAGCACTTACTGCACCTAAAAAGCAAGATATCAGTATCCCATGAGTCTTTCCTGGCATCAAATTCCCTATATTCTCCTTATTCTCACACCAGGCAACCTGATTTTGTCATGATACCCAAGATTCCTCAAATACTATTCTCAAAGCCATTAATCACATTTTTAAATTATTGCATTAGCTGTGAGGTTTCTCACAGCTTGTACCACCCTCTACAAAGACAAAAATGTGCTGCTTTGAATCATCTTTGTTGCTCAGAACTAGATCTCTTTGCTCCCTTCTGGAAATTAGACAGAGATGCTTATTTCAGCTCTTTTCTATTGACAGAAGGAATAAAATATCCTCAATCTGCTCTGCAGCATGGAACAGATCTTTTTTCAGTGCCCTTACTGGACTGCTGAATAAGGAAAAGAAACCCAGGCCTACACAATCCAGCTGCAGCGCCAGTTGCTGACTCCATTATTTCCCAGGAGCTGCACTGGAGAGACCCAAGGTCTGAGTTGTGTTGGTTCCCGTCCAACATCTCGCTGAGGGATCATTACTACATGCTGCTACTTCTTTGAAATAGTAGTACTCACAGCTACGCCCACAATAATCGAATTAAATGAAGTACTCATGGATAACGAATATTCTCAAAATGTGAGGGAAGTTAATGAATGCAGACTGTAAGAGCACAGCTAGTGACATGCCAGTTTCAGTGTGACAGGGAAGTGAATTCCAATGTAGAAGGCACACAGAGGAATGTTAAGCAAAGGAATACCTTACACCTTTTCAAACAGAAAGCAGAGAGTTTCTCTCTTCCAAAAAAAGGAAGAAAAAGGTGTCTGCTGCAGTCAAAGTACTAGTTATAACCAAGGAGAAATGCTACAGGGCTAAGGGAGAAATGTAGGTGTTTAAGCCAATTAACAGAGGCAGTGCAGAAGATTTACACTTGAAAAGAAAGACATAAATCCCTTTTAAAGCAAGGCTGTGAGTATTTAACCTTCTGTGATAAACATATCTTTAAATCATGGAAAATGGACTCCTTGTAAAAATTATAATCTCTTCCATGTAGCTGAAGCACATTAACAAACTCTTTCAGTTAAGCATAATAAATCTTCAGAAGTTATTTACTGGAGAGAAAAAAATTTTCTCTTTGAGAAAGACTTGTTATTAACACCAAAAAGCTAAGATGTGAAATGAAAATGAATTTAGGAAGTTCTGCTAAAAATAACATAGACACCATTTCCCTTGTCTATCTTTCCTTTAAATGAGAAAATTAGATTTATTACTGAAGTATCAAGAAGATTAACAAATAGCGACTACCAACCCTGGAAAGATGGAAGGGTGTGAAGTATGTGAATGCAGCTATGCATGGCAACATTATTACACAATGGACCCCAACCATGTCACCATACACTAAGCTTACACATGGGAATAAATCCATAGCATTGCAAATGAGTATTAAGTTAATTATATAGAAAAGCATAAGAAAACAGTCACATATTAATGACTTCTAGTTATTCTGCATGCTGCCACACTATGGCATGGTAATTAAAAAGCCCTGTACTCTGCCCTCAGAAATGGCATTTTTGTAACAAAGACAGCTCTGTTTCACAAAATATAAACTTTCTAGGCCGAATCAAAATCCCACCTTCCTCCAGGACTGCTGCTATCCTCACTGTCCCACTGCTCATTTTTATTTCTTGGTATTGGTGGCTGCAGCATCTCAGCAGCGAGAGGGTCCGCATCATTCTCTTCACGGCCAATCCATTCTCCAATCACACGTGGTCTGAGAAGAGGGGTGTTAAAACCTGCTGTGTCCTGAAGAGATATAAAAATAAAGAAACAATGCACTGTTTATCCTCAATTATAGATGTAAATAGAGGAAGAAAAAAAGATTAACTAAAAAAGTATAAAACCAATACATTGCATTGTCATTTCAGAGGGCTACAAAATACCCAAAAACAATGGTGGACTAACAAAGTTTCCCATTAATGAAATTCCAAGAAATATTTGTGTACCCTGATACCCTGATGCCTCAAATCACTCTTATTTCTTCTTTTTTTAATTGCAACTGTAGAAAAACCACTTTTTAAAAAATTAATGCACAACTTTTAAAACCTTCCGTGTATCTGTTCTGCTAAGCAACACATGAGGCCACTTGTATTAAAAAAACCCAGCCAAAAGACTGTTGTAGATTAATAGCATCACTCTTATTTGCATTATTAATTAATGCAAAACTAATAAATACATCTGCATTTTGCATTTTAAAAATAACCCTACTGGGCTTTACATAATGTATCTTTCTATTCTGAAAATGGTATTAACATTTGAATAAAATGCATTTCTGAAACTATTTTTATCCAGTTACTGGAAGATAACAAGCTGGACAGAGTTAAAAGAAGCAGGCAAAATGCAATTGATATATTCAAAACAGCTGATATTCATAGTAACTTGTACCATCATATTAGGAATTTAGATTAAAAAAACAAATTGCACTTAAAAGTTGTATGAAAAAGCATTCTGAAGTAGTGAGTATCTTTTTTTCAATTTTGCTAGAATGGTTAAAAGGCTGCCTACAACAGCACAGTCAAATTAAAAAGCACACCTGTATACCAGAAAAAAAAAGATATTAAATGATTATTTTTCTTTAATTAAACTCTTTGTAGGCTAGTAAAGACTTTTCAAACACAGTGCACCGAATTAGGAGAGATATATTCCTATCATTTAATGAATGAAAATTATAGGAAAGCAAATCCTTGGCTGTTACCTAACTTAGTGCCTCAATAAATATTCCTGCCATAAAAGAATGCTTTCCAAACAAAAAGCATCTGGAAAAAGCACAGCATGCTGACTATGGAGCCTAGAAACCATATTTTCTCTCCTTCCTAAAAACAAACCACTTCTGAAATCTCCTCCTAATTGAAACAGGTATGGTAAAAGCACGGTTTGAACTAGGGGCCTCTAAGGAAATGAAAGGAAACAAACAAACACCCCTCCCCCCCACCCCCGAAAAAAAGACTGCAAAGTGCCTTCACAATGAATGTATTTCCCCTCCTCTGACTAGATGCTGCAATTCTGCTCAGCACAAGAACCTCTGTTTTGAGAGTCAAATGTAACCCATGCCCTGGATCTGACTCATTCACCTTATTCTTTTGTTCTGCTTTCTGCAATGTGCTTGTGTTTTACCACACTCCGCTCTCCATACCTCCGTCCAGAGCTGTCCATCACTTGACTAATTCACTTTTACACAATGTTTGCTTTCTGCAAGGACCACTGAAAACTGAATCCATAGCTTCAGATGTTTTAGGATACTTAACCACTAGTGTCTTTTTTTTTAAGGTACTTACAAATACCTATTTTGTGCATCTATTTGGAGCTTTGTCATAGTAAAGTGATGTAGATTAGATAACAGTCACCTTTGGGCACTTGACAAGTGTAACTTGTCCCAGGCGTGACTACCACCATATGCTTATGAGTTTAGAAAAAAGTATTATTTCACTGCCCACAATACCTTCATTACACAAAGCACTCACATTAGTTTAATATGAACCACCTTCTGAAGTTTATTTCTGTTATTCTAGCTATTTTCTCCCTTCCCTTTCTCCCGATGATAATTTATAATTATTAATAAAAATTGTTCCTGGAACTAGTTAGTTAGAATAACTTGCACTGTCAATCCTGCTAAAAGCTTTCAGTCCCTTCAGTGAAAATGGAAAGTATCTAAAAATGTGCCCTTTTTCCAGTACTGTAAGGTTTCCCTGACACTGTGCAGTGCGAAATCAACAAGTAAACCATGAATGCTGTCCTTGCTATGTTAATTTCTTTCATAAGCATTTTAGGGATTAAAGTAGCACTTTCATACTCTACTTAACAGAAATGTAATTTACATTACACAGTCATGCTTTGCCTCACTTTATCACCTTGCTTTCCTTTTTGAATGGATTAGTACACCACAGTTTCAGTGACCTAATTTATTGTCCTCCTTTCAACTATATAAGCAGCCACATTGAAAACAGTAATTGGAGAATCAGAGACAGCCCTGTTCAGAACACTAGGATGTTTATCTGGCACTTTATTTCAAACACTGCAAAAAATTGAGATGAAATATTCTGTTCTCAAACAAGATTTTATATTTTTGGTTGCTTTTTTTTCATGAAAACTTTAGAATCCTAATTGATTTCCAAATTATATTCCGTCATGAATAACAGAAGAGACTGATAGTGACATTAGTGTGCACAGAAATATTTTCAGTGCACGTAGGTATTTAAGTCTGCATTAAAACTAAGAGGACTACTTTATGGTGCAGTCCAGGTATCATCCACTTACCCACTTTAGTAGCTACCAGTCTGAGACACTCAAGCTTCCTTTATGTGGAGACTAGGAGAATAAGGGACAGACCAGAGGACAGCTGAATCATCTCTTCACATTGGGCTGAGATGTGGTTGCTGGATGCAACCTCTACCCGAGTGCACAACATTTGTATATCCATTTATTTACACTTCACTTAAAAAGCTCAGTATTCCTATTTTGTGATATGGATTTTGAGGGAATCTCCATAATGAGAAATACTTTGGGGAGATGACTTAAGAATAGTTGTTTCTTCTATTTTATTAATTGCAACCTGTTTTCATTGTAGTATACTACATATACGAAGAAAGTATGCCCTAGACAGCATAGAAAAAAAGTTTTAATATTAGCATTGAGGGTCAAAATCTACTACTCATTTTTAAATCTTTGCTTGGGTCTAACTCTGTATCTCTAATACTAAGGTGTCTCCCATTATTAGTGTTTGAAGTGACTGAAAGATACTGGGAATTCTAGACAAATTTCATAATGTTATGACAGGTCTCACTCTTCAGTGTTTTTCTCTAGAATTTTTTTTTCAGCCTAGAACTCTGTGAATATGAAAGAAAGGCTAACATCCTAGCTCTTCTTTGTTCACATTAAACTCTTCATACTATGCATGGAAGTGCACAGTTTCCTAAAACCCTTCCTTAGTTTCTGTTCAGTGGCAAGGAAGGTGAGCCAATCCAGAATTCTATTAACTATGCACTTTAGTTTTAAAATATGTAACTGACAAGGCATCCATTCATATTTTCTTTCCTTACACAGTGTACTTGCAGTACCAGTTTCTGACTTTCATGACTTAGAGACAGAGGCTGAATCATTGAGAGACAGAACATCAAGCTCTGCAAGCTTGAAGTAAATGAAAAAAAGGGAATCTTTACAATAAATCTGTTTTAATTGCAGTAATTTTAGGATTTCTTTGGGTTTTTTGTAAGGTTACCAGTGAACTCAGAAATTCTAGAAGACTGTATTAAACGGAAAGATTCTATTTTGACTGGAAGACTGACTTTGTCTGCCTGTATTTTCTCTACTTCTGTCTTGGACTAAAGCTCTAAGCACTGACAAAAAGCTAATACTAGCAGATATTTAACAGGAATCCATTTAAATGAAGCACTCTTTCACAAAAGTGATTCAGAGCAAACTGGTTTTCCAAATCCAAATGCTCAAGTAACTAAGCAACTAACTAATTAACTGGATTACTTGGAGGAGGAGTTACATCAACAAAAAATACTGATTAAGTATTCCCCTGATAAAGCCAGCTAGAGATTACTGAAGCCAGAGAGAAGTAATTTTAAAAAACAGACAATCAGGAACAAAAATAAAGAAACATACACACACATTCTCTGTTTTCTCCAGGTTCATAAGCTAAACTAGAGATGCAACAGCATAATTATGGGCTCTGTCATGATCTTAGTTCGCCAAAATATTCCTGATCATGAGGAAAATAAAGCAAGGAAGAGCATATGGAAGAGTTTTACATGTCTCTCCTAACATCCATGAGATGCTGATGTTTTAACAGAATCCAATGCCAAGGTTGGCCATGCTGGCCATGCTGTCTAGACTCAAGACAGGCACACAATGAATTAAACTGTTAATCCAAATCAGAGATGAACATGGTTTCAAAAATTATTCAGTGCTGCCACAGTTTAGATAAGGAAGCTCTACAGGGAAAGAATTACAACTTGACTGCATTTATATCTGAAAAATAAACATCAACTGTGAACACACTCAGTTGAAACAGAACCAAATTCTCATTAATGTTAAAACAACTATCAGGTATTCTTAGGCTGCTTTTGGCCCGAGACAAATAATGCACGTAGAAACAAGTCACAGGAACATTTCAGGAATTAGCTTGTGTAAGGGATCATTCCTAGGAGACAGGATTCCATGGAATGGTCCTGGCCATGCTTATATTTCTTAACACAGGACTAGATTTTACATTCATTAAAAATCCTTAAGGGGTCAAAGAAGAAATAGAAATGAAGTTCACTAAAGTCCATGGAGATTAAAAAAATCACTCTCCTTCTCTAAATCTATGCTGAAAGCCTGCTGAGGAATACTGCACAAATGACACATGCTAAAGATCTTAATTGTTTGGGGTTTTATGTATTTTACAAATAGCTTTTGACTTCAAGAACATTCAATTTACCTGTCCTCATCAGAAACAGGTATTAAAGCAGACACCACAGTATTGTAAAGGTGTCAGGCAACGCATGCTATTGAATGCATATAACCCAATTCCAGGTTTTATTTAAAAAATCCTACTACCTTCCAATTTTAAATTTAAAAAAATAAAGTATATAGTAACAAAAACCCCCTAACTCTTCACTCAAGCCAGATCCTGAGGAAATTCCCCAATTATTTTCCCCATCTCAGTTTTCACAACATATAATTTAATTTGAAAAACATTAACATTTTTGAACAATAAGATATCATTGTTTACAATTTAAAAACCCCAGAAATTATTTGCTAAAACATATATGCAAAAAGTATGTTATAACAGGCTCTAGCTTAAATTGTATTTTTCCTCCTGCAAACAGTATTTTAGAGGGGTTTAAAAAAACCACAAAAAAAAAATGAAGGTCTTTGTAAGTATTCTTACAGGCAAGGATTCTAATGGAAAGACTTTCTAATTGTGTTTATCATCACTTCTGAGCCCGGTTATGAAAACAGTAGGAAGACTTAGGCCATAGTTTGGAAACGACTACCACAGATGCATATGACTGCACCATAACAGTGATCAGTCTTATCTAACTGTCCTTCCTTGGAGAAAGCAGTGAAGGTATTTTATATGCACTTGTGTCGGAAAGATTTGTGTCCTCATTTTACCAGCAGAAACAAAAGTTATTAAAAAAAAAAAAAAAAAAGTGTTCTATATTAGGCGTTATTCCTGTGTCTTATATACCTTTTGATCTCAGTTTCCTGACAGCAATGGTTTCTGACACCAAGAACACAAAGCAAGTTTCTTGGCACTAGAAGCACACTCCCTGTTCACTGCTGAGAATAGGGAAGATAAAATTGATTCTGTTTCCTTTAGTACTTTAAAAAAAATTAGCTTGATTACTCTTTCGTTGTAGAACTTATTACATCTAGAACTAAAATTCATGTTAACTGTGTAAGGTATCAAAAATGTCCAGAAAAGAAGAGATCATTTTCGTATTCAGCAAGGACGTAAAGACTGATCTTTATGCCTTGTGCATTCCTCCACAAATCTGGGTAGTAGAAATAATTCCTAAATATCCTTATAAAACATATTGGGGAATGCAGAATTCAATTTCATGAATAAAAGGTATTCAAGGCTCAATGTTTCCAAAAGTACACAAAGCAATCCAACAGGTTATATTAAACAAAGATGGCGTCAAGATCAAAAGTATTTCCATGGTCTCATTAAGAGCCTCAAAATTAGTGAGATTTTCTTCATACTTGACAGTCCATCCTGGATCAAGCTATTAATGTATCCACATATACTGTACTTACCCAGGTGGCTTTCCATACCCAAGCTTCCTCTGAAGCCAACAGAACTGAAGTGTGTATGCCAGGACAGTGGCATGTGCTTTATCACAATCATCTGTCTCTTTGTACTGTTGATTAGGCATATTTTATCAATCTTACCTTATCAAGTTCATCAGAAATAGCAATGCCTGAAAACAAAACAGATTCAAAAAAGAATTTAGAAAAATGCTTTCTATAAATGTCTTTTACTATGGTAAGTAAAAGTAAGGTTAAATCTGGAAAGTATATACACTGTTCTCTGCATGCTGCAGTACCTCACAATGTATCATATTTTGTTCCATTAGTGAAATTGTGTGGAAACAATACACTCTTAACTTTCCTCAGCTGCAATATTATCAAAATGACTTTTCAAAAAACTATGGAAATGAGAACAGCAGATGGTCCGGTAAAGTGACAACAAACTTAAGCATACTTCTATCTGCTTTCTAAAATTATAACAGCAATATCAGATTTACCAATGGACACATTATTATGTAAATCTCACCCTGACTAGAATGCATAACACATCATGCTGCAATTACAGGGCAATATAGACATTTCTCTCTCTCTTTCTTCATGATACGATGTAGAAATGATCCTATAAAAACAGGTGGAACTTCAGAGAATAAAGTAAACTGGAATGCAAGACATGCTTTCTAAATCCTCTGAACATGAGCTTGTATATCTGCTGATCTTTCCTGCAGATGCCTGCTTCCATCATTTCATCTGTTTTAATTACATCTATTCTGTAGCATATTAAATACACAGAGTTGGCCTCAGATTTTTAATTTTTTACACACATCAGTGTATCACAAGGAGTGATCAGGTCATCATATATTTAATGCTACCATATTGAAAATTCTGATACATTGGAAGAAAGTATCTCCTAGATTCTTACAAGGTTTGATGAGAAACATTTTCAGATTAAAATTTCAAAAACCAAAGATAAGCTTCTCCTGGTGGTGAAAATAAGTGGAGAACACTCATACACAGGAAGAACACACACTTGAAAATTGTTTCCTAATTCATATCATGTTATCAAGACACCTTCTTTGACCAAATGCAAGAGTTGATATTGCAAAGTAAGTAGTATTGGCTGACTAGAGAGTTACTCTTTCTAAAATCATACTAAATACTGCAGCAGAATAAGCTTATATAAGCCTATACTATTTGGTATACCGTAACTACATAAATTCTTTGCAGTTTTTTACTGTGCTTTTAATCATTAATTCTATATGGCTAATTCTCAGTTTAGATGAATTCTTGATAGTGATTTCTGTTTTCAAAGGAACGAAGTGCTAGGAGAACTGCAATGATAATTTAAAGACCTCATCATAGGAAATAGGAAATATCGCAGGAGTTAATGAAATATTTACAGTAATTGAATAGTTCTAAAGTAAATTGAAAAATACCTGTTTTGACTAATCCTTCTATCTCTCACTACAATTAACCAGTTTTTAATAACGTCAGATTATTATTTAGCCCAGATACAACACTGATGACCATAGAATATAATAACCAGGTTGCATCAACCAGACTTTAAGGTGTTATGAATTTCTTCAATCCCAAATGGATATCTTCTAGAGAGAAGATAACTGCACTCTTGAAGGTAGTAAAAACCTCATCTTTGAAAACCTGATTACCATCAAACAGCACTTCATCACATGGATGCATTTTGCATAGCCAAGTTCATTCTGTTCTACAACCATACATACTTTCTCTATAAACAATCACACTACTTTTTCTCAGCAACCTCCCATTATGTTAAAATGGTTCATTTTGGTTTGATATAGGTTTATTCATACTGAAGGTTGGTACTCTTTTCTTCTGCTTTCACATATCTTTGTGAATGGGTCTTTGTAATTTGGGAGTACACAGAAGAGAAATTTTATCTTATGTTGACTTACTCCTTAAAAGTATTTATTTTCAAGCATGGTAAAAGAAAATACAAAAGATAATCCTGTCATTTTCAAAACTCTGTTCCAAAAAAGCCAAATGTTTTTTACTGCTCAATTGCCTATGTTGCCTATCAAAGACCAATACTAAAACTAAAAAACAGCAAATGGAAAAAACAGTACACACTACTACATGCCTCACACAAAAAGCTCTACTAATCTCTCTGATTAAATAATATATAAGACACAAAATTGAAAAGCATCCATAATCTACATGAGTGCTTTTAGTAAAATGCTTTTTTCTGTGTAAGTCTTCTTCCTCCCCAGAACTTAATCTGAATTTAAAAAGACTGAACTGAGTAATTAAATTTACCAGAATGCCTCAAATTTCTTCTTTACTGAATTGGAAACAGTAGCAGGACACCAAAACTAACTGTATTCTTTAATCAAGCATGTAGAGAGTTAGCAGTTTCTGAGGACATATTGCCAAAATAAATTTTTTCAAATTTAGAAAGCTTTTATCTTTGCCATCACAGAATTAAACCCGTAAACTCCTTTTAGCTCTCTCTCTCTCTCTAATGTGGCATCAAGAGAAAAGAAAAAGGATTCTGGGGAAGAAACTTTATAAGGAGCTTGTTACAGCAATCTTGGCATGGTGATTCTTCTGGAGGTGCTATTTACCATATCAATCACACAGATCATTTTGTTATGTCTTGAGCCTCATTAATATTAACAGTACTCTTGTAGTCACTGATAACACAGCTCCATTAGCAGAGACTAGGATAAATAACCCCAAAAAACATTGGATGTAAAAACACTTATTTCCTTCCAAGGCCCTACTGCACCACAGGTAGTGTGTGCCCAGGTCTTACTCTTAACAATTTTCCTTGTAGTTGGCAAACTCACAGAATATCTTGGCTGAATTTGAGAAGAGGGGGATTTGCACCCTGTGCAGCAGACAGAAAATCACAACTATGTCATTTTTTTAGGCACAGATGTCAGGTGGACTACAGTTTTCACAAAATATCTCATAAGAAAAATAAAACTCTTGCATATTTACCATAACATTAAAAAACAAACAAACAAACAAAAAACCCCCCCAAAAAACCCCACAAAACCAAAAAACAAACCAAAAAACAAAAAAACCTTAATCCAAAGACCTGAGAACACAACTAGAGACAGTCGTCATTATCGTGCAGGAGTATTTGGGATTTCTGTTAATTTCTTAATCCTTAGCAGACTCATGACTTTCCAGAAGTCAAATGGCTTACTGTCAGTTACTTTATCTTCAGGTAAGACACTGACAATTTAAAATAGTTGAATTTCTATAAAGAAATGTTGCTATCTCCAGTTCATGTATTTGCTAGTATCCAGATATCAGCATTGCTCCAAACAAAACCCTTTTGCCACTTATTTTGTATAGGCGACAAGATATGTCACATTGATTATGCTCTCTGTACTTTGATTATTGATTATGCTCTCTGTACTTTCCATAATTATTTTCCTTTATTTTCTCTGTGATTTCATACAACATAAAAGAGGAAACAGAAATTTTACTTTTTATATATTCTAAAAAGGAAAACAGTATTGTAAAATCACAGAACACTAGACACAAAGGGAAAGCCATTCCATGAAATTACTCTAAATGGAAACAATGTTTCAGTTTTAGGCAAAATATTCCTAGGCCTAGCCAAAATGTCCATACACTAAAAACTTTTAACCTGACAATTTAGTCACTTCTTCAAACTGTAACTTTTTCCATCAAACCTTAATCCTAATCACAAAAAACCCTCTAACACCAGAAAAACTGACACATCTAGTTTATTCAACCTTAAATCCAATGGCTTTGTTAGAATAAAAGTTACTATGAACAATTATTTCTGACTTCCCCCAGCTTAGAGCATTTAAAGCCTGACCCTGCATGATGATCAATGTAGAGAATGGAAGTTTTAAAGCTGCATCATCATTGCCCTGCTGCAAGACACTGAGTAGCAGATAAGAAGGGGACTGTCAAAAATGCTCTCCTGCCTTTGTTGGGAGAGGTCTTCTGATGTCAAAGGCAAATCCTCCAGAAACAAAGGAGTATGCTTTACCTTTTCTCTTACAGCAGCTGTTTCTCACAGACAACGTTTGCTACAGTTTTATATCATACTGTGATTGACAACTATACAACAGACCAACTGCTCTTAGTAACTATTCTAACTAAACGGTGAGAAGTTTGCTTCCCACCGTCAGCTAAGGCTCATGGACAAAGTTTAACATGGTAATTATTTAGGTAGCTAGCTGCCAATTTTATGTCTTAAAAAATCCTCCCTTTTACAAGTAACTACGGGTGCTGAAATTTGATCAGGCATCACAACTATCCAGCCCACTCAGTTGTCTGGTGAATTATGCAGACAAATTCAGGGCACTTGTTTCTACTTTTGGATGGAATAACCCTCTGTGCTGTAAGGGTGTTAAACAATGAAATAATTGGTATGAACATGCTTCCACAGTCCTTCAGAAATGCTCCACAACCACAAGTACTGCCATCTCTGATCAGCAACAAATCTGGAGTGGGGCTGTTGATGCTAGCACAGCCTCTCTCAACTGGAACACTCATTCTGTCGCTAGCATGGTTTTTGAAGTGGACTAGAAGAATAATGCACTGTCTGACTGCAAGAAAGGTCTGGAATGCTATGATTAAATGAAATATAACTAATGAATAATGTAATAATAATGTAATTTATTAATACCTATTATATTTTAACTACTATTATCATGTGTACCTTAAGCAGGTTGCCTAAAAAGTGTATCTCACGCAGTGTTAGCCATTTACCCTACGGATTTTTATACTTAAAATACTAAAACAGTTGTTTGCCATGACTCTTGTAAAATTTGCATGGATTATTAAAATCATTCTTTACATGGCTATCTTAGACTTCTGTTCCCAGCTAATCCCTAAAACAATCTGCAGCAGCACAATGGTAAGTATGGAGAAATATAGGTGATGATAAATACAGCATTACAGCATCTTCTTTGATGTAAAAGCCACCTCTCAAAATACTTGCACTGTATTTTAACACAATACTATCCCTTCTGAGTCTAGAATGTGTATCTTCCACAGTACAGACTTTCTGCTTAGGACATTCTACTTCATTTCTAGCTTACCAAAAAATGAACTTTCTTTCTGAAGAAAACTGAACATTGTTGATAACAATTCCATGAGTCTTTAAAATGCCTACCTTTTGCATGTGCACTTCTTAGCAGAAGAGTTTTATTTATCCAATACCTAATGTGTCTCCACTTAGTGGTATTATTTCTCTTTGAACAGTGATTTTTAGACTTTGATGTCCTCAATTAAACAGCATAAAATTTATTTTCAAAAGGAAAGGCACCACACAAGTTCAGGTCTTTTGGAAAAAAAGCAACTGATGTCATCTGCACTTGTGCAGGGCATTTGGCAATGTCCCATACGACATCCTTGTCTCAAATCTGGAGAGACATGGATTTAATGCCTGGATCATTCAGTGGATTAGGAATTGCTGGATGGTCACACTCAACAGAACTGTGGTGAATGGCTCAATGTCTAAGTGGAAACCAGTGGTAAGTGGCATTCCTCAGGGGATGATACTGGGATGGGTGCTGTTTACTACCTTTATTAGTAACACGGACAGTGGGGTCAAGTGCACCCTCAGCAAGTTTGCTGATGACACCAAGCTGTGTGGTGCAGTTGACATGCTGGAGGGAAGGGATGCCATCCAGTGCGACCTTGGCAGGCATGGGAGGTGGGGGGGCTGTGGGAACCTCATGGAAATTCAACAAGGCCAGATGCAGGGTCCTACACAAGAGTCAGAGCACTCCCAAGCACAAGTATGGGCTGGGCAGAGAACGGATTGAGAGCAGCCCTGGGTAGAAGGACTCCAGAGTGTTGGTGGATGACAATCTTGACAACACCCCGCAATGTGTGCCTGCAGCCCAGAAAGCCCAACCACACCCTGTGCTGCAACAAAAGCAGTGCGGCCAGCAGGTCGAAGGAGGTGATTCTCTGCCTCCACTCTGGGTTTGTGAGACCCCAGCTGGAGTATTTGTGTCCAGCTCTGGGCCCCCAACAAAAGAAGGACATGGACCTGCTGGAGGAAGTCGAGGAGAGACATGGAGATGCTCAGAGGCTGGAGCACCTCTCCTATGAAGACAGACTGAGAAAGTTGGAGTTGTTCAGCCCGGAAAAGAGAAGGCTACAGGGAGACCTTAAAGGATGTTCCAGTACCTAAAATAAGGGGCTACAAAAAGCTGTAGAGGGACTTTTTACAAGGGCAAGTAATGATAGGACAAGGCATAATGGCTTCAAACTGAAAGAGGGCATGCTTAGATTAGATATTAGGAAGAAATTCTTTACTGTGAAGGTGGCGAAACACTGTAACAGGTTGCCCAAAGAAGTGGTAGATAACCCATCCCTGGAAGTGTTCCCATGTTAGATCTAGTGGATCTAGTGGAAGTGTCCCAGCCATTGGAAAGGGGTGGAACTAAGTGATTTTTAAGGTCCAATCCAACTCAATTCCAACTCCATTCTATGATTCTATGAAATGGCAAGTGATAAAATGCCTGACTGCTGCATTATTCCTGATCAGCTTTAAAGTAGCTTAATAGCTGGCAATATTTTCATATGCTATACACACCTGAAATTACAGATCTGGTGTTCTGGTAAGACTGAAAATTTTGAAACTTCAGAGATATCTACCAGATATCTACTATCAGAGATATCTCTTCAGAGATATTTTTGCTTTTATTTGTGGTCCTTATAAAATAACAGGAAGAAATAGCACAAAAAATTGTTGAGGGGCTTGGTAAGACTTACATTTTTCTAAAGGCCCAGTGTACATCTGAGAAGTCTAATGTGCAGGCAATCACAAGAAAATAAAATGCTACTACTTTAATGTATGCCAGACTACCATTATTTAACTCAATATTCAAGGAACTATTTATGCATTTTCCTAAACATCCAGCAGATGGCCACAGAGCTCCCAATAGCTAGCTCTCCTACCTGCCAAACAAAGCTTTCTGGATTTGACACATGGGTTTTGACATACAAAGTTTAGACATACTAAGATAACCTCAATGCAACTCTGACTAACTTGACAAAATCCATTCTCAGGATCAGTCTAGGCCAGGGAACTTCTGGATGGCTGGACTGTCAACCTCATAGTGCATATCACAGGTTCTGTAACAAACTCCAGGACAGAAACAGCGTTCTTATTCTACCATTATTAATCCTGCAACTTTGAGCATAAACACAGAAATATTGTATCATGTATCAACTGTCCAGAAGTTCACTGCCCCAATGCATTCTCCAATTTCTTGTAATTCAGGGGAAGCTTATGTTCTTCTTATTGGCGGGACAGGCCATCTTAGATACAATTGCATTCCCAACGGCAAAACCCTGTGCCATACTGCAGCAGGCAGCACTGTATATTCTAGTCCCTGTATCTGTTTGAACCATATATTGAACACAAGGAAAACTGAAATTATTCATTTCACATCATCCTTGGATTATAAAGGACATAAAATGGTTGCTCTGGATGTACCAAACAAAGTATTCCTCCCCCAGAAAAACTACACAAACCTCAAAAAATCTCAGTCATTTCTGTGCAGGAACTTTAAAATATATTTATCATTGACTGTTACAATAGACATTCTTTCAATATTCCTCTACCTATATGAAGACATGTTACCACTTTCAAAATCAGACATATTTTCTCCAGTAGTAATTCAGAAATTTTCTGTGATGGCATACTGAAATGAAATCTCAGAGTTTTTACCAATGAGGGGTGTATATCCTCATATTATTAAGCAACTTCCAACTTTCTGTAGTGGTCTCCATCTTGAACAAGGATAATATTTCTCCCAACACTTGACCATATTAGAACAAGAGAAACTGTGATCTACAAGGCATCACACATCAACACAGGAGCACACTATACATCTTACAGTTACTATCTAGAAAACATGGATTTAATACCTCCTGATATTGGCTTTAAAAAAGATAAAAAATAACTATTGCCTAGCAAAATAATCTGTGCTTTAGGCTTGCAGAATTTCTATATCCAAATTTCTGAGTGGCTCCAATGGAGAATACAAATTTCAGGATTAGTTTTAGTGACTACTGAATAATGCAAACACACAAAAACAGAATGCAAAGCACCCAACAAATAGTATGTCCCAGAAACTCTCCTAGGCCAAGATCATCTCTGAAGAGAATAATCAGAATCACATAATTCTTTAGGGAAAGGTGTACACTACAGTAAGTGGGTTAAGATGGGTAGCCCACAGCATCCAGTAGCCAAGGACAGAGTCACAGATCACATTCTGCTGCCCCGTGAATGCCATCCTCCTTGTACTAAGAACTAAAAAGTTCCATATCCAAGATGACAGTCATACAAACCCCAGTTCTGCAATAGTGTTAGAGAAACACTTAGCAAGCCAAATACTGTTCCAGAAAAGGACAAGGTAACTCAAAAAGATACCCTAGTCCTGAAACTTAGGGTAGGTTGGATCAGAATGGCAAAAACCTTCCCAAAGGTGATTAAAATTTTAACATCTGTAGGAAAAAGATAATTATTACTAAACTAGCAATGATCTCCTGGCCATACAAGCTGCAGTTTATAACTGAATAGTAATAACTATGCTCATATTCTTCCTGTTTCAATCTCTGAAAATACCATTATTTTGTATTATTACTCATATATCATACTAAAAGCAAGTGGATTTTATGAGTAAAGGCAGTATCAGATAACAGCTGCAGTGAGATAAAATTGTCTTCCTTAAAGGTTTGATTGAGCTTATCTAAAAATGTTGATCTCAAAATAAATCATAAGCATTGATCTCACGCAAGAATAACATGATTTTGAAGTTCAGACTGAAGAGAAGAAAGGAAAAATCCTCTACACAACACCAATGACTAGTCTTGTGGTTCAGTTAGTGGAAAACATTTAGGGCTAGATGATCAACTGATAACAGGGAAGTAATCTTTATAGACTCAAGTCCATTTCAGATCAACAACTGTGCAAAACTGAAAGAAAATACTAACGTCTTATGTCTTAAAACAATGGCCCTATAAGGCAATTGACGAAAGTCTAGTTACGTGTCCTGAAGATGTGCATTTACAGTTATATCATCATCACCACCATCAGAAATATCTGGCTTCAATAAATGTTAGTGGCATTCCATTCATCTTCCATAGCTGTAAAGTAAATCATTAATAGTTTCCTACAGTGTAGAAGCTTCTAAATGAAACCCCATTCTAACGTGTTTTTCAGAGACTGCTAAATACATTCAAGTAGTTCATGATGTATATATAAAGCTTCTCACATCCCACATACTCGCAGGCTCATCCACAAAACTGAGGACATGATTTTAGCAGTTTGTTAACATATTGTGATTTTGTTTAGAACTAGTTCTACCCTTCTTGTTATGAGATTTTTACTCTTGTTGTTTATCTTCTTCCCTGTAAAAGATAAACAGAACGTACGCCATTACATTTCACTATTTTATATTTTTCTTAAAGAGGTAAGATCATGCTTGCCTTTGTTAACCTAAGTATAAACAACATCAACTGATTCTAACCTTATGATCAATAACTGTTTGAGATACTCTAGAGGGACTTGGAGATCTTTCATTCTTGAAGGTATTGAAGAGCCTTTACACCCAGCTTTACGTGAGCCTGCTTGAGCCGCAGGAGTGGACCAGATGCCTTCCAGAGGTCCCTTCCAAGCTCAACCACTCTGCAATTCAATAATTCATTATGATTTCCAGCAATATTTCCTACTAGATGGAAAAACATGGTTTTCTTGTTTACTGATTGCTTTTTGATTACTCCCCTTCTAAATGAAGAAATGAAAAAGGACTTTTCTCCTGTTGGTTATAGGAAAATACCATTGTTTCTGGGATTCCCTAAAACTGACTTGGATTCATGATCAAATAGTTTTGGTTAATATTAACTTATTACCATTTTTTGACCTTAGAATGTCAACTGAATTCAAAGAATGATAAATTTGTTTCTTCCCCTCTGATCTGAAGTGTACACCTGGCCTGAACAAGCATTTAAACACTACTAACAAAATGTCAGTTATCTGTGCTGAAAGGCTGTGTGTGATTATGAAAGAGTACCCATCTCATAGCAAAAGGCACATTTTTCATGAAAAGCAGTTACCATGTATAAACTGAAACCTTCAAATATGCACACATTTTCAATATGCACCTTAATCTTTAACCGTTCATATAAAAGATGCAAAGTTGTTCATCAAGTATGCAGACTTCACATCTAATTGCAGCAAGATCTCGCTGATGTAGTCCTCAATTTTCCCCTACTCAAAACTCTCATAATTCACTGGCTTTCATATCTTGCTATCTATTTTCCATCCTCAGAAAATGGGGTGGGGGTTAAAGATAGGCATATTCATTAACAAGATCCTTAGCTATACAGATTTTAATTCTGTTTAAAGGCAAATAGGCCAGAGGTGAAATACAAGAAATACAATATAATTGAAACAGGATGGAACTTTTCTTCCCTATGATCAGCAGAGGAAGAAGGATGACAGCAATAAAGGTAAGAGACATTGCAATAAAAGAAAATTAAACATGCAGCCTATTCCTCTAAGTTGCTTTATAAACCAAAATCTCTCCTAAGTAGATGACTTGATAGTTACTTGAAGATCCACTTCAATGACACACAGCTGATTGAAGAAGCAAACAAAACTCAGCTCTCCCATGTGGGTAAGCCTCTGAAAAATTGTATATTTAAAGTAGCAATCTCCACCAAGCTCAGACCATAATTACAGAAACCATTTTCTCCAGACTCTCAAAACTCCTAAGGTACTTTTAAACTCCCGAGTGTGAAGTCACTGGGTTTTTTTCAGACCTACTGCAGCACAGAATTACTCACTCTTGATGGGGCTTGGGAGAAAGGGTCCAAATATAAGCAAGTTCAGTTTTAATCACTAGGACTGAACACAGAAGAGACCAAACATCTAAGTGCCTGAGTTGCACCTTCCAAAGCTTACAGGCAGTCATAATTTCACATGAAGTACACAAGTTTGTCTCAAAGCAGGTATCTCGACTGCATAGTAAATGAAGCAATAGAAACTGGAGCTTAATTCACAATACGTGTCAGCTGCAAAACAGGCAACAAAGTCATGGAAACTCACTAAAAGATCCAAAGCTTATCTTAAAAAATGTAAACAAATTCCAGGACTTTATTTGAAATGCGTTTAACTTGAAACATTTAATTTTATGTGTCGCTCTTCCCTGGTAAAATACTGAGGAGCAAAAGAGAGGTTGCTGTATGAAGCCATTGATAATACATTTTGATCATTTGTGTACTCAGCTGTCTGTTGAGCCCAGTGTCTGTCCCACACCACTTCAAAATAAGATTAGTATCAAATGCAGCATTAGACTCTTGGCACGCTTGTAGAATCAAAAGCACTAACTACCCTGCCCAAAACAAGCATCAACACAGGAGAAGGCAGACATGGGATCTTGTGATGGCTTTTTTAAAACTGATCACATGGGGTGTTTGGGTACAGCACAGAATGAGTTTCACGCACCTTATACTTTTAAAGTGCTATACCTTCTACTCGTTGAAGCCCCCTAAGATATCTCCTAGGTGCAACCTACATTCTCTCTGGGAAAAAAAAAAAATTCGCTTATTTTCAAAATTATATATACCTTTTCTATTTTTACAAAATTTTCAGATTTTTCATTTTGATTTTTTTATATGCTGGCATGCAAGAAATAATAGCAAAGAATTTTTTATTTCTTGAAATGAAAGTCAGAAGAACAAAACCTGGAAAAAAGAATATATAGCTTGAAATTAATCTGATGCAAGTGTTTAAATGATACAAATAAAAAAAATGGTTAAAGTGCAGATTAACTAACAATTATGAAAGAACATAAAAAGCCATAAGACAAGATACTATAAATACACTAGAAAAGGAGAACAAATTAAAATACAGAACAATTACTTCAAAGAGAAGGAAAGCAAATAAGAGATGATACAAAGAATTCCCAGTGTTCAATACTTTCACTGCTTCAGTCTTTACCCCAAAAAAACAACTGCAGCCAGACACTTAGCACTAGTGATTTTAAGTGGAAAAACTACAAGCCAGACAAGGGAAGCTGAAAGATATGCTGGTGATTTAGATACATTCAAGTTGGTAGACTCTTGTGAAATTCACTCTAGAGCATTTGACTAACTGAACAAACCTCTAATCCATTAGCAACTGTCTTTCAGGAATAGAGTGGACAGAAAAGCGCAAATATATATCTTTCTTTGAAAAAGAAAAAGGGAAGATGTAGGGAACTATTAACCACTAAGCCTAAATCAGACAATAGCAAGAATCATAGACAAAACTGATAAATAAATAATGTATCAACATCTAATGGAATAGAAAGGCGGTAAGAATGAGCTGACATGAATTTATCAAGAATGAATCGCATCAAATTAGGCTAATTGCATTCTCAACTGGGAAACTTGCCTAGTGTTTAAGAGGAAGAAGCAGATGCAAAATACTTCAGCTATAAGACTGTTTACTGTCCTAGACGATACTTCAATAAAAACAAACCTAGAGAATTACAATCTATGTGAAAACACTGCAAGGTAGATAAACATCTGGTGGGAAAAAACACACTTACTGAGTAGCTTTCAAGGGCTGGTTGTCAGATCTGAAATGGGATCATGAAGAGGTCTGACAATATTTCCATTAATGATCTGGATGAAGAAATAGAGAGCACATTCATGAAAGTGAACTTATCATCAGGCTGCAAGTGAGTTAAAGCACTCTGGGGGTCAGGATTCAAATTCCCTACTACCTTGACAAACTGCCAGAAAGCATCAAGTACTAGCAAGAAACAATGAAGAATGTTTTATTTGTGAAATAACTCTGAAAACCAGACTCCAACAATGCTGACCAAGTACATTCACCTAGTCCAAGTGTAGGACCCAGAAGAGCTGCAGAGTTTTCCACTCCAGTTAGAAAACTCTGTGGGGCAAAGAGAAGTAAAGAATGCTGCAAAATCTATTTTAGATATAAGGAATTATAGGTATAGTTCTAGGTAAAAGTGGAACCTTCACAATATTCTGAAGGAAAGACAAAGATGTAGGATTCAAGAGTGCATTTAGGCAGTAATTATTGAACTCTCACATCTGATTGGTTTGCATCTCCAGAGAGTGAATAAATAACCCTTTCTGAAATTCAAAGTAATTGTTTCTGTATCTGTGCATAGCTTGGCTACAAGTCTCTAAACGAGAAAAGCTTGAAAACTACACTCACATCCTTCACGGTCAGGCAACAGTGAGGCTGCAAATCAGAGACCCTGACCAGAGTTGGTTTAGCCCCTTATAGGAAGATAGACCAATTTACTAGAGAAGAATTCGAAAAAAGCTCTGTGACTATGCTACTCTAACACAAGTATGAAAATTGCTCCGAATGTAATTGTGGTGATCAACCTAAAACATTTGGGAGAGTGTAATTTGGGGAAACTAGTTTCGGATACTAGGAAAAATTTGGAAAAATGCTGAACCTCAAAATTCTTCACAAAACAGATCTTCCATTCCTCATTCAGATCTGTCTCTGACCTCACTATCTGTAAATTCTCCACTGAATCGAGAACTGCCAGGGATAAAATTTAATGAGAGAAGAAATAAACATTTCTCACACAAATATCTCCCAGATCATGCCACACCTAGTTTTCATGTAGCTTGGCAAAGGGTACTTTTCATCTTTTCACACTTTAATAACTGTAAGCAGTGTCTGCTCCCACAAATGTATTTCAGAATTCTCTTCTACAGGAAAGAAAGCAAAAGGAAAAAAGAAAAAAGTGCAGCTATTCCTGATCGTACCCAGTAAACCTCAGAGCTATTCCTTATATGAGTGTTTAAGGGATAATACATGGGGTTTATTATGAAATTACTGGATTTCATGTTTCTGAGTATTTATTTGAGATGCTTTAAGGTATTTAAATTTCTTTTGAAACTAGAAGGTCAAGGATATCAAGGATACAAAATAGCTAAATGTTTTTCAATAACAGGTCTGAACTCCATCAATGAGGTTAAGGTTTCGCAAAGGTTAATCCAGTTTAACTGCTACCACACAAAGGAGCAATCTCCTTGCTGCATGTTCACACAATTTTTATTAAACCAGCCTCATGTGTTGATCTCTTTATGAGCTAATTCAGCTCACTAAAGTGGTAGAAAACTAATGTAAAAAAAACAAGCAAACAAACAAGTGGTGCAGGGGTAGCAGTTTCAGTTTCCAGGACAGCTCCTGAATTATCTCAGGCATTCTGTAAACCTTATCAACAGGAATGTAACTGCTGATGTCAATGACCGTGGTCTTCATTGAATAGAAGACCACCTTCCTGATATATATTTCCAAATTACAATTCAGGCTGCATGGTTACATTAAAAAACTAAAATCAATCAACTTACTGCGAGACAGATTCTCAAGGGCTTTTCCAAGCTTTTTGCTCTCTTGAAGAATATGATTTAGTTCATCAAAATCATGGTTCTCCGGTTTTGTCTTCCAATCCCATTTAGGATGCTCTATTGACCTTGGCACTAAATATACACAGATATATAGATGAAGTTTAGATTTGGTAGCTCAGACTCCTACAGTAGAAAAAGAGCTGCACAACAAGTTTACAAGCTCAAGTATCTTGAGTGGAAATTACTTAACTATTCTTCTATTTTAACTGCTGGAAATATTTTCTTTGGTCAATGCGAAGTAAAAATGAAAACATCTATGAGCAAATGCATACCTGAGATGTTTCTTGCAACTGAATTAACTGGTAAACGGGATAATTAACACTAATAATTGAAAATAATAAAACCAATACAATAACAAAATATGTATTTAAACTATTGCACATGATGGTACTTCATTAACAACAAAATAGAATTCTGCAGCCTAGGGGTCAAAAAGAAAAAAAGCCAAAACAAAAAAGAGTAACTGGCACTATTGGCTTTGCTACTTATTTTATCAATAAGAAAAAAATTAGATTCAGCTTTTTAACCAACTTTTTTTTTTCCCCAAGAATCATTAAGTGCAGATAACACAGTTCATTAAAAACAGTGAAACAAAGGAAGTCCTTATCATTCATGCTGTCCAATCTTTGTTTTGCTACTTAAACAAACTCAATCTTTGGGAAGCACAGACCTGAGCTCATAGTCTGCTGCTCATTATCTATTACCAAAACCTTTGATTTAATTTTAAAATAACTGTTTCTCAGCTGCTGAGCTAAATTTACCTACAATGAAGAGAAGGAGCGTCTGAGACGTAGGACACACAACGAACAGAGCTTAATTGAACAATGTGAACATTTTGAACAATTTGTAGAAATGAAAACAAAAACAATGCTGTTTCTGGAACTGCAGTTTAACATGTTCTTTTTGCCAGTGTTCAGAAGTAAGCGAGCTGCTGCCTTTGCCACGAAATGAAGCTGTTGGGTTACCATACTGAGAGCTGTACATGCTGATATGAAGATGATGATGCCTAGTCCACCTTTCTACCAGGAAGGACCAGTTGCATTTCTACCAACCATCATTTACCAGTTGCTGTCCACTCACTTAAAAATAACTTCAAAGAAAAGCCTAAAATGTCCAATATGTCCTGGGCAGCTTCAAAATTTTTGTTTACTATTTTGACAGCCGCCAACTAAGTTATGCTTAAAAACTCCATTTCCACTACATACTAAGAAGGCAACTTACAGACTCCTACAGAGTGTGCTAAAAGGGTGGTATTATGATAATTTGGGACTTCAGAGTGCTTTCATGATGGTATGGGGAAATTATGCTCAGATATCAAGTCTGATAGCTATTACAGAACGTATTAAATAACTTGTTATTGAAATTTGCCTTATTGCAGACTTCACTTTGTGTGAATATAGAATCTGCTCCACTTTGGAATCAGCTTCAACTTCCCCTTGTGGAGTTAAGTCAATAGTCACCTTTTCCAGGTAAAGAAATGGGAAAAAGTTATGTTGAAGTCCTTCTTTCACAAAGAATGTGATTACACCTCCTGTAGACACAAACCAAGTAATCTTCAAAACAGACATCTATAGAGAGTCTGACAACCCAAAGCACCCTGATCTGTAACATCCACTCAGGAACATGACTATTAGGGAAGTTAATATATTAGACTGCAATTACAGACATTCTCAAAGACAGAAGACAAAGGAGACATTCAAAAAGACCTACAGATATAAGAATAGAAGGAAAGGGACACAAGAACCTTCAAAAAGGAGAAGGGAAGAGGGGAGCAAGATGGAGTATCAGAGTCTGGTCTCCTCTATGTTCAAAACAAGCAAATAATGCATTTTCCTCTCAGGACAATGGAAATAATGAGCTATAGTGACTCCCACTAAATACATACAGGCTTTAAGGTACTATGGTATGAGTAGTCTCTAGTCAGATGAGCAGCTTGTAATTTTTGTTGATACTTACAAATTTCAATCACTATTTTATAATTCCCTGGTTTAAGAACTGCTACATCAATTAAAAGTTATGCAAATTCTTGTGACAAAAATTTACTCCATTCACAGACTGTAGCAAGTACAAATTAAACAGCACAACTTCAGCATTCCTCATCCTTCATTCTTATTTACAGAAAACAAAATGTTCCAGCTAGTATTTTTTCAAAACTATTACTAACTGCAAATATAAATATCTAATAAACTAAAAAAGGAATTTTATAAAAATTCCCTCTGTTTTCACCCATCTTTGTTTTACATTGAGATCACATGCTCCTTTTAAAGCCTTTTGCTGTCATCTTACCATCACCATTCCATGTGCCAAAACGCTATGTTCTACAGCATCACTTACTAGCAGTATGACAGACTTTTCTTTCCATGCTTACACTGAACTTACCACACCCAAAATAATCTCACAGTACCCCCAAAATATAAACTGGCAACAATTTAATATAGTAAAACCATACACAAAGATAACCAAACCTTGGAGCTTCCAGGCTGCAGAAAATTTCCACAGGTTAGAATTTGATATCATGTCAGTTTGAAAGAAAACACATTTTTCAAAATACAGAAAGACAGCATTTTTGAGAAACCATATGCTTTTGAAGCAAAATTTGTCATGGGACAGAAGCTAGATGAAACAAACGTAAGTTCTACTCTACAGTATGGAGCTTCCAGGATCAGCAACTGCCAAGGATATGGACCAACTCACATCAGGAAAATGAGAGTATCAAGATTCCTGATCTTGAAAAGTAGAGACATTTGCTCAAGACAGTGACTTGTTTGCCAGTTTCAGAGAAATGTCTCACAAACACCAGAAGTTTGGACTGCATCTCACTAGATGGATAGTGGGAAATCACTCAAAGCCATGTTGGAAATTTGCTTTGCTTGCTGGTGTACTATCAGCTGTGTTTTAGTGAACTACTTTGTATTTCAGTGAAAAGACACCAAAATAGATACGCTGTCATGAAATACTTCTAAGTTTCAATACAATTTTTTTCAAAAATGATTTGGCTCATTCTGAGGAATCAAAACAGAGGGGGAAGTTAAACAGAATTAGAACTGACTGAAATTTTTATTACTTCTGGAGAAGACATAGTTCTTCCTACTTACCTAGTATTTCAAATAATGAATGGATACTAAAACAACATCTATATCTGTATCTACATAGTTGTATCATGTGGCATGTTTGTCCTTTTGAGTTCATTTTCTGCTTGCTTACAGATTTTTTCAAAATATAAAACTTGTATAAACGTCTATCTTCTCAGCTGTAGGATGAACAAGCACTGTTAATTTTCAAATTGATGGCTTTGTTGGAAGCATTCAGAACTGTACAAATACCATATGACCCTTCTTTGGAATCTTTTCAAATACATTAACTTCCTCTGTACGCATGAAGTCCGTCATAAATCATTTATGTGCATGTGTCACTACACACTTAGCAAAATCCTTTTATTATATTCTGACCTTCATCTTTCTTTATTACACTCTCTCATTCCACAAAATCATATCAGTAATTTTAAATACCCCATCACATTACCCACCTCAACCTCATCTCTGTTATTTGAGAGATTTATATATTATATAACACTTCCTCTTGAAATTATTTGTCTACAATTCAGAAGATTTATTATATATACATTGTCGCATTTGTACTGAAAGATGCAGTTTCCCTTTACAGAGGCGAGATTTCACCATCTCATCTTAGGAGACTGGACAGACACTCTTGCCAGAATTTCTCATTTTCTGGTGGTGTGCCCCAGCAACAAATGCACATTAGATTCATTCACAGATGTGTTATGAGTACTGCCAAAAATCAGCACACCTTTATTTTCTACTGGATGATGGTACAAGATCAATACTGGTTTTACCTCCACACACAGGTTTTTTCAATGCATGATTTGCAGACAGCATAGGACTCAGCAGGTCCAAAACTTTCTGTCTCTCAGATGAGTCCTTACTACCTCTTTGGAGGGGCTTTGGAAAAAAATTGTACAATGAGGTAAAAACTGAAGACACGAAACAAATGGCATATGGTGTGCACATTTGGACAGAATAATAAATTCCTTGTAAACACGCTTGTTTTCTGTTGATCTGTGTAGTTAAAGGGGCACATGGTACCCACTGATTTTGGCATAAATCCAGAAAAAAAAGTCAAAAGAACATCAATATTAATCTATTTGGCAGAAAATAAGAGAAGCAAGGTATAGCAAAAAGGCACATGTCTGAAACCAACCTCTGTGATAGCAACTAAAACAAAATGTAGTTCAAATACACAAAGTATTTTCAAAAAGCTCCAGGCACAACTAATTGCAGGTGTAAGTAATGAAACCATAGCATTAACTAAGGTTTAAATCAGTGTTATGGCAAAAAAAATGGAAGCGCATAAACAGCAAAGCATGGAATCAGAGGATAATTAGGCTGGAAAGGATTTCTGGGAGTCTTCTAGCCCATCCTTCTGCCCCAGACTGGTCCACTGAGGGCAGGTTGCTCAGACTATACAGTTCAGTTTTGAGTACCCCCCCATGATGGAGATTCCACAGCCTCTCTGAACAACCTGTTCCAGTGTTTGACTACTCTTGCAGCATATTTATTTTTCCTCTTGTCCTTTCACTGAACACCCTTGAGAAGATTCTGACTATGTCTTCTCTACCATCCTCTAGCATAGCAGTTGACGGTGACAATGTAATCTCCCCTCAGCTTTCACTTTTTCAGGATTACCAAGCCAATTTCTTTCAGCTTTTCCTTGTTCATCACATGCTCCAGCCCTGTCATCATCTTGGTGGACCTCCACAGGACTTGCTCTAGTACATCACTGTTTCTCATGATGTGCTCCAGATGCCATCTCAAAAACAAACACTGCTGGCTCTACTCTTGCTACTGCAGCCTGGTATTCAGGTCACCTTCAGAACAGCATGAGCACACAGCCACAGCTGGTTCGTATTCCAAGTCCTTGTGTATCAGCATCCTTTTTCTGCAAAGCTACTTTCTAGACACACATATCCCAGTTTATGTTATTGCTCAGGGTTATTCCATCCAAGATGCAGGATTTTGAATTTGTCTGTGTTGAATTTCAAGAGATTCTTCTCAGCCCATTCCTTGGTCCTATCCCTCTGAATAGCAGTCCTGCTATCCAGAATACCAAACACTTCCCACAGTTTGGTCTCACATGCAAACCTAAGAGAAATTCTATCTCATCCTGGGCATTAAGAAGTCTTTTAAATGGCATGAACTCAGTACCAGTCCCTTGAGCATGCCATTAATGATAGACTTTCCAATTGGACTTTGCATTGCTAGTCACAATCCCTTGAATCCACCAGCTGAGTCAATTTTCCGTATATCTTGTTGTCCACTTATTCAGTTCATATCTTATCAACTGAGTTTTAAGGATACTACAGGAAGCTGACAAAGGTTTTGCTAAACTCATGGTATGAAACATCCATTGCTGTTTCTTTAGTTATAGGGCCAGTTATTTCACCTAAGCGAGCAACAGTGTTGATCTGATCAGACATATATGATCTCATAAATCCTTGCTTGCTGTTCCAAATCACATTTTCTTCCTTGTAACTAGGAACACCTTCCAGGAAAATGTTCTCAATAATCTTTGCAGAGGGTGAGGTTAGGTTGATCAGATTGCCCTTCCTCAAAATCGATGCAGTATTTGCATTTTTCTAATCATCAGGAATATCCCACAATCATTATGAACTTTCAGTGATAACAGAATGGCCTTACAATGACATTAGTCTCCTCTTTCAGCATGCTTAAAATCAATCCCATACAGTGCCGTGTATTTTATGTATGTCCAGTTGCATTAAGCACACCCTAATTCTACCTCTTTTGTAGGCAAAGCTGCACTCCCACACGCTGCTTCTAGACTCGGGTAGCTTCAGAGTAAGTCTTACCAATTGAAGAGTATTATTAAGTATCCTTCAGTCAAGGACAGATCCTTGACCCCAGTCTTATTAGAGACGTACAAAATGTTTTCTTGTTTGACATGAAACCTGGTAGTTTAGAATGTCCAGCTCCCTCCTTGTCCCTCTAATGGGACAACTTAAGGACCAACAAGCATGAAATTTGTAGTACGCACACAAGTGAATGGAGTGACATGATGTCACCCACCTGTCTGGGATAAAGACAGAGAACTTGAGATCTTTAGGAGATGGGATGAAAGTTATTTGATGTGTACCACAGAGTCTGAAGAGCAAGCACAGGGCAGAAGGAAAGGAACACTGTATGACAGGAACAGCTCACAACACCTTTGGCAACTGTTTCTAACAGTGGATCTCTATAAATTGCTGTTATCCAGTAAATCTGTTAAATTAGACACAGATTATGAGTGACTGTGAGCATTTATTTGAATATCTATTTATTCTTGAAAATAAATTAAAACTCACATGCTTCTTTTGAACAGACTTAAAAATTCATGCATCCATTGAGAGTCTTTTTGAAGCAAGGAATGGGTTTCATGAAGAAGAAACAGAGACAAATGCTCCATTTTTAGAAAAAAATAATCCTGAGAAAATCTGGTGCAATGGGACACAGCTACCTGTAACAGCTATTTTTACTTGTTGCAGTTATTTATTCTCAGTAAAGAATGTTTTATAACCATACAAGACTGCTAATCACCCAAAATCACAGTATCTCTTTTGCATAAAATTATCATGTTTTACTTTACTCATTGCAGTGTGGTATTTCGACTTAGTGAGGCCACTGTGTGATTTTCCTTTGAATCCCTTGAAGTCTATACTTTAGCATCTTGATTTTAGAGGAAAAACAACAAACGTTCTATTGCAGCATACTATATCTCTGGTACACCTAGTCACACTGAGGGTTATTACAAAGATTTGGCTATTATAAAAATTTCAAAAAGCTACAAGAATCAGCAGAGGAAAATGTCATTTTTCAATTTATTTCGGAGAAAAATCTTGTACAAACAATCCTCTGTGTGTATAACTATATATATATATATACATATACGTATGCATATTGTAGATATATTGATTGGTGAAAAAGCCAGCATTAAGAATAATACTTAAAAATTAGATTTCTTCAACAGCCAGTACACAGGAAACTTTACATTTCATTAAGACTTCTTGCCTCCATTTTCACTACCTTTTTACAGGTAATTGACAATATTCTCTTCAGCCATTCTATTTCTATTCTGCCTTTTCTCTCAGTGTACATTTAGATTCCTTCAGCAACTCTCAGAACAGTACACCTGTTTTGCTGACACTACTCCCATACCTTGAACAGTGTCTGTTCATAATTCATAGTTTTGCGTTGCCTGACCCACTGAAAAAATCTATTAGGACCAATATCAAGAGAACAGATTTTACATATGCAAAATGGCAATGCAAACTAAAACATCAAATTATAATCAGTATCCAAACACAAAATTGTGCATGACTCCACAATATTAGTCTACATTTTAATCCATCTATCTAGAATTATTTTCTATTTACAGATGACAACATAGGGCATTATAAAATATTCATAATTCAAGGGACAGTAAAGCGAAAATCAAACACTTCTAACATAAATATATATAGATATTTCATCTGCTCACAGTCTGCTTTCCATTTTAAGCCTAATTCAAAAGAAAAACACACTATAGGTTTGAAATTATGCACAAATTATTAATGTAGTGAAGCTTTCTTACATGACTTGGACTCCGGTGATGGTGGAGAAATGTTGGACACAGCAAGGTCACTCTTTGACTTTTTAGGCTTTTTTGCATTTACCTGCCAGGGCTTATCGTAGCTTCTAAAATCTCTTCTTGTTCCTTTATTTTCTGTTAAAAGAATCCAATTAGATAATTATAACATTTGTAGGGTGATTTTCCTAAGACTTAACAAATAATTAATCAAAAAAACCCTGAGGTCTATCAATCCAAATCAAAGACAGCTCTTTTTTTCCTCCTAATTCTGACTACCTTTATATTTAATATATTTATTCCACTTCCTAAATATCAAATCTTAGAAATCAATTAATAGGTTTTTCATTAAAAACAAGTATTTTTTGTTATGAAAAAGTCCTTAATGTCCATGTTACATACATGTTTTACTGCCTATGCTTAAAACAGTGTATTTGATATAAATAGTTGATTTGTCAGTAAACTAACATTTGGGCTATCAGCAACTATTTAAGATCTACTATAGTCTGAAACAGATAATTAGTCATTTTTTAAACACAAAACTAATATTGTAATAGTAGCTTGTACCAGAATATGAAAATCAAGATTTCTACTTTACATTCAGACAAGATACCATTTCAGAATATTATTTTAATGCTTCTGAAGATTTACAATCATAAATTATTCACACTGGAGTTCATAAAGTGGCATAGCATCTTTTCATTAAGGGTTGGAATTATAGGTTGTTAAAAATGTGCATTATTAAAGAAAATACCTCAAACAGAGGTTGATCTTCAGCACAAATACACCCTGAGAAGGAAAAGGAAAACAAAGCAAAAAGAGAGCAAAGAGGGCAGAAAGGGAGCCTCTCTCATTGAGACTTGGACTGTTTCCACTCTGTAACTCTGATCCATACTCACATGATATGTACATAGGCTGAGCTGACAGACAGCAATGTATATTAAATTCAGTATCTGCTGGACAAACAGGATTTATTCTGCATGGTCAAAACCATAGATCAGTACCTGTTCAGTAGGTACACATGCATCCAGGAAATCATGGATGTAAGCATGGGCAGATTATAGTGGAGACTAGCCATTTCCAGCACACAGAACATACCTGATGTTTCACTCTCTGCCCAAAGGGCAGCAGAGCCAGACAATGTTCTCTGAAGCTGGCTGCGGTTCCCCTGCTTGGACTGAAGATGATCAATTAGAAATGGGATTGGCTGGTCAGGTGTCTCTGTTATCAGCTTGGTCATCAACTCCTTTAGAAAATTAATCCAAAACAAAAAGTTAGTGAGATATTGCACCTAAACTAATTCTGTATTTACCAAAAGTAAATGAGATTTCAAATTTGAAGAAAACACCTGGAAAATTTACCCCAAACAATCAGAATACTATTCATTTAACCATTCAGATCAAGCACCTCTTCAGAGCGGCAAAGTAGTTCTTCTCTGACCAAGTTTCTTCTCATTAGAAACTGGTGTATCAGGAAAGTTCATGAATTTTTCATCTCATCCAGACATGGAACAATTGTCTGGTTAGAATATGCATTCATATCTGGGAACTCCAAGGTCTGATCAAACAGATTTTTACCAAGGTTTTAAATCAAGTCCTCAAAACTATTATTGTATAGGCACCAGCAAATATTTCATTACACTGTTGCAGACATGGATACAAAGCCATTGTCAAGAGGAAAGCATCTCCTATGCCATGCATTGATGCTGTTGATGTAGAACAGCTATTGGTGCTGTTCTGCACCTTGCCCATGCAGGGCTGCAGGAAGAGAAGCACTCTCCATTATTCCTGCTGGGGTTCTTCCTGGCTTCCTAGGCATAAAACACATTAGGAATCCAGAAAGAAGCTGTAGCTCTGGTCTGCGCATGTGCTCTGAGAGGAAATTAATGACTTGGGGCAGGTGAGGTGACCCTGAAACCCATGTAGTTTTACAGGATATCTGCGGCTGCTGCTGCTGCAAAATGAAAAAGCTCCACAGAAGTGAAAAAATTATAGGAATGTACAAACTGAGGAAGAACCAAAACAAATAAACAAAAAAAACCCCAAAAAAACAAAAAAAAACCCAAAACAACTAGCTAAATTATACAGAGCATTTATTTTCTCTTCACCTATCCCCAAGCACAAATCTTAACATAACTTACACACATTTAAGTCAATCTCCACTTCATCTTTTCCACACACTTTTATTTAATAAATAATTTTTCAAATACCAGTAGTTACTTAGCATTACCATCAGTTAAGTGTATCAGGAAAAGATACTTCAGAGGAAGTATACCAAACAGCAGTAAACATGAAAAACAGCACACAGGATTACTAATACATAGCAAATTATCTTTGTCTACAAAACGGAGAAAATATGCCCAATCCCATGTCTTGTTAAAACATGATTTTCTGTGATGTGGTTTTTGATATTTAACCACAGAGAAAGGAAAAAACCCAGGTGGCTTTGGTTTTGAACTGGAACTCTACAGGGAGAAATTAAGCTACTTACTAATCTTAGAATTGTTAAAGCTATAGAGTATAACCTCATCCACACTGCCTCTCACCAAGGTAGGAGAAACCCTCCAATACACATCACACAAGAAAAATTCAGAAATTGGAGTAATTCATATTTTAGTTGCTTGGCAACACTAACAGCAAATCTTTCCTTTTTTTCCCTGCCAAATGCAGAATTAGTGATAATGGAAAGATGTAATCTAGTGCTTGTAATGGACCACAATAGCTGTAGTAATTCCACTGCAGAGGATTCTATTACCAAAGGAAAAGTGTCAATCTGTAACAGCTGAATTGTAATTTAAATAATTTCTCAGAACCATGGTTTGAAAATTTTTTCTCTCTTAGATTAATAATGCATTGCAAAATTAACATAGTATTATAAAAGGTAATACAGAAAAATGAAAAATTTTAGAATGCCTACATATCAATGTAAGGCAAATGCTACTTGATTGTTGCCATCACTGACTTTCTTGTAACAGGAAGGAATGGTCTTTAAGTAACAAACACATCTAATAAAATAAAACTGATTACGAGGTTCTTTACCTTATTCTGAGATGTAGCAAAAAACCTAAAGATCAAGGTGATGTGAAATTAGGTCCTATTAAAAAGGACCACTTTTTGTATCTACTGTTATATTGCTATCACTCAGGATAGTAAGACCTGAGTGATATAGAGATCCGTGCTGTCCCAGAGAATAATCTGCCCTATTCTGTGACAGCAGTTAGGAAAGTTGAAAGAACTGTAGATAGAGGCTATTTTTATCAGGAATAACAAATGTGTTGTACCAATCCTACACTGAAAGTAAAAAAAAAGAAAAAAAAGTAACATGGCTGAAATCCTCATAAACTGAAGAGCATGAAGTTCAGAAAAAACCCTACTTATTTGTGCAATAAGCCTCAAACTAATTTGCCTCAAGCACTCTCAGAGATGTCATTAGAAGTAAACGCAACTTAAAATGAACACAAAGGCAACTCAGGTTAAAAAATCTGCCATTTAAGGAAGACAAAGCTCTTTACTACAAGTATTCCATTGCAAAAGGGAAGATAAGAAGCTCTTAGAAATCTGCTTCTCAAGCTGCTTCAAGCAAGGTTTGGACATGGTCTCCAATTTACCATTTTCCGTGGAGTTCCTGAACTCGGGACAATGCGCAAAGAACACCTCCACTCCAGTAACAAAAGCAGTGATAATAGCTTCAGACATATGCTCTGTGGAAACTTACATTCACATGCCGGAAGTGTTACTTCTCTTCCATATCCTTCTGCCACACATACTGTCAGATATCCCAGAAATAGGATCACAACTCCATGAACCTCACTGCCTTTGCCCTTCTATCAGTTTCTGCCACCCAGTTCATCAAGGGACCCAATTCCATCAGCTAAGCCCTCAACCTATGCTATTCAAGCTCACATTTCCTTTGAGACTTTTGTCATCCCCAGCAAACTGGCAATTACATGGAAATATGTTATCTGCCTGTGTTCAGTTGCTTGGCTGTGCCATGAGGTTGAAGGGTGGGAGGGGCAAGAGAAACAAAAATAAAACCTAGTCACCCAAGGAAAAAAAGCAAAAAGCTTCACACCAACATTAACTGTACATAGTGAACACTCAGCTAATTTTTTAAGTAAAAGTATTTACTTCACTAAAGGTGAAAAGATATTAAAGATTAGGAATGCCAATTAAAGGGTATTCTCATTCTAGCACCATTCTCTAGCAAAGCTAATTTAAACTCCTGATTAAATAATCGAAAGCTTATTTGATGATCTCATCCGTTGCTTGGGTGACATCTTAATAGATAGTAGGAATAACATACTACATGGCACTCTAAATATACTCTTACACGTTTGAAATGTTTTAAAAAAAGATTACAAAAGTGAATGTATTAAAATAAGAAAAACTGAAGTGTACAAGGTACAAAAATAAAATTCCTTTTTGGTTGGCAGCAGTCTGTTCTGATTCACAATGTGCTAAGTAGGCAAGGTTTCACAAGAAAAAGAAAAGGGAAAAGACCAACTAGTCTCACTGAAGACGCCTCTGCATTAACAGCAGAACAAAAATGGCACAAGATCATTGAAACTGAGATTCATCTTTTCATTAAGAAATCAACAGATAAGTTTCAACTCTTCATGAAAACAGAAATGCAAGACATTTAAAAGCCTCTTAAAAAATAATAATTATACTTCTCACATTTCTAGCTTGAATTTCTACGTTTTCTACAATTCAAATAAGGGAAGTCTGTTGTTCTGTGCACAACATGCCTTATACCAACAAGTAAAAAACCATGGCAGATTGCATCTTCATGCTGCCAAATGAACTGTTCACTACCCATAATCTCTCTTCTATCTTTTTTCCACTGCTATGTCTTCCGTTCACTCTTTCACTCTACATCTTTTTGTCTTTTCTATCACTGGACTCCACAGTCTCTTCCTCACAGCTGTGTAACAAGTGAAGAAGCCGTTCAGATGTCAGTAATTATGAATTCCTTGTGCACCCTTGAGACATACTGGAGCACAGAAGAGAGGACAAAGAAAACTTCCATGGTTACTACAAACTAGAGCACCAGGGTGAAAACATCACATTCTGCTGCTTCCCAGTTATATTGCCCCAAATTAGGCTCTGCCTTGTCTGAGGGCAGAATGAAAAAGAGCAGCAAGGTGATATAAGCTCTTTCAGTTAACTGCTTCAAGGATTTTAACTTGCACTGTGCAAACCAGCTCTCCTTTCTTCTGTAAAGGTATCTTCATATGCTCCTACATTCACTAGTTTTATTGAACTATATTACACAGACTGTTTAAAAAAATAGCTTGTAAAAGTTGATTTGTGGGTATTTTCAAGAGAGATTCACGTACGCATTAATGAGGCTGCAAAGAGTTCGAAAAAAACACCAGATCTAGAGTAGTGGTTGAATAGACTATTTATTTATAAAGAATATACAGAATTTATAAATAATAATTTATAAAGAACTCTTTGTATATTTCACTATTGTGCTATCCTGAGGTCCTCTATTAGTTATTCAATGAAGGCTTGAATTTTAATTTCCTTGTAACTGTCCATGCATTTAATACAAATGAAACAGTGTTCACAGTCTATTAATCATAGGCCCAATTACAAGGAAGTCCTAATTAGCCCTGTCTAAACGTACCTATCAGGTTATTAAGTTAATTAAGAGACATTCTATCTTGTCCTGTAATTGGTAACGGTAACTACACAACAATCACGTTTTAACTGTATAGACTTTTATAGACTATGGCACAGTGTGCACAGATTCTATGCTCTTTTTTCATGGTTTAAATTAGAAATTTTAATACAATTAAATACAGCAAGTCTTCACAGCAATATCAGTGGGGACTATGTCAGGAAAGAAGTCATGAGGGGCTAGAGGTCTCCCGGCTGACCAGCCAGAGTATGTCCACTTAGGATAAGAAGAATTGTTCTCCCGGCTCCATTGACTTATTGAAGATACGTGCATTGACTACAATGAAGCTTGGACACTTAGACAGACAGACATCTAAATTTAGTCTTGCTAACCACTTCATACAGGCAGAAAGGGAACAAAGAAGATATCAAATTCAGGGAAAACTTGTGGAAGGAAAGTAGGTTTAAGAAATTTTTTAATGACTGCACCTTTTTTTTAGGATTCCTTTCTCATTACTGCAGTAACAAAGCAAGGGAAAAAATAAATTCAAGCATATTTTAACATTATTCTTAGTGCCTAAATTAGGAGTCTGCAATTCTTAAATGAGATCAGAAAAGTAAACATCACTGCTCCTACCAAAAAAGATTATTTTCTGTGGAAAAAAATGAAAAATACCAGCATCCTTCTTCTGGAAATTAGCCAGGCTTTAAATCTTATTGAGTAATTTTGAATTAAAAGTAGTAAATTCACATTCTAAACTATGAACAAAATGGACTTCAACATATTTTAAGTGTTCATGAAATGAACACCACATCTCCCTATGAAATAAATTATTAACCCTAAGCAAATTTCCACATAAACACAATTCACATGCCTGTACCATACTGTTTGCTTCAAACTAACCATGGTAGAATAAAAGCTGAGAGCAAATACTAGTCCTATTTAGCTTGCTTATGAAAATATCTAGACTTTTACCTGGAACTGACTAAAAATTTTTCAACCAACACTTTCTCTTTTTTAAAACCTCACTGGTGCCATTTTAGACAGCTCTGCAGCTAAACGTAACATCACAAGACTGTAGTACGTGGCATGGGAACACAGCCCACAGAGAAATTACTTTGGACATAGAAGTGAAGCAAAAGTGCAAAGCTTATATGGTAGCTCTGATGCTTTGGTGCAAACAAAATTCCCCTAAAGTGGCACTGCTGGGGAAATCTAAGGTATGGGACTAGTGGCACAGGTAATATTTTCAGACTCAGACTACTACTATTTGAAGTCTCAAACTGCTTTTTTAAGATCTCAAATCATAGTAACAACTGGTATACAAAAGTGGTAAACTTTTGGTTCTTAGAACAAGAATAAGGAGGAACTCTGAAAACAAATGTAATTGAATAGCTGTCTTTCTTAAGCATTCATCTACTAAATAGCTGTACCAATTCAATAAGAGAAGACCAATTTTGGGGGCTATGTTACTAACCATTTTTTTAGGGAGACTCTGGAGAGCAGGATGGAAACAGCAGACTAGTTCCACTACAAATCCTTTGCAAATCATATTAACAATTTCCTGACTTGGATGAACTTAGCCCTATCTGAAAAAATTCCAAGTCATGCATGTAATACTTTTTAATATATGCATCACTGATCTTACTTAGCACTGTATGGGGTCTGGTGGACAATTCTAAAGTTTCACTGAGTAAGTTCATGACATTTTATCGAACTCCACCACAC
Organism: Origma solitaria; assembly: GCA_013397895.1. Lineage (NCBI taxonomy): Eukaryota > Metazoa > Chordata > Aves > Passeriformes > Acanthizidae > Origma > Origma solitaria. The sequence goes on from VZRL01005049.1 coordinate 846,923, forward strand.
ACATTATAACATGCAATATCTATCTGAACCTCTTGCTGTATTTTTTCACTTATTTATCCTCTCAGGTTTCATCCCCTCTTCTCTTAATCTTAATATTTCAAATATCATGGCCTCAAATCTATTTTACCACTCGTGAGTTCACAAAATAGCTTCAAACACCTTTAATCTGTGGCTTTATTACTGAAGTATTTCCTTTCTCCCATTCAAGCATTCCAAGAATGCTGTCAAAAGAGAAGTGACTGCTACTAGCTTACTCTAAAATATTAACTAATTCTCAGTAGAAGAAGAAAAGGTTTAAGACATGCTCTCAGATATGCCAATCATGGCAGCAATTAATCACGTTTTCTCCCATACTTTAGTTTTCAAATCACAAAGATTTCCTATGATAGCTTATACCTCTTTCTGCAATCCTGTATCTCTGCATAACAATCTCACACTTGTGGAATTATGCCTACCATATCATTACCTGAACTCAGCAAGGATTTATCAAATGAGGGTAGCTCATGTTACTGCAGAAACACTGTAAGGTGTTTCTAAAGCATAATTCAGAAGCCTTCCTCAGTTTCCATCCACTCTATCAACCACTGGAAATTCTTCCCTCAAGGCCATACACTTCACAGTTCAGCCAAAGAAAACTGCTGGTTTTCTGAAAGGTCAGTAGGATTTACATCAAAAGGAATACTCATAGATAAAGACTAGGAAAGACTATTACAACCTGGACTTAAATTACAGCTATAAAACAACACTGACTGCACATCACTGCCTTACCTAAAAGCTAACTCAACAGGCTGAAGCTGATCTTTCTCTGATCAGCTGAAGTAATCTTATTCCAATTTCAAGGTCTAAGTTGAAATCACTTGTTCCACCATGTGCAATGATTCATTACTACAACTGTTACAAAAAATCACATCATATTTCCAGTTTAAACTTCACTGACTTAGCTTCAACCTGTCTGACACAATTTTTTTTTTCTAAGGAAAGGTAATGCTAGGAACTAAAGTAGCAGGTATTTTTGTAGCTACCTCTGGTAGGCTGACCCCAACCATCAGCTAAGCACACACCAGACACTTCTTCATTCCCACCCCCAGTGGGATGGGGAAGCAAATGAAAAGAGCAAAACCAAGAAAAATTCATGGGTCAAAATAAAGACAGCTTAATAACCACAGGAAAGAGAAAAGAAAAAAACCAAAATCAAAGAACAAGTGATACCAAGGCAATCACTCACCACCTCCCACTGCCCTGCCAGTCTGCAAGCAGCAGTTACTTCAGAAAATTTACTCCCCAGCTTTAATTGCTGAGCATGACATTACACGGTAAGGAATATCTCTTTGCCCTGGTTGGGTCAGCTGTCCCAGCTGTCCCCTTTCAGCCTCTCCCCACCCCAAGCCTGCTTGCTGGTGGGCAGAGAAAAGAACAGAGAAAGCCTTGACTCTGTGCAATCACTGCTCAGCAATAGCCAAAAGACTTGTATCAACACTGTTTCAGCCACAAATCTGAAATACACCAACATGCAGGCTTGCTGTGAAGAAAATCCAGTCCTTGTCACACCCAGTATGGCACCACTATATAGTAATGGCTAGTAAGGGTTTATGAGTGGTGATCAGAAGGCCATATATGAAAAAAACAATTGGTATATTGAGTTCACTCAGCAGAGCTGAAGCTTAGATATTCTTTACACCTGAGAAGTAAATAATTACAAAACCATGTGCATGCTTAAAACATCTCGATGAATTAGATCACTGCTCTGTGACTGCAGAATTACAAACACTTCCTTCCTTCTTTCTGGGAGCCCACCAAAAAAAAAAAAAAAGAGGCTGATGGAAACCCTTTCAATTGCACCCCGTGCAAAACTTGGCAAAAACACATTTTAAAAATGTGTCCAGCAATCACCACACCTATTAAGGTGCTTTCCTTTCTCCCCTCACACCATCCCCCCAGTAACTTTGCATTACTACAGCATTAGATTTACCAAAGTAATACAGAAAGATAAATGTGAAATGATGTTTTGAAAAATTATACTGCCCAGTGTATAGCCAAAGTTATTAAACATTCTGTGTAAGTTCTATGCATTAAAATTATTACAAAAAATTGTTTTAATTTTTTTTTAATCTCAACCAAAAATTTTTAAACTATTTACAAGGAACTTCAAATAATAACCAGCAATTACAGTGACACAAAATGGACAATGTGAGTTTCCAGAGTCCAGGGTGGGGAAGTTCCAACACAGACTTAATTACCTTGGCTTTAGCTGCCTACATAAATTAACCCTAAGTTTGCTCCAGTAATGATCACTAAACAAATGTCAAAGAAGTTAACATATGTTCCCTGATTGTTAGAATTTACTTAAATCCTGTCATTTGGAAATGTTCCTTTAGTACAGCAACTAAACAACTGTGGGCAATATACAGTCTAATTACAAGTTTTATCTATTCAGATACGCATCTTAATTTCCTGTTATTTACCTGTGAGAGATTGACTTGGTCTCATAAGACTTTATACCAATGTTGTAATCAGCTTTTTAAATAGATCTAAATGTTTAATATGCAACAATACAACAGAGATTTCTGAACTGGAAAGGTCATAATTTGTTGCTGTAGAAAAATCTGGAAATTAATTTTCACCACAGCAAAATACAAAGAGGATTTTTATATCTGTAGAATTTATATACTGCAATTGTGCCTGATACTCCTTAAATAGTACCAACAAGTGCTTTTTATATAGCATTTTAAGGAGACAAAGAGGTTATTTCACATGTAAGCAGTTGCTTGATTGACCTAAAGCTACTTGTATCCTATTTTCCCCCCACAGGAAAGGTCACACTGATTTGCCTGTCACAGGTAAGACAAGATGCGCAGTATCTTGTCAGAATAACTCCCACTGCAGACTCTCTGCAAGCTCTCAAATGCTTTTGAGAACACTTAGTCATGTTCAGTTTTGTTCAGCATTCCTTATGCTCAGTGCTTCTCTAACTGTAACTGGAAACTATAAAAATCTTTTCACTATTGCAAGTAACACTTTTATATTAACAGTTATTTCAACCTGTGTCCATTTAAGTATAGACGAAGCTTTTATTTAATTAGACATATACTTGAACTTTGCCATTTGAGAAAAGAAGCAAAACCCACAATGAAACTGGAATGAAAGAATTAGTCTCTTTAAATGCAAGAATAGAGGCATCTTTTGCCATGCAGAAGCCATCAGTCCACAGACATAACAAAATTTTCTTATAAATGCATAAATTAATAATATTCTAGTAAGTATCTAAATAACTACATTAACTAATAAAAGAAATATTGACTAATTTTCTTTTATGCCTTAGAGATCTACCTGCATTTTGTGTACTATCATCTATTAACTTCTACCACATGACACTGGCAACTATTTTATTTCTAAAAAGTATCAGTGTACCTGAATCTATCTTCAGCCCCAAGTGGGAAGACACCTTAACAATTCCAGTACAACTGAAAGTAAAATCCACCTCTAATAGCTTCCATATGGATTTTTATCATCCACCAGTTAAGCCAAAATTACTTTCGTGATTTTCCTCATCAGCAAACAAGATGACAAAGAAAACGCTTTAATGATTTTTTTTCTTCTTAACATTTTTTTCAAAGTTCTGACAGGTTTCTAACATTCTCTGCCTTCATGGATTATCTCTTTATTTCAAGTCAAATTAAAATTGATATTTCTGCTACTTAAGACAAAGAAACTTCTGAGGATGATGATCCCATCACAGTCAGACTAAAAGAAAATTGAAGATTTCGGGGAAAAAGATATGCAGGGGTCCATTTTGACGAAACAGTGCAGGCTTGAAGTATTCAGGTTTAGAATGCAATATGAGCCATGAACAATCAGGTTAAGAGAGACACAGTAGCAAAATCACAAGGGAAATGTTAACATTGGGTGCAGAGGAATCGATGTTCTACATGTCTCCAGCCACTTTTTGGGGTTCCCAAACTGCTTCCCATTTGCACTACCAGGTTCATTGCTCCCCCTCAGCCCTGAGAAGTTATAGTCACTACCTCTGTCTCCATCTAAAAATGGCTACGACTTGGGGAGCTGCTCCCAGGCTGCTGTCTGGGATTCTCCCAGAAAACAGGCCTTTCAGAGTCACCTGGCAAGGCAGAGGTCTGAGTCCAGGAAATGACACTGCCTACCGAAGATGAACACCACGCTGCCCAGCTGGCTGCTCCTATGAAGGAAAACTTATGCTTGCAAAGCTGGCACCAAGATTATACTGCCACAAATGCATTGTCCAAGATCCTCTCCACAGATTTACTTGTATACTTCATTTACTGACTGTGTGCTGCCTTGGAATAAGACTCAAAACTCTTTGGGCACATCTCATTTGCTGGAGATGTCTGGACAATTTCTGTCACAATAGGGTACCTTTTCCTTGTTGCAGCCAGCAGATGAAAATACAATATAAAAATAATAGAGATTTGCAGCAGACAATTTAACTACATACAGGAAGGATAATACCTTACATTCTGTTCTAACATCTTGAAATGTACCCTGAAAATAGACATACTCCCCAGAAGGCATGGAAATACATTAAATGTCAGGTATAATTCAGTAGTCATATTCAGAACAGCACAGACACGTAAATAATATGTAGCTTTGTTCATTTAAGAAATACTGTATTTTATTTTAATCTTACATCATGCAACATCAAAAATTCAATCTGAACACTTGTATCAGGACAGTCCTGCATTAACTTATTTCCACAACCAAAAATCAATTCCCTGTGCCTCAACACAACTACATCATCTTGTGTGGTACTATTACTTGAATGCTCTTTTTGTCACCAAGGTTTGGCTACTAGAGTCACAGAGCAAAAAATAATAGCCTTAAACAGTGCACAAGTGCATTTAGACAGGTGATGTCACAAATCAAAGAGAGAGATCTGAACACCATCAGAAGACCCAAAAGCCTCTCACTCAACTTCTCTGCTTTCCAGAATCGGCATATTGCAAAGCACTGCAAGGAAGAAGACATCCCCATATAACTTCTGTACAGAGAGAGTCACTGGAAGACTTCCTTCAGACAAGGCACTTTCTGCTTCAAAGACGGATGTTCTATAATCACGCCCAGAAAATAATTCTTCAGCAAAAGACAACTGATGAGCAGAAGTGAACAAACAGTGAGTCTGTTGAACTGTATGAGGAAAAATACCAAACTTCGTTGACAACATATAGGAGATATATCATGGACTACACCCAGGCACATGTTTAACAGAGAAGATACTCTAATGTCATTATTTGTTTCATTAGAACCTACCTGCATGCCCAAGTCCTTAAAAAATCCTCACCCAGGTAAGTAATGTGACAGAACTCCCTCACACTAGCTCTAAAGAGCAGCTGAAAACAGAGAACTGTGTCAACACTAAGCTGAAAAAAAAGCTCTGAAATGAGAGGATGTCGGACAGCACTATTTGACCTCTGAGGCCAAGAGCATTGGTTACACAGGCTTAAGGCTGACATTTATATCATGCCCACAAATAAAGTAGGTCTGAGATAATGGGGACAGCTAAATAAATACTAGCTTACATAATCAGGATCCACTTTCCACTCAGTAAGTTATAGATTAGCTAAGATACACATATGATGGCAATATTAAAGCCATTTTTATTTAATGCAAGGCATAATTATAATAAGAAAATAAGAAAAAATTATTATCAGTCTCTGTGTGAAAAATAGAAGCTAAGGAATATATTTTTCCTCAATGAAAAAATAGCAGGAAAAATTATTTTAAAGACATCAAAAATACGAGTTCTAATAATTATATCATATGGATCAACATACTAAAATCACTTTCTAGCCCAGACAAGGTAACTTTAACACATACACAGAACTGGTATGTTTCTTGAAAGTGTCATTTGCACTTTGACTCTCTCCTCCATATAAACTGTCAGCATGGATTTGGTCACTATGTCCTCACCAGCCTACCAGGGACATGACCTGCAACATCCATGAGCTGTCCTCTGGCTCAGGTTTTCAAACAAAGGACTAAAGGTCAATATTTTACAAGAAAGCTAGAGCCTTAAGTGGATATTTAAAGAGGTACTGCTGCAGTAGCAATTGAAAACTTTCTATGGGTAGCAACAGTAATTCTTAAGGACAGATAAATGAATTATACCTAGAACTGGAGTTAGGCCCATCATTTCTAATCAGACACTTCTGCCACCAAGAGTGAAATGGCTTAGGCAACTAAAAATCACTTTATTTCTAGAAGCTGAAATCCGGGTAATTTTAGAAGATGATAGGATTTTGGGGGTGTAGAGCTATTTTTAGTAACAGCCAAAGCATTAGCAATCTGATTTTCTAATGCATTTTTATTTAGAAAACAATGTCTGTGAGTCACTGGTGTATGTTTTTGTTTGTTTCTGACACTGCAAAGTAACTTCCCAACCCTGACAGCGATTACCCATTTAAAGCTTCCTGATGATTTGATTGCTATTTATTTAATATTAGACTAAATCTGGTTATGAGTGAAGGCCTTCCTCTTGTAAATCAGGATCTCTCTCCAACTGCAGCAGGGAATACAATGTGCTCACATGGACTGCTGCACTGCAGCCTTGAGACTTGTCAATGCCCTGAACCACCACACTAAGCAGGGGAGAAAGAGGGAGAAATCAATTTTTTTTTATTGTGTGGCACCAATTAATGGGATTAATAGCACTACCAGGCACTGAGGCAGCACAAAGAAAGAAGAGAAAGCAGAAGGCCCATAATGACCTCAGGGCCTTGCTATGAAAACTCCTAAAGCATGTGAAGACCGTAGGTGCCAGAGGGGTTTGCAGGCTCTGTGCAGACAAACAAGACAGAGGAAGGGGAAACACAAGCACAAAATAATCCATGGTAATGCAGCAGGACAGCATCAGCAGAAGTAGGAACTGTAGTCAGATAACTGTCATTTTAGTATCCTAACTACTATATGGTTTATTTCCTCTCCTGACTAGTTAAATTTTTCTTCAGTAAAGAAGTAACTAAAGCAACTTTTTCTTCTTTAAGTAAATGTTAAGTGGATCTTCATTTTGGCCAATTTCATTCTTCTAATCTTTTTTCTATTATCATAGGGAAACATAGAAAAAAATAAATTCTCTTGAGTTTCTTTTTCTCCCCTGCTGTCTTTTTCTTTCATGGAATAAGAAATCAAGATTAAATCTGTTACTCTAGCAAATCAGTTTTCTCTTCGTGTGTATCTCTTCATTGTTCCGTATCGGTAAGTCTTCATCCAGCTTTTGTCTCCGAATAGCTTCACTGTCATACTCTTCGTATGAGACTTCAGGCATTACTATCTAATGATAATATTCTGAACCACGACACACTTAGGAGGAGGCCTGAAACACCTTTTTTATTTTTTTAACTGGGGGTTCTACATCATGCAAAAGTATGTCCTCAGTACAATTATGGGTGGTGGCTCATAATGACACACCAAAGGAATTTCTGCACCTGCAAACCTTGGTTTTCTCCTCAGCTTGCATTTCCCTGGACATCTTTGCTTTGTCCTCATTAGGTAGGGAGGACAAGACTCTTCAGAATGCTTAGGAGGATGAACAGCCAGGTCACAGTGGATGTATTGCGTGCGTTATACCCAACTGCAACAGACATGTGCAATTAATATGTGTCTGAACAGAAAAGCACAACACCTGCCGCACTTATATGGGATCTCTGTCTAGAACACATGGGATTCTCAGGCCTGTCCCAATGTTTCAGTGTCTAGATGCATTTCATAGTGCATCCACATGCACACAACACACACATTTCAGTCTGAGAAATCCCAGTACACCCAGTCATGGAAGTTATCCCATCTCTCTTTTCTTCTCCTTCAAATGAAACAATATACTTACTCACAGAAAAACCCCCAATTCCATCTCTACAAAACTATCCCAGAATCTGCATCATAAACATTTTTCTTCCTAACTGCCCTATGCATAATTGCTTTCACAGGTTCTCTCCAAAGGTCACCTACTGCTGAAACTACCCTTCTTTTTCAGTTCTCTGAACCATCTCTCATGTCTCCGGAAGTGACCGCTTCTACTTTTTTAGGCTTCTAGGATGAATTCTGCTATCAACAATACCACTTTTCTGCAATAGTCCACCAAAAGAAACATGGAACTTAAAACTCATAATTCCTTCCTTTGATATAGATAGCTGACCACAAGAGTATTTCGCAATCATCTGTTTACCTCTCCACTCATACAAATGTCAGCATAGGCATAATGCCTGTTAAACTGGAGCAAAACTCCTTCCTAATGAAGGAGTTCATGGAACAGCAGCCAGTGTTAATAGTGGTGCTAAGGACACCATTAACTCTCTGGAAAATCTATGCCTAAGTAATATAGCCAAGAACAAGTACTAGAAGTGCATCAGACATTGCAAAACATATATACTCTTTAGATAATAAGTTACATATCCTTGTATTTGCCCTGTCTTTCTCACTCTTTGGTGAGAACCACCAGCAACCACCAGCCACTAGAGCCTTCCTTTAAAAAAAGAAAGTATAGATCCCAGGTAACCATCTGACTGTAGGGACTAAGACCATAAGAAAAAAAAATAGAAAAAGAACACACTAGCAATGCAACATTAATCTTTGTCATCCCACCCTCTCCCATATCCTATCCTTTCTCATTTTCATGTTCAGTGTATTCATATGGTCTGCTTCTTCCTAATTCATTCAGCCATCCTCCCTAATTATTCGATTCCCTCTTCTGCTCCTTCACAGAATCAACTGGGCTCCATGACATTCTCCCAACAAATGGGGAACTGCACCTTTAAAAGACAAGATTCACAGGAAGCTAACTCAAGCACACAAGCTCTGCAGATATATTATGCCCACATAGTAGCTTGCTACTGGAGAAAAAGGCAGTTGTGCTACCCTCCTTCCCCTCACCCTCCGGCCACCTACATTTTCTCTCCCAAGTAAATGCCACACTCCTCATCAGACTACAAGGTGACCCACTGAGCTCAGCCAACTGAACACTTTTCACTACTTTGTAGACTGCATTTTCTTCTATTTCATATTCCTAAACTGGATAACTGTAACATGACACAACCACCAGTTCTGGAACAAGGACAGCAGGAATGTGCAGCCAGAAATGAAGATGAACAGGACCTGCAGCAACTGGCTATTAAATCAGCCTCACAGCCCACAGTCCTGAATACTAAACTGTCAGAGTGTCTGGAGTAAAACAAACTATGAGAGGAGGAAAGATTCAATTAAAAAGGCTCCAACATAGTTGAAAGATCCAACTGCTCATGATTCCTGCCCCAGAAAGCAGCTCCTCCAGAAGCCAACAAAAGGGCTATTGTATAGTAAGTATATTGTACCGGACACTATAGAGAAGTATAGTTTATTAATAGAGTGATTTCATTTATTGAATATTGCAGGGAGCTGGAAAATGAAGAAAGAGAAAGGATGCTTCACATAAATACACAATTAACAGTTTCCACTCTCTGCATGAACAGAATTTTATAAGAGGTGGTTAATGTAAAATAGCCTTCTACTCATCATGGGGAAGCAAGTTCGTTCACATGCATTTTTCATTTTGTATGGGCATTTCTCATAACTGTAACACATCTCCTTACAGTGCTATATATATATCAAAATCTGAAGTGTTTCACTGGAAGCTCTGTGTTTAAGGAAATTTTATTGAATTGAATATTAAGTGACTAAGGGAAGAAAACTGCCCAAATCAACAGAAGAGCAAAACTAGAGAAGCAGCATAACTACAGCCAAACGACTCTGCCTGAACGTTTATGGATAGAGCTAAAAATAAGTATTCAGTGAAACTGAGTAGCCAAAGGAGAATTGACACAGCACATCATATGGGACCTGACATAAAAGTTAAGGCCATCAAAAACATGTCTGTTGCAAGCTTTTAAAAAAGATATCACTCTCTACACTAAGAGCAGATTTGAATGTTGGGTTGTCTTGGCAAAGGCATCGGTGCGCATTTCAAATGGTCATGCTCTTTACCTGTGCCCTAGGACTAAATTCCAGAATCTTTGTTTCTCCTATCAAATGTGTGCTGCTTTTCACTGCCTTAGTCAGGAGGCCAAGTTTCCTAACAATTGTATTTTAAAATGTTCTTGCTTTCACTGGTTTTTAACCACTTCTCATGGTTTCAGGCAAAGAAGGCTCTTAACATTGAACATATTCTTCTGTCATACCTCACACCAAGTATGGCATTTCTTAGGAGAATACGTGTGCATCTGTGCAAGGGTGATAATACAGAATATAGGAAATAATACCTCGTTTTTATCTGAGTTATTACAGACATTAAAGTGTTTGGGTAGTCTTTGTTCCAAAACTCGATGAACATAAAAATGCTTCAAGCCACCTCTATAGTCCAGAGGTAAAAAATTATTTCCACCCCCCCTCACTCATACAAAAGCACATATACTCCCCCAGAAAAATACCACAAGATTTTAAAAAAATATTAAAAATCACTGTACATAAAAAACCCAAATAATTACTAGACAATTGAAAATGAGAAGTTATTAGTCCATACTTCTTCATTTGCACGAACAAGGCAAATGGAAAGAAGTAATTGAGAATAAAAGACATTGGGAAAAAAAGGAAAGAATATTGATTAGACATTCAAAATTAGAGGCAAATTGTAAAAGAACATGATGTTAAAATGCTCTTAAATATTATGTTTCTAACTCAGTTTAAATAGTATGTTTATAACTTCCATTTACTAACACTTAAAAGAAAGAACACTCATAACAAGGGTCTGTTAGGTCTTTTTAGTCAATGCCACAATAAAGAAGCTAACTAAGAAACCCGCTTGCTCCCCAACAGTAAAATACCACATCAAGTTTGGCAGAAATACTGTTGAAAGCACTAGCTGCCCCCTTCCCTCCCAGAAGCTCCTAAACAAATAGAAGGCTGAGATTGACTCTGGACTATGGATAGTACCCACCCCACTTGGAAAAGCACAGATCAGTAACAGCAATGAACGTGTCAGAAAAAATTACAGGCTGAGTTAAAACCATCAGAGTATTTTACTTTATATTTGCCACTTAAATTGATCTGCTGTACCAAAAGACTGGATTAATCAAAAGAAACAAAATACTTGAAGAGCTTACTTCAGGTATAATTAACACCCTTAATATAATCCAAAACTTTGAAAATACTTCGTAATGTGATAAAACACAAAGAAATAAGAGCAGCAGTAATGGGCTTATTTTGATCCAGACTGATTCATTATTACGGGGGTTGCCAGGAAAAAATTCAATATCAAATCTGTTTGCTTTATGCCTTACCATTGAGCAGCCAGGCTTTACTGATAAATGATGGTGAGAGCAGCTCAATTGAGAACTACTTCTCATTTTCCCAGGTATTTTTTGATGCAAGATAGTTGTACCTCCTGCTCCCCCTCTCAAGAAACAAAGTAATTATCATTTTGAGAGTTTAAAAACATTAAAAGTTAATGTAATAAAAGGATGCTATTATGATACTTTCAGTTTATCATTCTCTATTTGAGATACAATTCTTCCAATTTAACTACTATTTGGATTTTCATTTATTTATGTGTCTCTTGCCAAAGAACTTTTTAAAAAAGCAATTAAGAAATCAATTAAGAGAGCCCACATTTCCCTTTCAAGAAAGTAATGTTTTTGCCATTATGGAAACAGGGTTTATGTGATTACTATCTATGTTTATGACCACACAAGTGCAAACCTATATCTATAATCTCTTTCACTGTCTTTTTCCAATTTGCTTTTAAAGTCTTTGGACTAACTTCAGACAAATTCCCAGAGGGGTAGGCATCACAAAAAAGCAATTTCTTTCAAATGTTGAGAGATTAACTAGTCAGGCAGCAAGACCTAAATGTCATTTTCCTCATTCAGGAACACTTTTTTCCTTAAACTCAGATTACATAGAAAAGTAGAATTATGAGTGCCTCAATCGCAGGGGAATTTCTGACATTTGCATCTTGCTGGTCACCACAAAAGCCAAGTAAGAAGCACAAAGCCATTGCTCATGGAACTGTTCATTAATGGAAAAGGGTGTGTCTGTAGTTTTAATTAGGGTTTTTCACTTGTTTTCCTTCAAGATAACTTTATCTAAGGAAACTATGAGAATGTACGATGGATTCTCCTAAAAGCAAAGGATATCTCTACACCATTTTTCACTTTGACTTTCATTCCCCTTAAAAAATCTTTTACTTCAGTGCACATTAAGGCTACAATAATGCCCTACTGTAGCAGGCAATAACAAAAATAAAATTAAACTTAAATATGATTCCCTACCCCCTCCTGTGTAACACTGCAGCATTTCTAGATCACTGCTGGTTTCCACACATGCTTTAAAAAACAGCTAGCACTGGCTCCCCTGCAACAGGAACTGACAGGCTGAAACAATGTCACTGGGTAATCAGTGCCTAAAATGATGCTTGTGATGTCTAAGTACTGAAAACCTTGGCCTTCCAAAGGCTCCATCTAGCTGCTTGAAATTAAATGCTTCACTAAGTACATTTGTGTAATCCCTAATACAGACCCTTTCATGCTAGCAACAGAATCTAACCTATTAAGTATACTACCAAAATGATAAAAAAAAAATCTGAGCAACCTCTAAAGAAAGCAGTTCTTTGAGGGCATTTCTATCATTCAAATTACAAATACTGCAGCTTAAAACATCATTTTATACTGTGAGAAATGGTAAACTGGTTAATTAGACATTCAAGTTGACGGTGTCTACCTTTGTGCATTTAAGAACCAAGGGTAAATATTGCTTCAGAAAACAGTCCAAACACCAAAATTCATTCCGAACTTTGACTAAGTTAGTCATAAGATGCACTACAGATAGTGTTCATCACCAAATAGGCTAAGGTTTAAGTGAAAAGTGTAGTTATTTTATTTAAATAATGGACACCACTCCATAATATACACCAATAATATATACCAATAATGTTATTTCATTTAGGAAAAGAAAAAACACCATAAATTTAAATTATTTTTTTTTAAAGTTTCCTATTGTATTTGCTTCAGTAATTATGTCTGCTAAACAAAAAAAAGGGTAAGGGTGGTATTATGAAGCTTTTATGTCATTTGAAATGTAAATTACAGTTCTAACCCCACATTATTTGGAGAAAAAAGATCTTAGGTAACAAGGGGTTTAGCATGTTTATTTTGAGAAGAGTTATTTTGGCTTTTTGTAACTCAAAGAAATTATAGTTCTTGGGTTTGCATAACAACAATGTACCTGCTGGATGCTTTTTAGCTGCAGTTCTAGAAATAAAAAAATTCCAAAACACTAAATTTATCTCAGAGCTCTTGAAGATTTATTGCAATCTGTTCTTAAGAGTGCTGATCCAGCTTTCAAATTCACAGAAACTAACTGTCAGGTTGCCCAAATGAGAACACAACTGGATGCTAAAGAGATACAGTCATACAGAAGAATAGATGTATGGATACAGGCAGCAGGATTATTCATTGAGATTATTAACACACAAAAAAACTTGTTGTATTGGATGCTTGAAATGCAAAGTGGGTCAATACTTCACTCAGACAGAAATGAGTGGGTGCTGATTCTGAATACTCTGTCCCAGCCAATTTTAGGCACACACCTCCTGCTCACATTTTAGAAAGATGGAAAAAAACCCAACAGTGAAGCTTCATCACAGAAATAATTCATATTTAGAATTCTTGTTACATTCCAAGTTAATGTGAAAAAAGAATCTAAAAAAAAATCAGGTAGTGCCATGGTATGTGTTACCACAAAAATCCCAGAAAAGAGGCATTTCTAAAGGGCATTCCTCAAATCTAAACTTGTTGTCTAACCGCAGTATTTTCAGATGGCAACAATCTCTTACAGAAAAATGTCTAAGCTTTCAAAAGCAAAAGAAAAAAGAAAATAAACCCATAACACACAAAACCTACACAGAACAGGATAAGGCTGCTCATGAAACTTGACAGGATTTAAGGGGTTAACTTAACACATTACTGTTGGCACTAACAACATCTGCATGCCCTGGGGCATTTAAAACCATGTTATAGGTTCACAGGCATCTTACCTGCAAAAACCTGGAAGATGAAATGGCACAGAAGTAATAGTTTTAAAAAGCCATGGCTTGGGGAACCTACATTCAACAAGGAAAATGAGGCTGTAGTATCAAAGTTGTCTTGCAACCTGTCTTAAATCTCAAAATTGACACAGTCTCAGACGTACACAGTAATTCCCGTCCACCTTCCTTCCCACCTCTAACCCATAAACAAGAATTTACCTTGTAAAAATGTTTGGAATCAAGTGAATCTGCGCTGAGTAACCTTGCATAGCTGAGTGGCTAAGACTTCCTACTATGTGTTAACAGATATTGGTAGTGTCAGTAGACGACCAATGCCTGCTGAGTCAGCTTAAGCTCATTAATTCTTTCTCCAGGAGGTTACTTCTCACATTTCCTTACAGAGATGGAAACAACCTTCGAACCAAGGGAGAGCCTAAGGTCTTCCTGCATCTCATGTGTCAGCACTTCTCTTGAACACTTCTCTTTCACACAAATTAGGAAGATAATTCAAGTGCCAAACCACACAGAACTGTAGCAAAGATGTTCTTAAGCAGATACTGCCGGTTAATGACGTACAAAAAGCCCTAACCACGGTAACAGAAGGCCACAAATACAGGACAGAATGGAGAAAAGATACACAAACAGGGTAACTGCAAGCAACTGGAACAGAATGACCAACTAGCAAGAGCAACTACTGCTCTTAACTGTAATGCAGGGGAATTGTACTTCACCTTGAGCACTCTGTGCCTGTGTAACTGTCTAAAATCTATGGTGTAAAGTCCTCCTGATTATCACTGATTATTCATTATGCAAGTATGAAATACAATCTGTTTATGCATCACCATCCCTGCCTTCATCTCAGAAAGCACAGAGTTCCTCTCTCCATGTTCTTTCCTGTGACTGCCCTCAGGTGCCCAGTATTATTTTAGGCACTCCCTAAAATGTTGACTGGAAGCATATATTGAGCAATTACAGTCACAACCTGCTCAGCAAATAATACTGCAGAAAACTGAACCCACTCTGTTCTGACTTGGTATTAGAAATTTGTACTCATTGAAAAAAAACCATGGCTGTCATCCATGACAAGTGATGATTAATTAGCATCCAAACCAGAAGTGGTATAAGAAAATGCTAGCTATTCCTGAATGGAACATGAAGCAAGGTCTCCTTTTGCAACGTGTCAGAACTTTAAGACACATGAAAAACTGATGTGTTAGTGAATATATCTGACTGTGAAAACATGGTATTCTTGAAACACCACAAAGCACATATAATAGGAATACTAGTACAGAGTACAAGCTTCATCCTATGCATAATCTTTGATCAATTCCCATCAACTTCAAATATGTCTTCCTTTTTCTAAGGACTTGTAGTCCAAGATCAAGCACAGGTTGTAGATCTTCAGTGAACTGTTGAGAACAAAGGTACATAAAAAAATTAAATATATAAGTAGATTTTAAATGGCTAATCAGGAAGCAGAGGAGATAAGAATTATGATCTTCTTCCTCCTAGAGTAATGGATTAAAATCACTGTAAACAGCTGCAGGAATGCTATATCCCTAGATCTTAAAACCAGTTTCTAGTATTCAGGTGTAAGTGGATTTCACACCAAAAAGCCTTCCTGGTGTACAGGAGTGCACTAAGAACCTGTAGACAGCCTGCAGTTATGCAAAGAGCCTTTCACAGACTCTTTCTATCAAAATGAAATTCCTCCATTACAATGATTAGTGAAATATGTAGTGATATACAAAATGCTGTAACAAATACAACTTCTTAATCTTTCTCTCCACTATTCACAACTAAAGCATCCTACAAGAATCCAAACAGAGACGAGCATCTTATACTACTGAGAAATTAGGTTAAAAACAGTGACTCAGAATGGTGATGTCAAGTAGTTTGTTTCAATGTTAATGTGTAAACCAATGGGTTGAGGAAATTCAGAAGAAAATGAAAGCTGTCAAGGACCTAACTCTTAAACAACCCCAAAGCACTGAGTTCCCATTGAAATAAACAAGAGTCAGCTACGTACATAGACCTAGCAACACTGCTGATTGAACAGAATTTTATTTAAGAACTGAACCACACAAATGTTTCCATTTTTATGAATTCCTTAACTAGAAAAATCACCTGCTGTTCCCTAGTACCCAGTTACTGTTCCATCAAATTGGGCTTTATTTATTGCAAAATAAAAACACCTAACACCACTGGCACTGAACCAACGCAGTGTATTTCAACAGCTTCAGCACACAAAAAATACAAAACCAGACCTTTAGTGAATAATTTTCTAGCAAAATTTGAACCTTTCTTATGGGGGGTGGCAAATGCTGCCCAAAATATACACTGAAGATGAGCCATCCACCACACCATAATAAGAGATTTCATACATTGTAAGCTTGATTGAGAACAAGTTAAATACTGAAAAAGGGAGACTTGTGCCTTGGGATAATACTGCCAGAGTATAATATATGTGCATTTAGATGTAAAAACTGCATGAGAAACAGGATGATAAAATGGTAATAATCACGGTTGCTCTAGTACCCTTTCAAATTCTAAGTATTCACAGCTTATGTACTGAAATAGTAAAATATGCACATCTGTGCATCTACAAATCCCTGCAAGTGCATCGTTGTAAGAAAACGGAAAACGTATAACAAAAACACGGTGTGTGACTGCAGATAAAAATTTCAAAAACACCATCGACACGGACTTTTCGCAGGACAGACTTCTTTGCGAGTGCCCGGTGCAGAGGCTGTGTTTCCCGGTGGGAGGCATCCACCTGTCTCTCACCGCTGGCCGGTCACGGAGGGGCAGCGCCTCGGGGCTCGCCCGCGGGCCGTGCAGCGCCCGGTGCCCGCGGCTCGGTGCTCAGCGCTGCCGCCCTGGAGACGGCGGCTTCGGAAGC